>CM032058.1:1570651-1959015 GCA_018831715.1 Matsumurasca onukii | reverse complement strand
ATCAGTGAACGTGATCAGTTACTGGTAAACGTTGTTTTAATGCCCATTCAAAGGTTCAATCGATCTACATAACCTGATACTTGCACCAAGTTGTTTAAATTAACACATTTTACTCTAATATGAAATTAAAGGAAGTTTTAAAATTAAACTGTCTGAAAACACACTAAAATATGTATTGACAGGAAAAGTTAGACAGCAAAATGGAATTTAAAATAGAGAACAAGGTTTTACCTGTTCTTTCAGCAGTTTGCCAATAGGAGTAGTTCGTTAACTTGGATTAAAACCTTATCGCCTTCGGTAAACTGCTACTCCGTATTCATTTTGAGTGACGTTCACTTTTGATGCTTTTGGTTGTTTTAAGGTCCACAAACTGATGTAAAGCTTTCATTAGTTTCATCATTCAAATCTTGATGGTAAAAGCTTTCCATCAAAACAAGTAGTTGAAGTTGAGGGATTACTGACATTAGGTAGAACTTATATTAAACTTGACACTGAATAAAACTAATACTTTTAAATATTTATAGAGTATTCGTTGAAAAAGACCCAAAACACCTTCTCAGCTTCTTTTGTTTATGTGTGAGGAAAACAGACAGTACTATTTTTAAAAATAAAACCACTAAAAGCTTCAAATGTTAAATTTGATAAGTAAAAAAAAGATACACAACATAACTACTGTATAAGCAAAATTGTACGCACTATTATTTTCATTTAGTTTCAAGAGAACTAATTTTATTCTATAATATTATTTAGAATTAAAGCCGAGTAGTTGTTTTCAAAAAAGCAAATAATGATCTTTTCAAATGAACGTTTTTTTACTTATTTTTTCAATTTAATTGGGTAATTATTTGGAGTCAATTTCAATACATACGTTTCAAAGTAGTTGCCAATCAACACGAATTGGTCATACAGACTAAACTCTGATTACTAAATTTAAACTTGTAAATTTAGACTATTTTCGTATATTAGCGATGAAAACGCAGTGACAAAAGAGCTGACTTCTATTGCAGGACACACAATCTAAATAAATATAATTTATTCACAGTGAAGTGAAAATAATAGAAATACAGGTCAGCGGGAAGCTCGAAATAATGGAATGAATATTGTGCGCTAGAAGAATATTGCTGCAGAAATGGCACAACATTATGAATCTCAGTGTGAAACTATGCAATACAGAAATTGCTTTTCCTGACATTTGTATTTGAATATTTTATAAACAAACTCTACTCACACACGAGTTTGCATCTGTTGCTGTCTTACATAATATAGAAGATGGGTATTAAAATAACTTCCAAGCTTTTTGTGCATACTTTATTTCTTGTTTGAAAATTTTTAGAAAAATCGTTAACATTTTTTTCCAGTGGTGATTTTATAACTTACTCGTATTTCTGCAACAATGTTACCCCTGAGATTTTAGAAAAGTTTAAGAATAGGCCTAAATTTTTTGCGACGAAACCTTAAAATCTAAGTTAAAATCATGAGGTACTTGCGGGTAGTGAAAGAGATATAGCGATGGCCACGAAAGGTTTAGGCTTCCAATCGGAGGCCGATCGGTAGTTTTAGCCTAATGGTGGCCGATATTGAACGACGGCACCTTCATAAAGATTAAAATATGGTAAGTATTTGTTTGCATTGCATATTCATAAACGATACATTGAGCATATCATCACTATTCAAAAACACTTATGGCCGTCGATCGGTGGCCTGGACGATATTGGTGCCAAACCTTTGATCACATTTAAATCTTGATACCCTCACGTAACTTTTATATTTTTCATACATTTCCTATAATGCAATTGTAATCAACCAGACTTATCTCACTATTGACCAATTCCAATGACTTCATCAAATAAACACATTCTTAAAAAAGAGCAGTTAAGCTCGTGTCCCCTTAAGCTATACAAAACCAGATGTTTGGTACACATTTTGCAGTAGTTAGTATTATGTTATCCTATAAGAGTATCAATGTATCTTAAATATAATAGCTATAAGTAATGTGTTATTAGTTTTGTTTATCTTTTATGTATTTAAATTGTACCATAATAATAATTAGAAAGAAAGAATCATTCATTCATTAGAGGCCGATCAGCCATCGGAAAAATGGGTGTCGAACAGTGGCTTTAAACATAACTCGATCAGTATTTGCAAACACAAACGAGTGCCTAAAGGCAGTTGCTGGTACTTACAAGGATTTAGTTAGCGCCATCACTGACATACGCTAAGGGATTTCTAAGTTTAGACCCGGCTCGTTACTGAGTAATATTATACATGTCCTCCCTAAACTCCAAGAGTCCATCCATAGCCAAATAGGCCTACTAGTTTTGAAAATGTTTACCTAGCGATAATAATTCAATAATGTAATAGTCAATCATATGGAATGGTTTCAAGTAAGCGAATGGTTAGCCGCCATATACAGGGCGAGTTTAAAGTATGGATACACAGTGTGAAGTTTTGAATGGATAAAGAGGGAAACATGATAATATGTTGCATAGGGAATAAAAGTAAACCTTTTATTTAATACTACAACTTTGTCCATCGCCCAAGAATGAGGGTTTTGGGTGAAAGTTCGAACTTTTTAAATAGTAAGCCCATTAAGTGACACCTCGTTTTAAAGGTCTAGGTTAAAGAAAAAGAACAGTAACAACTATAGCTCTCTATCCAAACCCATTAATAAATAGCAGCCCATTTAAATATATATATATAAAAACTTAATACAGACGTGTGAGTTAAATGAATGGAAAAATCCAGTTTAAAAGAAACAGAACGGTGAGAACTAGAGCTTACTATCTCAACCCTGTACAAAATGGTAGCATTAACTACTTAATTTCAATGAGCTGCCCTTTTGTACTTGGTTGAAAAAGAGAACTCTAGTTTCAACAGTTCGTTTTTCTTTTACCTAAAAATTTTAAATAAATAGTCACTTAATTGGTATACTTATATTTCTGATAGATGATTATTAAATTCAAATAATATTAACAATTTAGTAATCAGAGAGTTGTGTTTATTTATATTTTATGACTGCGATTGAGATTTTTCAAAGTATTGTCATTTCCTAATATTATAACTAAAGCTAGTTCATAGCCGGTTAAACTTTTAAATATCGAACACATCGGGTTGTAAATTGAAAAGCAAACTAGTTCAGGTTCTACGCAAGTTTTAACTGCTGAATAGATGCTTTACATCCAATTTGAGTTTACATAAACCATTCAAACCATACAAAGTGAGTTACCTAGATGAGGCATGTGAGCACGACACAACTAAAGTGATTAATGGATCTAACGATTAATTACTCCGGGTGATTAATTAACTACATCTCTGTTCATACAACTGCTAGTTTCATTTGAACATAAGTATTCTCAATTTTCAAAACTCCTGCACTTTAATATACTTTGTAGACTAATTCAAAGTGAAAACCTAAAATTAGAGGTTTTAAAAATTCTATACAAAATCAAACCAACATAAAAAACGTTTAAAATAGTTTTAAGACAGTAATAATAGTTTTGTATAATCAAGTATACAAATAATGCAGTTTATTTTAACAAGAAAACCTCAATTTCAGTGGTTTTAATCAAATTATGAAATAAAATATCCTATAAAGTTATTAGTTACTAACAATTTGGTAACACTATAAAATGAAGGCAAATCACAAAGTTTTTTTAGATTTGCTTTAAATGAAGTGATGTTGCAATTTTCAAGCTCTTAGGTAGTTTATTGTACAGTCTTCACCAGCTTCAATGGGAAGTTCATCATATACATGAAATCTTTGGTAAGTTGGTCTAGTTAAACGGTTTCTAGTGATTTTTTAGTAATTTTATGGTTAAACGGATACTTAGATATGAGTAACAAAGTTATTTAAAAAGCGTACATTGACGAAATGGGTTGTTTTGATACCGTGTGAAACGGTTCCTTGTTAGAATCCCTATATTTATATCGGAATATTTTTCGAACGGATAGTTTTGTAATCCCACAATCTATTAAACTTTTGTTTCGGAGAAGCTTCCTCATAAACAATTTCCGTAAGAAAGATGGGGATGTATTTATTAGTAATAAACTGATTTTAAAATATCTTAAGTTATTTGATAAGATAAATAACAGATGTTTAACAGTGTTTACAAACCCTTATATTTCAACCGTATCGTGGATTTACTCGGCGTAAACCCGAACAGTAGACTTACGTAGCTGCAATAAGGAAAACAAAGCGCAACTGAGTTTTGCAGCCACGCACCATTACTCGAACACAATTAATTCATCCTTGCAATCAAATACAGCTTAAAAGTTCCTGTAATATCGTTGTTACTTTGCACTGTAAATACAGGTTTAATTATTAGCTTGTAAATGTGATTACGATCATATTGAATTTATTGAAGTTGTATATGTACTTTTGACTAGCACGTGTAACTTGATAATACATTGTGATATTGGATTGCATTATAATTAATGTTGGTCTTTGATGTGGTATTTGTAATTGTTTATGTATGTGGAACACAGTGTTTTAGTTAGTTTTTCAGGAGTTTTAGTTTGAAATCAACTCAATTTAAACCAATGTATCGTGTAAACCTACTGTCCATTATCCTTGTTTTTGTGTTTGGAAACAATGTCAAAGAAATATTATATTGGTCGAAATTAAGTAAATACCCAGAATTATACTTATCCCCTGACTACTTCGTTCCTTAACTAATAATTATTTTCACAAATTATGAAACTGTTGAAAATTACCTTTATGAAGCCACCAAAAAAAGATAATAGTAATACGTGTTTTTTTGTGTCCCATATAAAAAAGTCATTACTGCTATCATTTCAATATACGTAGGTTCTAAAAAATGTACACCGTTGCACTTTGACATGTAATTTTATTTATGATTGAAGAGTTTATATTTAATAACGTGATGTAATCATGTAGTTTATTTGTTCTGACAGATCTAGTTTGTGTACATTCAACCTAAAAAACAGGACAATGGGGATGTTCGCTATAGGTTTTAAATATAGTCGACTGTGTCAGCGCTGAATTTGTTACAAAATTAATACGTATATACTTAAGGCCTAAAAATACACCGTGGCAAGTAAACACGATTTAAAAATAGTGTTTTACTTGTTTTTTCCTTGTATTAATCTATTATATAAAAATGAATCGCAAAATGTGTTTCTAAGCGCATAACTCAACGACGCCTGGACCAATTTGGCCAAATCTTTTTAAAATTTTTGTTGAATTCAGGAGGATGGTTTTACGGCGAGAAAATTCGAATAATTGCCGGGAACCCCTTTAAACAGCCTTTTTCTTATACAAACGTGTTCTGACTAAAACGTAAACAGTTTGAGCTTTATTAATATTCGTTGCCAGCTGATCTCCCTATTTTTATAAAACATATGTACAGTAAAAAAACCAAAACAAACGGCCACATTACAAATCTTTTTGACAGGACGAAGTCTGTCGAGTCAGCTAGTTTGTTATAACTATCTTTTTTAGTGTCTTTTAAAGATCACTATAACTTACTTATACTAATGTAATATAAGATGTCATATTATTAACTGTAAATTGTTTAAAATTTAACACTTGGGCATAATAGCTAGACAATTTTACACGAGGAATAAGATAAGTGTCAAACTGTAGGAATTCCTCCACAAAACAAATTAAAAACTCTTTTTCCCCATAACAACCTAAAAACATGGTTATTAACGAGGACAGTACTAAAGACAAAACGCTTCATTCACAATGACAAAGCTCCAACTGTGCTGTCCGTTGCGACAAGCTGGGCGAGCCCTCATGTACACACAGTACCGAAGGTCAGCTGTGTGTATTGATAAGGACAACAATGACTTGACTGATAACCAGCTGACTGTGCTGTCATTTAGGCCCGTCAGTCCTCCGGTAGACTCTGGCGCTTTGGTACCGTCGTTATAACTGTTGTGAACTGTACTGGGATACTAAGACAAACATCTGTGTTTTGGTCTTCTTGTTCAATTAGCTTTGTTACCGCTTGGGGGATTACAATTTCTGTCTATGTGGGTAAGTAGGAAATATGTGATTTCTTTACGTTTGCATCGGTACAATTTATTTGTGAGAAAGCTTTTACTAATAAAACTTTCACATACATTTTCCACATTTTGTTTTAGAAAAACACAATTTTTATAAAACACATTCTACAAAAGTTTGATATGTAAATTAAAGTGGATACATAATAATTACAGTACAAAGGACACATCACTATATATGGTTTTCAAAAAAACCTTAATTTTTGTTAGTTATGTTTGTTTGAATTGTTGGTTAATTATGGTACCAATAACGTACTATGATTAAATATTGTTGTTGTAATAGAATATTTTTTTAGGAATATCTTTGAAAAATGCAAAACATTACTCGTATTATTTATATACTTTTTATTTTGTTTTTTGTTTGTCAAACAGCGTTTTATCGTATTAAATACCAATATTGGCATTAAACCTGTTAACATTTACTTTATTTCACATTTGTTTTTACTATTGTTGTTTTATATCATTGCAAAAAGTAGATCATTATTAAGCCCTAGAAGTCGGTAAAGGTACGAGTATTAGTAGTAAATACAACATATATGAGAAAACAATTGTACCTCTTTCAATTGTATGTAATTCTTTACTTTTGAGATTTTTTGCTGTGGCGTACCTTATCCTTGTATTAAGCCCTCTTTAAAACGTGTTAAAAAGTAATGACATTATATTGTTGTTGCATTAGTCTTATATATGTTTACCTAATATTTGATTGTAATTATTTCTTGTATTAAAGTATTCAAAAATAACTTGTTTACCTACTATATACTCTTATTTCTTGGACACATTTTATATTGTTACCAAAATACATTAATTTGTAATGATGTAAAGGTTACTTTTCAATGACTCATTCGTATGTGAAAATTGTTAAAACAGCAAGAAAGAAAACGTTCCATTCAAGAGCAGTTTATCCTTAACGGCACATTTATAGTGACTATCAACTCAATGCAGTAGTCTAATAGCCTTAATTTACCTCTGCTGCAATGGTAACTTTATGTGGGTTTATTTCATAAGACCTTTTCTATACAACAACTAAGTTTGAAAAAGTAATTTGAAATATCTAGTTTAGTAACTGCTAATTGTGTTGGTTACACTTGATACGACATACAACATTAATGGACGTCTTCCCTATAAACCCTTAGGAGTTCTTAGGGGGTTTCCCAACCCCACTGTTTTTAAGAGCCCTTTTCAATGTCACAACATCAGCATGGGCCTCTAAGCTGATCTTGTGTAGGGAATTGTTAAAGTTGATATACTACTTAGTTTACTCTTTGGCCAGCAGTTATCACTAAAATGTTGGTGACATAAGTATTGTAGGATTGTAAGGTGAATATTTGTCCATATGAGATAATCGGAGCATTCTTGATGTAAAAAGAAAGACTCTGATTTATCAGGATTTACAATTAAATCTACGGTTTTTGGTCAGAAAAATGTGTAACAAGCTTTGTGTGCAAGCACTAAAAATATTTGCCGTAATTGGGAAGAACAAGTGTACTCGTATGTATGGAGAACCGAGCTAGCAAAGAAGAGGCGGAAACCTAAACAAAAGTTAAAAATTCTCTTTCGTAAAAAAATAAGTTTAGACTGTTTGAGTTAGCCAGTTTTTTTACACTTTGTATGCAATAAACAGTTTAAATAAAATTCATTTAAGGCTAATTTTAAAAGGTACTAGTTAGTTTATTTATATATGACTCTTCTCAAATTTAAGTTAGTGTACTTCTAAAGTCAAATTAGGGTTTGAAAATAATCGTTACATGCTAATAATTTGTTGGGTTCCCAACATTATCATTTTTATTCATGACCTAAGCTTTTGGAAATTGGTAATAAACATAACAAATTACGTACATTTCAACGTCCGTTTTTCTGAAAGTATTAGAACATCAAAAGGTACGCAACTCATATAATAACATACGAATTTCGGTCTTTAGCGAGGACGACAAGATTTGAGCAAGAAAAAATCGACACCTTTAAATAAACTAGAATTAAGGTCGTACTCCCTGCGTTCTACTTCACCGATGAGCGATTCATATTAAGTTACAACTAAATTCATTCGATTATACTTTTAAATGGGCTTGAATCCAAGCCCGGGGATCATCTCTGACCTCAAACAAGCAAGTGTCTAAGTGCATGGTTGACCTTGTGAATGAATACTCGCTGCATCTTTGATGGATGAGCTCAGGTATTTTTAGTTATCTTAGCTGCGTCACGATGTCAATGACTTGTCTCTTGGTAATTGCGTGATTAAGACTGCTGCGTGCTGCATCGTTCTACTCGTCACCGTCAAGGTTGGTGACAGTTACTTAGCTGGAAGTAATTAGGGAATATCTCTTGTCAGGAACACTCTTGTGGACTATACTTTAGAGTAAGCTGACTCGATCAAGAGTTTACTGAATTAAACTTACACTGACGAGTGGTTTGTAAAAGTCAATGTGCACAAAGCATTATCAAAACATAAAGACAAATTATATTACTTTATCTTACCAATACATCTTAGGGTTGCAAAGTGAAGGTGAGTATTCGTAAAATACTTTGATACTTTGATTTGAGACGCCGACCACTCCTAGAGGGTACTTTAAGGTGAATATGATTTGAAGGGAGAGTGTATTGTGTGTTTTGATGGATGATGAGGTGTCTTCTTGCAAACTAGGGCCAACTGTTCCCCAGATTGGGTTATTAATTAAAAGCCCCAACAACCAATGGAACGGAATATCAGCTTAGCGGGATCTCTGAACCACGGGGACAAGTTATCACTGTGCCGCCCGGGAATCGAACCTGGGCTGATTTGGCGTGAAGCATGCACTGTAGCATGCATCCACAGAGCTAAAGGCCACCTTGTACATCGTACGCTATAATAAAATCTATAAAATATAGTGATTATGGCTAACTTCATAAATAATATTGGTTTTAACTGTATAGAAATTATTTTGTAGTAACTATTACGACAATTGTGTCTTCATTTTTTAAAAATTATGTAATTTTTGACGCTATTCGGGCTTTGATGATCAGATGGTTATAACTTAAATATACCAATTAGTCTACCGGTAATACTAGTATTTAAAAAAACCTTTTGGTAATGTTTTTATAGGATCCTAAAGTACGTGTAACGTACTTTGCGTAATCCACCTCCCACCCAAAACCGGGGGAAGACCCCCACCTGCTTTTAATACATCCACCTATCCCCCTGTACAATTCAAAGAAAATTTCAACTTAAATTTAACGACGCAAAGAAACAAAGTATATAATTATCAACTTGTTTATAATACTTGGTTGTAATACAATCTCATAGAGTACTATTTTTAAGACAAAGTTGGGGGTTGTATTAAAACGTTTGGAATCCCCCCACCCCAGTTTTGGTGGTAGGGGGTGATACAAAGTACATCAAAAAGATTTTAGGATCTCATAAAAACATTCAACTATGGTGTTTTCAAAATATTTTCTTTTTCCAAGGTTACGGTTAAGGGGATGGTAGAAGTTTTAAACTCAACTTGTATATTCGTTTATGTGTTTTAATAATGTTATGTTTTTTTTAACCAAATCATTTTGTACTTCTGACTATAAATGTTCATTTTATGACTTAAACCACCGTTTTCTGTCATATTCACCTGTCAAAATCCACCTCAGAATTTGAAGCTGTGAAATTCACTGGAATTCATAATACCACTCTTAGCTACGCATCAACTATGTTAAATATTGTACACATTTTAGATGGTTCGTGAGTTGTAACTTCGTGAAAATCCCATTTCATATAGTATACATTTCTCCAAAACTGTTTTATATATTTTAAAATTATTTATTTATCTAAAGGAATGTTTCGAACTGTGGGTCATGTTATGGTTGAATACATATGTAAATCACAAATCCCAAATGCGATTACGATGCATGAAAAAAATGCATGTAGATGCACGTATTCATAATTAATTTGTCATTGGTTAAAAACGAACATTTAAACAGCAAAAGTCACAGCTCAAGGTCAAGGTCACTTTACTTGCCCTGTTTTAATAAGTCTACCATTGTACGAACGGTTAATCCAGCAACCACACAACCTCATTTACAAAACATTACACCGAAATCTAAGCTCGGTTGAACAAACCATTGTTGTTTTACAATTGTCGACGTACTGCAAATGCAGAAAAACAAACCGTGCAATCAAAACCCACTTACTGGCCTGGTGGCATTACGGAATAAGCAATGTTGGTAATTGGATCGCTGTTGGCCAACTTGTTTTGCCATTGTTGTTTTGTCACCACCGTATTGTTTTGCTACTATTTATTGCCATTCCGTGTTTACAGTTTCGCATATGATAACAAAAACACGTTTGTCCACTTCGGGTTTTGTCGATATTAGTTCTAGTTTGACTTTTATTATGAATCAGTTTATGTAAAAGAAAAATTCTGTTTAGGATTACTGATATTATGATGGGAATAATAATTATGGTACCCTACAATTGGTTTTTGATTAACCTGACCAGATTAGGGGTTGATCCCTGCAACAGTGGCATTTAAAAAACTATTTAAACATAAATTACAATAAGGTCATTCTAGAAACCGGTGTTAAATTAACCAAATGAATTGAAATGGTACTCTGTGTATAGTTTTCATCAACACTGTTTATAATTGAAAAAAATATTTCAAAACCTTCGATTCATTAGCAATGACGAATGGTTTTTTAAATAATGCGTATTATTCAGTATCAGCTCACATTTTATAATTTCTTTTAAAATTAACTACCTATATCATAAGCACTTTGTGTATACAAAATAAAAACAGTTATTAAGAATTAAAAACATAACGTTCCAGGAATATTTGTTTGAAAGACGAACTGAGTGAACTAAAGTAAAAACGCAAGATGTTTTATAGCAAGATGTTAAACAAGATGTTGAAGTATCAACTCAAATAGATGTTATGGCATGGTTACAACAAATTGTGAAGCATGCTAAGTTATCATACGTGTTATCAGAACTGTCATCAACTGGGAGCGAGAACAACAAGCAGCTCGGTCTGATGGTAGTCAGTTAGTTGAATAAGTACGCCTTGGCCATGTAAGTGTGTGTGTTGTTGATCACTAGGGTCATATTAAGTGGTATTCATTCTCGATGAAGACGATTTTGGAATTAATTTTCTAATGTTCGTAACTACATCATTTAGCTAGTAATCTATAATGCCTTACCTTTGTTTTTTTTTATCTACCACTCTAAGCCTGACTGCTACTACAGCATGTTATGCAGTATTTCTCTGAAATACGATTGGACACCAGGCAAATAAAACATATTCAACCCATTAATGAAAATAGGCAATTTAAACGATGTTCAATTACAATGTAAATTGACAATATACGAGAATCTATTCCATCTATTGCGTACGTATTTGTGAAATAATGTCAAAGAGATTAACTTTCTTAGTAAATATGTTGAGTGTGTATTTTCTTTGTCTTTAGAAATTTGAACTTTATACTGTGTCAATAAATAGTATCGGAATTTTAAATAGTTTAATAAGTGATATCGAACAAATACTAGAGATGCTCAAAACGAGTTAACTTCAACAGCCTCAGTTAGATTTGGTAAATCTGACTGGATCTGATCTGGATCTGATAAATAGTCACATTGCTATAACGAACCAGATCAAAGTGTAGGAATAAACAATAATTAAATGCAAATTTCAAAAGATAAACATATTATAACTTATCAGCTAAAGTTAACGCAGTGGGCTCTCAGGTAAACCAAAGTACAGAAAGCGCTCCGAGCGATCTCGCCGTCATTCTTCCTCTTCGCGACCACGTTCTCGAGTTTGTCCGATGTCGTTTACTAATTAAATGTGACAAAACCGTCCGATTTTTTAGAACGAACGAACCAATTAGCGTGCCTCAGTGACTCTACTTGAGATTCTTTAAATATTTCCTTTGCAGCGCTTTCTGTGCTTGGAATGTCGCAACTATGTTGATTTTACCGCTTCAGCCGATCGGCATTTATGCGCAATCTACTTTCCATAACAATTTTTATACTACTGTAGTAAGTTAATAATGTGGTCTGACTAAAACAAAAATAGTCTACAAATGTAACAGGTTTTCAAAGGCTAGGAAAACGCTCGTCAACTTTGTACCTGCCACTTTTATTGACTTTACGAGGATATTCACAACCTTAAAGGCCATACAACTCTCGAGTTATAACTTTCTGTTTAAATCATTACATCTAAAATACTACCTATGGGGGAGGGGTACAACGTGTTTTATTTAGTTAACACATTTTCTCAAAGTTCTTAAGCATGTTTGTATTTTCACGTAAGTTTTTCTAACCCTAATTCATAAACACTTCTTTAGGTCCACTTAAAGAATACTTTGACCTTTCAAAACAGAAAACATTGCATCGAATGAAATCTTCTGAATCATTAGTTTTACTAGTTCGTACTGCGCAACTTTAGTTTAACAATACGATGAATTACGTTGGGTTGAAATTAGGCTTTTCCCAACTCAAAATAGCAAAACATGATAGTTTTTATATTTTATGGTGTACGTGTGCATGCTGAATGAAGGATTGGATACAGTTACAGTCATATTTTCACTGATACTGCAGAAAACTAAAATAATTCAGTGTCTTGAAATAGTTTGTTTATTGGTTAGGCAATAACGAAAAACTTTAGAGTTGGTCACGAAAGTAACGTTTGCAATCAGCTGTGGCAGGCATGAAGCACGATAGCCAACCAATCTGTCCAGCAATCCGTGGCTGAACTTTATTTATGACCTCGACTTCAGCCGGATTGATCATATTTCAACTTGTAATCATAAATCTAGATCAGGATATATTGGGGAAAACAGTTTTTAAGTAGTTCTGATCGTAAATTATTAACTCCATGCACAATAAAGTAAGGGACAGGTCAACCTAAACTGGTAGTAAATATACTACAAGCCTAAATCCTCAAAATAATAATGATACATTGCATATTAACGATTGTAATGTTTCTTATTGTATTTTTTTTTAAATTGCTGAAATCATTTCACAGTGTAGGCTAGTTGCTTTTTAGTTTGCATATGTTCTTACCCAGGTTATAATGAAAACGGACTTCTGGAATGTACGAAATATTAAGACGAAACCAATTTACATAATACGGGGAAATCTATCGAATTCAAACCATTACCATGTTTCAAAATGTGTCATTTTACCACATGTCGAACAAAACTAAACATTGCTAAGCGTTAATTGTTTATACACATATACGTTTTTTTTATAAAACTCATTTGTTTACTAAGGGCTACTTTAAATGATATAAGTAAAAGGCTCTTTAAAGCCTTTTTGTTTAGTAGAGTTTAATGTTTGTTGATTTCTTCTTCGTAATTTGAATAAAACTAAACCTAAATTATAAAGAATTATAAAACCCGTAGGCAAAACATAATTAAATATAATAAATATGAAAAGAGCACAGATTAAAGTTAGTTTTGGCATAAATAACAAGAACAGTCCCTTTATAAAACTGTAAATTATTGTTATTCAAATAAAGGACGCTGCTTTTATTCACGGTTCTCAGCAAAGGTACATAACTGTCTTTGTGAACAATTAATGGACCTTCTTTTATTCAAGCACCTGCAGAAACTCGCCTTTCATTTACATCACCATTTGTTTAAAGCCTCATTACTTATTTAAACTACATCATTGTTTGCCGTCATAAAAACAGATTCAGTGAGTATAATTTTGCAGTTTTCCGTCGCAACGAATGGATTTAACAATATTTAAACACGTGTTTTGTGAAAGCAATTAATCTGAGTTGCGCTCTAATATTTTGCTGGTCCGAACCAGTTAAAGGGTAAATAATACAACACGTTCGACTATAATTTAACGAGTTTATAAGTTGTTCATTAGGATGATGTGTTCTTATCGTTTATATTTCGTATATTCGTGATTTTGTTTATACTCAAACTGCAGGGTTATTAAAAAGTAAACCCTACTTCCATTATTCTGTAACTTTTATAGTACGAAGCGCTACATGAATAATTTACATATAGCTGAAAAGAAGAAGTTTTAAAGTTTTGTTTACATATTTTGAGAAGAAATTTCCGCTTTTAACTACCAACAAGATGCCTGCCTATTCAACAAAAGATATTTTGCGTTCTTGACTTCCAAAAAGCCAGTCATTTCAGTTCTGCGAGAGTTTCGTTGTAGATTTGTGATGTTCTCGTGAATTTTATTTGTGAGGCTGTGTAAGGTTTACGTGCCCACTCTGACAAAACATCTAGTTGACCTGCGGAACCGTATCAGAGCTGCAGTAAATTCCATAAATCAGTGTTTACTTCGTGATCTACCGGAAAATAGTTTGATTTTCGGCTAGATTTTTGCCGAGCAGTCAGGGGAGGACATGGTGAGCATTTATAGGCGTTTACCAAGGAGACACACTATGACAAGCACTCTCTTACTAGTATTTAATGTATGTATAAATATAAGTAACTAGCTGACAATACCCGTGCTACGCTACGGGAATTAATATTAAATTTTTAAGATTATATTTACCTAAATGTTTCTAAAAAAAATCAATGATTGTGTTGTTTGGTAAATTGTACTGTTTCCCATGAGTTCACCATTTTATAGGCTAAATACATAACCAAGCCGACACGCAGCTCAGCGCTAAAGCGCCTCTGGAATGAATGATACAAATTTTCTTTGCAATATTTGTTACACTAAATCACTAATTTTGACTCTAATTTACTCCGCTTACTACCTCACTTCAGCCTTTGGCCATAGCCTTTTGTGCTCTATTACCACGGGAGATTAAAGGCATTTAGCTACGCTCACAGCCATGCTTCGCCTTCAGACTTTGTATTGGATGTTGTATGTATTATTAAATATTCTATAGATATATAAATAAATAAATATATTTTATTGCATGAACATTTACTATAAAAGATGAAGACAAACTGTGTAATGTGTTTAAGCTGAATCCATAAATAAATTTTCAACCGATCATTTCAGCTGATTTTGAGTTATAAGAGTTCCAAAATTGCTTAAAATTGTTACAGACAGACAGGGAAAAATTTTATAACGTCAGTTTCGGTCTTTACAAAGTTAAGTAAATCTTTATAACCAAAAAACGATGTATTAATTTCAATGTACAAACAAACGGAAACCAAATAAGTGTTAATCGGTGTTTGGCTACCTTGGGAAATGCATAGTTACTTCCGCCATTCTAGTGTTTTTAGAGCCCGTTTTGGGTGTTTGCCATATTTACTTTGAGGATATTATATCAACATCAAATGTTGCTAAGGACACACTACGTAATGGGCTTAACCTTTTCACGTTTCATTGCCATAGCTTCAGCCGATTTTGAGTTATATGCGGTCCAATATGCTTTAAAACGTGATCAACTTTGGTTCCCCACCATTTATTTTGTGGATGTTGTATGGATATAACATACTGTATAGCTAAAGAAGTACTGCATAATGGGCTAAACCCTTAAGTTTCACCACCAAAGCTTCAGCCAATTGTGAGCTGTAAGCAGTCCAATATGCCTTAAACGTTACAAAGAATCAGAAAGGAATTTTCTGACATCAGTTTCAGTCTTTGCAAAGTGTAAAAACAAATAACCAAAACCCGATGTACAACTCATTGCAATGTACAGACAAAAGTCTTGTTTTATTTATATAGATAGCTTAACCCAAATTAAGCTAACAATTTCTTTAAAATCTACTAAAGTTAAACACTACATAAGAAGATTTCGTATTTATCTTTGCTAACGATAAATATTATTTAACACACGGAACTAAACCTAGGCAAAACCAGCGGAACAGAAAGAGGAAAGGAAACAAAAGTGCCACAGGTAAATTGAGTAGAATAAGTAGCGTGAAGCTTCTGGCAAGTGCCAACTGATACTAAATTAAATAAAGTCAAAATGGACAGGAATCTTTGCTGATGCGGCTTAGTTCATAGGTGCCAGCGTTCTAGTAGTCTAAAACGAAATTCCTGTATTTTTCTGTAGCATTTGAACCAATACTATGTGTCAAGATTAGTTTAGTAGCGTCTGAATTACGCGTACCTTGGTTAGTTTCAGAACCTTGTTATAAATATATAGACAGCAGGTAGTGATTGTTCTTTTGATTCTTACTTTTAGGATTTAACCACAGTTACGCGCGAGGTTCGTTGGGCTGGCAGTCAAATACCCCAGCCATATTAACTAAAACTGAGGCAAGTTGCATATCGTTAAATAGGTATTTTTTACCAAAAACAATCCTGAAACTTAATTTTCAACAAATTATTCCATCAAAAGTTATTGCCGTTAAAACTTAAAATGTTTGACATTTTAAACGGAAGTAACCTTTGATTGGTAAATTTCCCAAGAATACTGTTCACGACGTTGTTTGTGTTAAAAAAATCGTTTCAACGATATATCATGTCCTATAGCCAACTGCAACATCCGTTCTAACCCCAACTGGTTGCACCTCACTGGCGCCATCGGACCAACAACTAATTAGAAGAGTAGTTTATAAACCATAAAAAGGCCTGTAAAATTTGGTGCGTTTATCCCACACCGTTCAAAAGTATTTATTTTTTACCAGTGCCTTGAATGTGGAAGTGAGGAAATTTGCCCAGTGCTCTGAATGTCTAAGTGAAGAAATTCTCAGTACAGTTGCAGTATTGAAGCATTCGAACCTATGACCATTCTAGAACAGTAATAGCAAGGCCTAAATAGTAGATTAACAGGACATCGATATCTGAAATTTACCTACACAGACCCAGCAACTGGATAGAAGAGGGGTCGATATGGCGGGGAGTGGAGGGCGCGGGAAACTGGGCCAAGTGACCAGTTTTTTACGTTTTGCTCAATAACTCGTAAACTAAGAGATACAAAAGATTTTTGAGTTAAAACTTGTAGATAATTTCCTGCCACACTAACGATTTTCCATCAGATTGAAGATCGGATAACTTGTTTAGGCGCTAGTGGTCAAATAGTAGAGACGTACACGACCCATTTTTGCTTAATTTCAACCCCTCAAAAACCACCCTTAAAATCAAAATTGTTCAAAACCGTTTCTTAGTGGGTGGTTTTGGGCTACCATAAATAGGTGTGCAAAGTTTCAACTCTTTAGGCCCAGTAGTTTTGGCTCGGCGATGATGAGTGAGTGAGTGAGTCAGTCAGGACAAAGCCTTTTATAAATATAGATAATTAACGAAGGAGTTCTTTGAAAGTAGGACATTCGTTTTGAATAACCCTGTAGTTTGTTCAGTTAATTTAGTAATTATTATAAAGCTTGCTTCCTACAAGGAAGATTGATGACGGTTTTAAATGCTCAATTTTAAGCTTTGTTATACTTAAGGTGTTTTTGAAATGTATTCATTTTACATTAATACGGCTCTTTTATTAGGAACACATATTTATAATAATAGGAAAAGCAAAATTTACTCAGTCGTGCCGAGGGATTTTCAAAAATTTTAAGTTACGATTTTACCCAGTATGAAATACACTTATGAACGTGATACGATGTCACGTGATTCACGGTCACTATACATGACAAAACGAACAATAATTTTATCTGAATACCACAGAGTCCAAATGTACCAAAATCTTTCTCAGTATGTGAGAGTTAATTTGTTTGGCAATCTTCCACATAGTGTAAAACTGAAAAAATATTTGAATTTAAAAATCCATTAAACTGATTCCTAGTTAAATTGGCGTACTTTACTAGATTCTATATATCCTAAATTCTTCTGGCGCCTCGACTAATTTTACCCCTCGGCGCCAGGTCAACTAGTGGCTTATTTTTTCGCAGTGGCTTTCTTCGCTTAATAGTATAGCTTTACTAGTATTATTTGTTTTTATTTGATTTAAATTTGGATACAAAATTAAAATGCAAGAACCGAATTGAATTAGTTATTCGTAAAGTATACACAGGTATACTTGTCATAAAACGGTTTCCGTGTTTTAAAATATCTAGATTATACTAAATATGTATCATAGTATATTCTTACAGATATGGAATAATTGTTTGGGGAAAAGAAATTTCGTTTATAAAAAGTTGTTTGTAAAACAAAAACAAGTTATTAGTAGAAGTATACTTAATATTAAAATGAGATCTAGTTATTAGGACATTTTTAATTATGACTTTACCCTGTGTATACATTTTTGCTGAGTGCCTAATACATTTTAAAAACCACCTTCCGGATATTTGATTAAACAACAAATTTAATAATAATTATAACTTAAGAACAAAAAACGATATTAAAATGCCAACTCACAATTCCAATTTGCATAATAAAAATACAATGTATGCGTCGTCTAAACTGTTTAAATAACTTCCACATAACTTGAAGCAAGAAGTGTCATCCATTTCCCGTCTCAAAATTAAAAGTATCTCTTGAAGAAGGCCTTCTATTCCGTCCTCGACTACATGATAGAAGAAAGATGTGAAGAATAGCTTTGTTTCCTGGGTCATTTTGTTGTTTTTATTGATTTGTTCTTTGTTAAATGATTTATTTGCATCTTGTATGCCATGGATTAAATATTTATTTCTTTATTTATTACTATTTGTTGTTGTTTTGTCAACAAAGGTGGTTTTATTCTGAAAATTATTAACTTTTAAAGTTAAATTTTAGCCTGATTTGAAACGAAATGGTATTTACGGGGATATTTTTCATCAAAGAGGGTACGAGATATGACTGTGAGGATGCCAAATGTTACAACAAACACAACGAAAATTCGCGGGAAACCCAAGATCGTTTGTACGAGATGACACCTCTAATCATTATGCAAAAAGACTACTAACTGCAGTTGATTATGACTGTGAACTAATAACACCCTTGCCGTATTATCAGGACTTCCCTGAATTATCATTTGGTTGTTGGTCCTCAATCATCCGATGGCATGAGATAATGTTAAGCACAGTTACAATAGATTGCTATTGATAGCGTGAAAACTTACATTAGATGGAGATATACCAACACAACATTGAACAATGTCCAGGCCAGCATCTTGTTTCGTTAAACCTGTCAACAGGCAGTGGCAATGTGTTTGGTAGTTTGGTTAGAATATAAGACAATACATTGATTGGATGTTTTGAACTATTTGAAAATTGTTTTGTGGGTTACTTAGACAAAAGTAACTACAAAACACCTTACAATAAATTAGACCTTGTTTTTCTACCTGGTATATAAAAATGTGATTTTTTTACTAAACAAGTGAAGGAGTCATTTGATTAAGTTTGAGATTGTTATGCTTTTTACCACATAGTGATTTCCAAGTGTAACCAATCAGTCAACCTTCTTAACACCATTTTCAAAACCATTGCGTTCTAAAGGATGCATGCGCCATCGAGACCTCCATTCGGCCTACGGCCTTGTGTTTTGGGGGCATTCGCTAAGCTAATGGTTAAGAAGAATTTGCTTCACCCACTGGCTTTATTGGACAAATAATTTTGAAATTTGTAGCTGAAATAACTAGCAGAATGTTATAAGTATCAGGATAAGCAGCAGAATGTTTTGCGATGTTTCCCGTAGGTTTCATACAATGAGCTGCAACAAAAGTATATGGTTGAGGAGGATAGCATGCCGGAAAATTCCCTAAACATTTACTTGTTCAGTCACCAACCATCTAAACATACATAAACATACCTAAACACCAGTCACCTGTAAAAACGACTTTATAGTAAAGTTACTCTTGAAAATCTGGCAATACTTACATTTCAAAACCATTTTACAGACTACCAACTTAGTTATGAGTTTTATTTAATGTTATTATAAAAATAATCATGTCAAAGTATTCGGATATGAAACATTACTTTTTAAAACTACACAACTTCGGCTATTTGGTCAATATAACATCTAGTTTAGAATGGCTCTAAACTAGATGATTATTATGGTGACCTATGATTATTTAGGCCAAAGAAGCATACCAACAGAAAGTTTAACAACCTGTATGAGAGGTTTTGATACGTTTTTTTATTAATACAACACATGGGGTGGGTGATACAATACAAGAACACAACTGTGGAACGAGCACTCTAAGTGATGATCACAATGTGGCCAGTGTTCTTGTACCAACTAAACTTGTGTTTTGCTTATTACTGCAGGGCTACATAGTTGGCAGACAGGTTGCTCTGCAAAACCTAACTCTTCAAGCATTTACTCTTCGTTTCACTCAACTCTGTTTATATCGGTCATGACAAATGGTGTACAAGGTGATAATTTTTAGTTTTTACTCATCAGTGGTTATTTGTAGACACTTTATTTTCCCAAAATTTAATATCATTTGAACACCAAATTTCGTTTTCTAACGTATTGTTTTAACTGTGTTCAAAAGAAACTAAATTGTTGTCATAACTTTAAATTGCGTGGACCATATGAATACTTTATTATCCCAACACTTTTTTGATGAACCTAATAGTAAAAGAGCAGCCTACTAAAGCTCTGATTGAATCCAGTTTTATTTACAGAACACATTTAGGGGTGCAATAGCTTCCGAACTACTGATTTTGTTAAAAACCGCAGGTATTATTGTATTACTGTATACCTACGTTGATCACGTTGGTTAAATTCTTTAGAACAAAAAGTTTTAACGGGTATACAAAATATAATGATTTGTGAGAAAAGTAAAACCTAATGTTGAAAGGAAATAGGTTATATAAGTTCAATACAAATTTATCGTCAACAATGCGTTAATGAAGTATCGTTGGAGTTATCCCTTTAAAAGACTGTGACGTGATCAGATATTTGGACAGCTGACTATCAATTATTGTATTTATACGACTATGCTATAGAAATATGAAGTCTTCATATTTTGCTTAAAACACTTATGTTTCTATTAGAAATTGCTAAGTTGGCCGCCACTTCTTAAAATGACGGCCAATTTTCCAATTTCTGAAGTCATATATTTTGAATTAGAAAACATTTCTGTCAACTTCACAGACGGCATTTAAATGTATTTTAAAGATAAATAGATGAGACCCTAAATAAAAATTGAAAAAACTACTCTCAAGTTATTAAATGCCCTAGAGTCCATGGCCAGCCTACAATCAATCTCGCTTCGTTTTCGTGGGAAAAAAAACGAAACACAACGATTCCTAACTATGTTGATGAGTCAGCGAAGCCTCAAATGCCGTTTGAAATAGCCCTGGTTTTTATTATTCTTGTCATTACATTTTCTCTTGTTATACTATTTCATTTTACTATTATTTCAAAACCACTGTAACTATAAAATTAGTGTTTGAGATCAAAAATGTAAGTATTTTTATTATTTGGCGAGGCATATTAGACAAAATGTTTTATTTCCGGACCAAATTCGAAAATGGAAACGTTGTTTTCATTAGACCACACCAAAGAATTAAAAGTTTCTGTATTGTTTACTTCTCAAACTTGAATTTATTTTAATGTTCCAATAAGAAGCTGTTTCCTGACAATGTGAATATGTATGTACCTTAAGTAATATATACAATAAATGTATTTGTTGTGTCTTTCAGCTAGTAGTTTCAGTACGAAACTTGATGTAGTTCACAAAACAATCCAGAGGTACGTAAATAAATGATTTACTCTGTGTTTAGTTGGGTAAAGTCAATCAAGCTTGATGACCTGTATAAACAGTTGTGTTTCCTGACTGAACCTATCCAGAGGGAGTGTTTTGTGCATAGTTTTTGCTGGCGACAACGTGTTTTGCTTGTTACAACGGGATTGCAGGGCTTAAAGCCAGTTTAATCGTCCAATCCTGTTATTCGGTGAAACGCTTTGCCATCGTCTTTTTAGCACGACCCTTTCCGGTTTGATATACAATGTAATAGGAAATACGTTTTTACACAGCAAAATTACTGTCGGTACCAAGGAAAGTGTTGAAGAAAACAGTGGGTCTTTTGGAATATAAAGGAATATTTAAATGATTATTTGCGGGTTGATGGAAATTAAATTGTGAGGGAAGTGCACGAAACATGGTTTTGATTTTATTTCATTATGAAAAATGTGGCTTAACTGTGAAGAATTGTTCAACGAATTTTGAATACCTGGTACTTTTAGCGGGTAGAACTGTTTTGCGCTACATATCTATTTGTGTCCCGAATGGTTTGGAAACGGATTTAAAGCACGTTGGAATTTCCTTTATAATATTGTTGTCTTAAATCAATGTACTCAGTACAGGTTTTCGTAAATTATGTTTCTGTGAGTTTGCTAATTGAAAAGTTTAAACTTCTACTAATTTTGTTTTTAGACATTGTTCTCATTTGATTACTATCCACCAAGATAATGCATATGACGTATTACGTCCTGGTCTATCAAATAGCAACGAGGCTTTAAATGAAATAGGTAGATTTTGTCGTTTGCAAAATGGTGTAAGCTGCAAAGGAATTAATAAACAAAGTATGATTTTCTAGTTTGATTAAGTATTAAGATCAATACGTCAAAATATCCGATGAGAGTTTTGAAACACTCTGTATCTACGTACTATACATTCAGCACTAAGTACAACGTTTTTGGCGATGTTTGTTTCCTTTATCAGTTTGGTATACTGTTTAGTGTGTCGTTATCACTGATTGCTTTGTTTGTTTGGTAGGAATGTCACTAGTACAATGACATGTACAGCTTTCAGTACTCCACTAGCCTCCAGCGTCTTCATGGAAATGAAATCGACATAGTGAGTACATTCTATATTGTTAAATATTTTAGCATACCTGTGAGAAAACATAAAGATTTCGGGTTTTTAAACTGGATGATGAGGTGTCCTTTCTTTAGTCATATTTGTGATTTTCCTCAACACATATTCAACAATTATTATAA
Source organism: Matsumurasca onukii (assembly GCA_018831715.1). Lineage (NCBI taxonomy): Eukaryota > Metazoa > Arthropoda > Insecta > Hemiptera > Cicadellidae > Matsumurasca > Matsumurasca onukii. The sequence goes on along the minus strand of CM032058.1, from coordinate 1,936,274 downwards.
ATTATTCAGGTCCATTTCAAAAACTTTGACACACTCAATTCGAATTATGGTCTGGATATGAGAACTAATTATCTAACAATGCCTAAAGCCACACCGTTGCTGTAGAACACAGGTGCTTTTTCTTACGCTAAGGTTTTGGAATAATTTCTTCATTTTTAAAGTTTGTATCTTCGAACAATTTCTGTTTTCATTCTAGCAGAATATTAATTGATTACGACACTTATGATTTTAAAATTTAATTAATTGTATTTGTAACGTTATTGATTCTAACCCTCTTTAAGGAACCCCTCTTTAGGCTGAAGTATTTCACCTTACCATTAGTTGGTTGATTCTTGATTATACAATATACTCTTATTTATGAAAACATGTATTTCTTCCTAATGCCTGAACTTACCCAAAAATTAATAGATGGGACACGGTTTATTCCACTTTCTCTTCGGTAAGCAAACGAACAAGTTGGCCATTGGTTTATGTAGTTTATCCTGAAACTGTTATCTAAGTCATTATATCGGTTTTTACTTTGAATTTGCAGACCCAGACGTAAAAGGTGGACACGAAGATGGGAAAGGATATTGTAATCAAGCCTAACGAACGAGGCGAGGAACACAAATTGTAAGTGTATTTCACCTCAGATAACATCAGTTCTGTTTTAGAATTGGTGAAATAAAACCTATTCTAAATCCAAAATACTTGAAAAGTGTATAATAACAAAAAGAGTTATCACCCTTAAAAATAAATAATAAAAATAATAGTTTATTAGTAACTATCAACTGTTCCCACGATTAACACTATTTTGGTCACTAAAACGTTTTCGTTTAAAACTAGTTGAAATTTTAAAATTAACTTGGTTTTGTTTCAATAACAATTGATTTGAAAATATTGTTATTCAATCACGACTTGTACTAGTTATAACGTTTCAAATGGCCCATTAGGTTAAAGCCATAATTAAAAATAAAAGTACAGGGTCATCGAAAAAGGTATACGGGATTTGAAAGTCAAAAGAAAGTTTAATATAATTGGTAGAGTGTTGATTTTTGCTTACAAATACACAGCAAATCATAATTTTATTATGTAATTTAAAAATTTTCAATGTGAGCTCCCGACGACAGACATCTAGCCGATAGTCAACCTCCTGCCAAGCGTTTTGGAGTATTTCAGGAGTCACCGTTGAAATGTGTATGTTGATTATTTGGACATGTTATAGAAATGTATGTGTTCCCTCATGTTGAAGAAATTGAAAGGGAAAAGGGCATTAATGTCATTTTCCAGCAGGATGGAGCTCCATGTCACTACAGTCTAATCGTCCAAGAAGTTCTCAACAACAGATTTCCTGATACAGTAGTTGGATTGGAAGGAATGGTCCAGTTTTGTGGCCACCTAGGAGTCCTGATTTGGCGCCTTTAGATTTCTTCTTTTGGGGTTACATTAAAACTTAGTTTATGCTGAGAAAATACGTGATCTACAGCACCTGAGAAGAAGAATCAACGTAGCCATTTCAACGGTGACTCCTGAAATGCTCCGAAACACCTGGCGGGAGGTTGACTATCGGCTAGATGTCTGTCGTGCAACGGTGGGAGCTCACATTGAAAAACTTTTCAAATTACATAAAAAAATTTAAGATTTGCTGTGTCTTTTTTAATGTAAAAATGAACATTCTACCAGTTATATTAAAGTTTGTATTTCACTGTCAAATCCCATACACTTTTTCGATGACCCTGTAAATAATTAAAGAAGTTTTACGCACAATGATAACTGACAGTAGTCTTCAGAAGAAAAATCAAAGAAGTAATGCTGGAAGCAATCTTAGATACAAAACCCATTGAGTATATTTGTTTTTTTTTAGATTGGGTTAATACATAAAGAACTTGTTCGTGATTAAAACTTCCACAAGCCTATGCTTACGACAAGCATACTCAAATTTCATTGTTTGCATGAGGTTTCAAACTAAAGCAAATCCTAACCTGTCGCTAGTGTTGCACTAGCCTAATATAGATTCTTTGGGTTTGACTGGGAAACCAAAGTGGCTTCACATTTTTATTCTTAAGAAAACTTGCACCATGAACATTGCAATATTTTACAACCTTTTCGTACTTTTATTTTACAGAATAAAAGCTCCTAACATCAGCGGAATGGTGGTGATAAGGAACGAAAATTTTGCCGGGTAAGCGGGATAGAGCAATAAAAGAACACAATTCTCACTGGCATAAATTTTGAAAATTCCAGTAACAAATCTTATTTCTGGTCAAAACCATTAAAGGAGTTCATACTTCGGATTTCAAAATGCAAAGATAGACAATCATTTTAACGGGATCTAAAGAAAACATTTTAACTATAACAAACCTAAATATTGAAGACAAAGTAATATTTCCTTTGGCTATTTTATGAATTTAAAGCAGCATTTCTTAAAAAAAGTCTTTACCCAACAGTGCATTTTCGTAATTAAAAAAACTCTACAAAAATTTTTTCTGATGAAGGTTGGCTAGACAAGTTTTGATGAATTTCAATGTAGACTAATGCAGTTATGATAATAATGAGACCACGTCAAAGTGTGATACAACCAAAGTTAGTAACGTACCAATAGAGTATTTTTCTGTGTCAACATATACTTCTTCCTAGTTGCAAACACAGCAAATACTCCCTATTCACAATTGTACTTCAATAAAATAAATATTAGATTTTACATGCAATCTTCTTACATCCTGTATGAACTATGCCAAGTGCCCATGATTATGGATTTAATTTCAACTGAGTTCCAAATATAATATATATAATATAATAAAATCTGTCCTCTATCCTGTTCACGTTGGGTGCATGGATTGCCTAATATAAATGATCACTTCTACTCATGGTTTAAAACTACCGACACATCTGTATCTACTGGTTTTGTTGCAGGGTTCCTCCATTCCCATTGTCTTGTGACGAGGATGACGATGAGACCAAGAGGTTGAAAGTGTCAGCTAAAGAAGCGCTGGGTGGTGTGAGGTTTCCTACAGATACTGCCTCAACTGCGACAAAAACACCTCACACTCCTCATGTAAATATACTTAACTAGATGTTGTGTACATAGGTTTATCGTAAACAAGGATTTAATTACCTCTGTCAATGTTAGAGGACTTTTCTGAGGGCTGTTACTATCCCGGAATTTTGATGTGAGGAAATGATCATTGGACATGAACCCCTTGAAATACACCTGCTGGCTTCATTATAACAGTTCAAAAACAAAGCACGTTGTACATTATAACGTGCTTTTAAGATTTAGATATATTTTGACTTTTCACAATTAATATACGCATTACATTAACATAATTGTACTTTGTTAATTCAAATTGTATGACAATACAAAATGAATGATTTAACACAGCTTTTGACCGATAGTACTGAGACGCAAGAACAAACTTATTGAACAATATCTAGTTAAAAATCCTCCATAATGCTATTTAACAAAACATCAGTTTTTATACAGGTTGATACCAATAGCTAATTGGGAAGATCACCTAATGAGTTGCAGTAATTTAACTTTCAAAGGGTCAAGTCATTTAACGTGAGAAAATGCAGGCGTTTGAAACAAATATTAAATTATAGAATAGCCACTTTTATGAACTTTCAAACTAACATGTTAGACTATTAGAGAAACATGTTTATCATTCGATTTTGTGTTTAAGATTCTAGCCTGCCTGTCCGCTGCGTCGTTTTTCTTCCCTTCTGGGTTTTCTTTAGCCTTTTCTGCAGTGTTGATCCCTCAGCTGCAGCAACCCTTCTCGGACATCCCGGTCACGACTGAAGACATTTCTTGGATAGGTAAATATAGCTAAATATCTTTCATACTGCACACTAATACATAGCAATTTACCGTATATTTTTATTTTGACTAATACACTGATTCGGGTGATTCAATGAAAACAATGGAAAAGATTAATATGGGTTCCAAAATACTTAGGTCTTTAGCTTTTTTACCACTTATTTATCCCTCCGATACCACTTAAAGGACTTAGCTCAAACTTAATACTTAATGTGGATCTAGATAGCTAAGTATATTTCCATCTATAGAAAACTCAAGCACGATCGAACTTGCTATTTAAAAATTGTAACTGTTTTATTGTAATTCTAGGGATTATTTGGTTTTATACCTTTTTAGCAAATAATTAAATATGTGTACGAAAAATACTTTAGTAACCACTTATATTACCAAATTTTAGCACCTTAAGTACATTGACGCTAAGACCATAAAATCAGTTAAGAACCAATACAGCTATAGAGATCTGCAAATTCATCCACCTGATGGAGTGTTAGTACCGACAGCATATCTCCAGATGAATATCTCCATTAAAGATTGTTTGACTAGAAATCTAATATAGATTTTATCACGTCCTTCCGTTACACCTAAAACTAACGAGTTTCGAGCTTATTTACCTTTGTTTTCAAAAGATCTTCTTACACTTTGAGTTTACTAATAATTTGTCCTTTTCTTGTACATTATTTAAACAAGTAATTGTTTATTTTACTGAAACTGATCAATCCGTAGTTGAAATACAAATATGGTATGGTTGGTATGAGACACCATGTGAACATAATCAGCTACATGTTTCAGCTTTCCAATATTGCGACAGAATATTAAAACACGTTCAATAAAGCACTTATCTGGGAAAATATAGGATTTCACAGTTCAATGGACTGTTTAAAGGTCATCTAGGAACATGTTGTTGGAGGCCGCCAAGTTATATTAAATGTTAATTTTGAGAATAAATCATATTTGAAAATTAACGTTCTATTACAATCATTTAAAATAAAACTCCATTGTACACGTTCCAACACAATAAGGGCCAACTCTAGGATGAGATTAGGAGTTTAGGACTACAAGGGATCTCTGCAAAACATCTGACCTTTATAATTATAACTTTGCAGTATACATAGTAACTTGAAAAAGTTGTCGATGACTGTTGTGATCGATTGCGACACTGCAGTAACAACCTTTCTACGATGTTCGGAAGTCACTCCCCGTGGTTCAGAAGTTATGTTAAGCTGTTGGTACATTCCAATGGTCGTCGAGCTGTAACTTTATAACCAAAACTGGACAAACATTAAAAACTGAAGATGAGTGATGTGTTTAAGTGATAACTTAGTATATTTTGTTTCAGCAAGCACCTTTGTGTTAGCCATGCCGATAGGGTCTCTGTTGGTGGGCTTCGTCGTGGACAGACTAGGTCGACTCACCACCCTAAGGATAGGGGTTGTACCGTATGTTGCAGCTTGGCTTGTCATTGCTACTGCACAGAATCTTCCAATGCTCTTAGTAGGAAGATTCCTCTCCTCTGGCTGGTGGTAAGATAATATTGTTTTACTCCTTAAGCCTGCTAATTTTATCGAATTTTAAGAATAAACCGTCATTATTTTTAAACCACATTGCAAACTTCTTGCTTACAAACTTGAGCTGATATCACTGTTTAATACAACACAATAACATATTATACATATACCAGTACCCTTTGTTCACAGCTTTCCAGACTTGCCCGGCCCTTATTTATATTTCCGAAGTTGGCAGGCCAGACCTAAGGGGGACCTTATCAGCCTTGTGCACAGCCTTCTGCGCTTTAGGTAAGAAATATTGTCACATTATCATAACAAAGTTTAAATTAATGTTGTCTTTCACAGTTTTACAAAATGGAAGGTCAATTTATGGGTGTATTGTAAAATACGGTATATGTATGCAGTAGTATTTTACTAATAAATTCGTTATTTTTCAATCGTGCTTTATCTTAACGGTTAGCTATGAAATACGCCTAACCTACTGCAGTCAAGTCTTACTGAACGACTTATAGTTCTCATTTGGATAACTATTTTCTAAAATATTGTCAGTTCTAGGTGTTTTAAAATGATAACTTGCAATTTTTAGAGATTTTCAAAATAAAATAAATGTTTCAACACACGAAAACAAAGCAGAATGGAACAAGTTACTGCCTTTTGTTGTCTTTTAATAGTACAAAGGTACTATAGAAGGGATTTCTATAAAAGGGCGTCAGAAGGTATATTTTAAGGTATATCTTAAGCGATCACTATTTGAGTATATAATTATTGTCGCGGAAAAAGTAGGTCTACTTTTGATATTTTAACAAGATACTAGTACTTCCAAAACTATTTAGAGAATCCTTAGTTTAAATCTTGGTCACATCAAGTAGCACTATCAAAATAAAAGCCGTATTAAGGGCATATGTGAAGAAGAAACACGTTTGTAACAATAAAATTCATTAAACCTGAACTCAATATTTTCAAAACTTTTAAAAAGCTTTTTTATATATGCCCTTTAGGTATTCTCTCCATATATCTGCTTGGCACCCTGTTCTACTGGCGCACTATGGCGTGGCTGGTGCTGCCATTTTGTCTCGTGCCTTTCATCTTTAGCACCCTCTGGGGGACTGAGAGTCCTGTCTGGCTTGTGTCCAAGGGGAAAACCAAGCAAGCAACTGAGGCATTAACCTTCCTTCTTAGACAAGAGGCCAAGGTATTTTCCTATTATAGGTGCAGCTACTCAAAGAAGTAAAATCATAAATGTTGATATCGTGTTCTAGAATATAAGTAACTAAAGACTTTATTGTGTTATTTTTGATGTAGCTAAACAGAGTACTTAGTATAGGTTAAGCGCTATCAAAATACAGTTAAACGTTGATTCGTTATTAGTTTATTTTAAGTGTGTCGCTAGTTGAAGCTTGTTAAATGAACCTTCTTACCGTACGAATATTTTACGTTTCTTAAGCTTTTAGAAACAACGTTAGTTTTCTTATAGAAAAATACCATCTTGATAATTGCCTAGTACCTTGACAAACGACTATTTATTTGTTAAGAAACTTGTCTAGCGCCAGAGGGGCTAGGAAACGACTTCTTGATATTTTGAACACGTTTTGAGCTGTCATTCGGATTGGATTGCCTGAAGTGTTTAAGGCGGGTACTGTTATTTCCTTTCTTGCCTTCAAAAATAACGGTACACTCGATTGAATACTTTCAAAGTTTTAGAGATGTACCTGCTCATCCACCCTTTAATAAACATGACACTATATCGTCTTCTACTATAAACCAACCCACACTACAACGTTGCCATACACGACGAGTACAATGACATTGAATACGTACGAGTACCTTGTATACGCCCTATGCTAATGCTTTTGGTTGGTTTTGTTTGCTTCAAACTGCAACTAAGGTTCTTATAAAATCTTATATGAGTAAACGAGTTATAACTACAACTGAAGTAAAGGAATTAATTTGGATAAATGAACAATAGCTTATAAGTTTTAAAACAATTATGATAAAAGTCAACTTGTCGCACAAGACGTCTAACAGTAAATAAAAACAGTTAGTCTAAAGTTTTTAATCGTTATCCATTAGTTTATAAATTAAATATACTAAATTATAAGTGTAAGAAATTACAATAATATAAATACATTTCTCTTCAGTTCTGAGTTCAGATTGCACTAGGAGGTACCTTCCCAAGGTGTAATCCAGCCTTCATCACCATGTCAAAATGTTACACGGAAAATATTCTTTCATACCTTTCATAATTGACTCTTATTTTCTTTCTTAATAATCTATACTTTTAAAAGTTAACTCATTGAAAACCAATTTATAATTATATTTACACTCCAACTTTGTCCAGACGGCAGCAGCAGTCCAGAGGGAGCTGGCTGTTCTAGAAGAGATGCAGAAGAACTCGAATAAGACACAACCGTCAAGGATAAGGTTTTTGCGTGATTTGCTGAAACCAACAGGTTTCAAACCATTCATTGTTAGTACACTGCTCTTTGCATTCCAACAGTTCAGTGGGGTCTACATACTACTCTTCTATGCGGTCAACATTTTTCAAGTGAGTATAGCAAACAGATTTACATCTTATAGGTGTACGGTAAAAAGAAAAGACACATATAGTGAGACTATTTTAAAGGTAACAAACACTTGGTACCACACATTTAGAAGACACCTTAACCATTTACTGACTAAACGCTCTTAACACCAACTCGACTTTTGGATAAATATTTTCTTTATAGTAAAAGAAGAAACCGATGAAATCCTCCCCTCTCGAGAGTTGTTTGTTTCTCTCTAGGCACTCACGCTCCGAGTTGAATATTCTCGTATATTCTCAAACATATTCTGTATTACTTAGTCGTTTTTTGCTGTGATTGCGTACTTGTAAAATGTTATTACAGAGCTAATGTACTCCTCATGATATTGCTAAGACAAAATTAACGAGCAGTTGCAATGGACCTGTTTCGGACTTTTAGATATTGTGCTTTAGTTTGACGTATACCATAGAGGTTTTGGTTACCTACTTCGACAGTTTGTGAAAAGCAGTGTATTTCCTTCTCTATCATTAATTTATGTTTTAAAACATAACCTTTATACTTGAGATGATATTCTCTATCTTAGTTTATTAATAAATTCAATTTTTAATAAAATATTATATAACATAAACTAATAATATTGTATTCTTTTGTTCCGTCTTTAAGTCCCCATTTTTGAGTCCAAAGTCTAACTACAGAGTGCCATGGTGAACCTGACTACAACGGTTGTAATTATTGTAATATTACAATGCAATTGGGTTCAAACATGTGTTGTTATAACATGAAAATAAATATATCAATACATAAAGCTATACAGTAGTTCCGAGCCTGTACCTATTTGAGCTTTAGTTTTCATCAATCAAAACTGTGATAAACATAGACTACCATCCAATCATTTCGCAATCATATGAGGCTCCCCATAGACCACGTTTTGATCGAAATGTAAATCAACATGTAAAACATGTATGTGAAGGTGAAGAGATCCAGTTGCATATCAACTAGCGTATTTAAAATCAGACATAACCATTCTATAAAATTCAATATATTATAAAAATTAGTTTTTGATACATGCACCTATACAAAGTGGGCCCAATGTGAACGATACAATTTCAATATGCTTTGAACAAGTAATGTTTAATATTAGACAGCTAAATATTGTACAGACAGGTAGGATATTCTATGCCATTTGATTTAAAACAGGTAATTTTTTAAACACGATATGCCATAAGGGTCGATCTCGAACCAATTCACACATAATCAACATTTTGGTTGTACGGACGGTTTTTGCGCTTCCCCTGATTTTCTTTCGTGTAGTAAGAGTATTTCTGAATAAACTTACCTATTTTGCAATGCTTTATACATCTAGTAACATTTCCGTGTTGACCGACGTTGTAGTGGCTCATTTCGGTCAAAATCTGTGTTGTTCAAAATATTCAAACTATTCCTCAAAAATAGTTTACATACTCGTAGATAAATCATTATTTACGGTTCAAACCAACGATATTACAACACCTGCCGAATATTTAGAAGTATACATTGACCATCTTGGAACGATTAGTAACATCTCACGGTCAAAATCTGTGAGGGTTTAATCAAATGCTTCAAATGTCGAATTAAATACAAAAGGAAGATGTAAGAACAGTTTCAAAAACACAGTTTAGGGAGTCGTGTCGAGATAGATTAAAAGGCACGGCTTTGATGACAGTTTGTCTCTCGAAATTTTGAATATAATATTGTTTATAGCCCAATGTAATTTCTTTCAACAAAGATTTAGTCATAGTTACAATACAAGATGTAGATAAAGTACCACTTGCAAAATAAATATCGTGGAACAATAACATTGGACCTTCAAACTGCTTAAAGAAGCAACAATGTTAGGCAATTTCTAAACCTGAAGTTTTTACAACAAAGGTTAGGTTTTGTCTGTAAACGAGTTTTCAGTTTTCGACTAAATTGTCCACTGTTTGATTTTTTTTTTCGGAAGTACTAAATGCACTTCTAATTCTCAATACAATAAAATGTTATGAATGTTAATGTTCACTGTTGTACAGGCAGCGGGGGCTTCCATAAGCCCATACTTATGTACAATAGGAGTGGGACTGATTCGGTTTGTGTTTGGTCTTGTGTCTTCATATCTGCTGAGCAAGTTCGGTCGTAGATCTGTGCTCATGATCAGTAGTTTGGGCATGGCCGGCTTCGCTTTCGCCGCTGGATACATCACCAAGGAAGTTCAATCAGGTAAAAAATCCATTTCATAAATTTAGAAAAATAATGTTTGTTTTTTTACGATTATTCCACATGTAGTATAGGGCAGATGAAAGAAAATAGTTTGGGGTATATCCAAAAATGTCATCCTGACACGGTAAGTATAGCTTGTAAGTGGCAATCTTTATATGTCTATAAGTTACTCGCGTATAAAGTAGGGGTCTTTTCAAAATGAGATAGAGGTTACATCTCTAACTTTGCCTTGCCAACGTAACTTGTCGTAGTTAGTTATAACAACTGCACCAGTACACAATTTAATGGTCATTTTATTTACAAGTTTGACCCGATTTAGGCATAATTTTATTAAGTGGCGTGTATAATATTGTTTATGCGCTATTTAGAAAACTGTTATCTTAACCATTTAACTTACAAAATTGTACGTGTGTTAGATCTAGTCGTTTTATTTGAAATTTTGTTCAAAGGTGCCTTTTTTGGGTTCCCCATAGTTGCAAATTCTTGATAGGGCGTCAATGTAAGGTTTGGTTCCTCTAGTCTTTATTTATGCCCAAGAAGTGTGATTCACATCCTTTTATCAAAACTTTAGCAAGAAAATACATTTAAATAACATTAAACTGATTCGCAGGTGACATGGAAGACAACATGATGCCAGCTCTGTTCATCCTAGCCTACATGAGTCTGGGAGTGGTCGGTCTAATGACAGTTCCCTGGACTATGACGTCAGAGATGTTCCCACTGGAGATACGAGGCATGGCACAAGGCGTAGTCACTGCTCTAGGCACTGGTTTTATGTTCACTGCCGTCAAGGTATGCACCTGAGTAACCTTTCCCAAAAGTTCACACGACTCTCGTGTAGTTATGTTCTGTAAAAACTGGAAAACTGGTTCCAAACCCTAAACTGGATAATGTTAAGAAATTCGAACATGGAATAGGGCAAAGATTGCCATCATATGGTTGTCGTTATGGAAAAGAGCCTTGAAACGAGTTAAAGAACTTATAAAGGAAAGTTCGTCTTGTGTTTTGTATCGAAGTAGAAGAATTTGTGAGAATAGCTGAATGTCACGAACTATACATAATACATATACTGTAGGTCAATCCGAAAATAATGGTGCTTGGAATTTTATAGGAGCTCAACTAGAAAATTCTAAAACAAAGGTAGGAATGGATTGTTCGAAGATAATTTGTAGCATTCACAAATTGGCACTACATACGGAATCTTTTAAATTAGTTGAACTAACTCTCCTTTATTGTTGTTTGGATTCTTTGTCACAAGCGATGCTCCTATTTCGAATGGCGACTTCCAAGGATTTGCATGCTGCTTCCATCTTTTTCATATTTGCTTCCCATTCAAGAAAATATTTTCCTTCAAGACATTTCGTTATCTTCTTTGTTTCATTTAAGTCTTTTTTAATAGTGAGCTCGCACTTGTCCTGCTGTTCGACTTTAGCCCGCTCAGCGTATTACATGTCCACCACCCGGTCGTGCTTGATCGTGATCTCTTGGTTCTGTTGAGACAAGAAGGCCACTTTGTTGATCAACTCCTCGCAGAGTTTGTCGTGCGTCTTCTCCAGCCTGCTGTTGGCGTCCCTCAAGGCCTCGCACTCTTGCGCCAGACTCAATCCGTTGTGCATCACCAGCATCATCACCTTCTTCTGTTCCCTCTCAATCGCCTCGAGCTTTTTCTGCAAAGGCTCTCCTTCGCCTGGGATGGAGCAGAAGAATTTGACGACCTCCTCGTACGTGTTGAGTGAGGGGTCGGGTACGTTCATCCTGGCCAGTGAACAGTGACTCGTGGTCAGTTTCATGGTGACCAGGTCACTGATCAACTGTAGCCATAGCCGGGTCACGTTCCTCATCTGTTTCTCAAACCATTCCAGGTACTCAGGAGATCCTTCCGGGCGGAAAAATGATTTTTCTCTTACTAAGCCTTTCGCCAAATTCGGTGATTTCACCGGAATTTGTCTGAAAATCTCCCGTTCTAAAGGCTGAAGTGCCTTCGCGGGCAAAGAATTCTTCAGTTCATTGTATATAGTTAGCAACTGCCTCGTTTTCTCCAAAATCTCTCCGTTTGGAACAATTTTTGATTCATCCCTGGAGATGTCCAAACTGGTAGTCAGCATTGTATTTCCTTCGTTGTTAATTATCTTGGGCGCTGTCAGTGAAACACTTGTTGGACTTCTTTCCCTCTTCATTTTTCTAAAGTTCACTTTGGCTTGAACACTGGCGTACGGGCCTTTCATACGTACCCGACCCCTCACTCAACGCGTACGAGGAGGTCGTCAAATTCTTCTGCTCCATCCCAGGCGAAGGAGAGCTTTTGCAGCTCGAGGCGATTGAGAGGGCACAGAAGAAGGTAGTGATCCTGGTGATGCACAACGGATTGAGTCTGGCGCAAGAGTGCGAGGCCTTGAGGGACGCCAACAGCAGGCTGGAGAAGACGCACGACAAACTCTGCGAGGAGTTGAACAACAAAGTGGCCTTCTTGTCTCAACAGAACCAAGAGATCACGATCAAGCACGACCGGGTGGTGGACATGTACAACGCTGAGCGGGCTAAAGTCGAACAGCAGGACAAGTGCGAGCTCACTATTAAAAAAGACGTAAATGAAACAAAGAAGATAACGAAATGTCTCGAAGGAAAATATTTTCTTGAATGGGAAGCAAATATGAAAAGGATGGAAGCAGCATGCAAATCCTTGGAAGTCGCCATTCGAAATAGGAGCATCGCTTGTGACAAAGAATCCAAACAACAATAAAGGAGAGTTAGTTCAACTAATTTAAAAGATTCCGTATGTAGTGCCAATTTGTGAATGCTACAAATTATCTTCGAAAAATCCATTCCTACCTTTGTTTTAGAATTTTCTAGTTGAGATCCTATAAAATTCCAAGCACCATTATTTTCGGATTGACCTACAGTATATGTATTATGTATAGTTCGTGACATTCAGCTATTCTCACAAATTCTTCTACTTCGATACAAAACACAAGACGAACTTTCCTTTATAAGTTCTTTAACTCGTTTCAAGGCTCTTTAAAGGGACCATTACATACACTCTGCAATTTTAATAGGAAACCTGAACAGAAATTGTGGCTTTACAAAGCTTATAACTTTTCAAATTCCTCATAGCTACCGTTTTGTTGAGCCACTACGGTAATCATGTAGTCAGCTCCATTAGTGTTGCGTTACCTGGCCGGGGCGGAATACATGGCGAGCATAGGCTGGTTGGACAGAAATTGTAATAATTTTGTTATTTCTCATTTGAATTTCACAAATTATGTGTTACTCGTATAAAATCCAATAAAAATAATTGTTGTTTTATTGTAAAATACTCGTTTTTGAGTGATCCAACTTTAAAAACTGGCCACCATTTTGAAGTTTAAAAGCTAAATCAAATACTGTATTTGTTTTTCGTAATAAGGGTTTAATATTTTGACTTAAGTTTGATGAAAATCGGTGCATTAGTTATACAGTATTGTCATATTTAGTTTAGTAAAAAACATATCCACACAAACAGACGGACAACAAAGCTCCGGAAACCCCTGTTTATATGGTTAAATATTATTGTTTTGACCCAAGGAACATGTCTACAAAGTATGTCTAAAGGATTCACCGACACCCTGAATAGCTGTTTTTCCAGATGTTTCCATTGATAGCTTATAACTTATCAAAATTCAGGTAGAATTTGTGCCCTTCAACTGCAATACTACGGTAAAAAAGAACAACTAAAAAAATTCAAATAGTTTCAAACGTTCTCGAGACTTAATACTGGGATTAACATCAGATTGCCAATAAGCTAATCCTGCTGCAGCGCAACCGTCACAGCTGTACACTTATACCAGAACGAATAGAGTTTCTAATGTATATGCTTAAGTTTTTTCTGAACCTGTGGGAGGTGTTAGTACAAAGCAGTAAGTTTGGTCGGTCGGTTGAAATTCAATACAAAATCAAAGGTTTTAAAATAGGTGTAAAATATTCATAGAGGGCATTTAAATATGATTGTGAAACTGTTATGAGTGTTTCGTTAGACATGTAACTAACTAATGCTGATTTGTCTTCATGATTTCAATTACCTGAAGATTATAACAATGATGACTGCAGCACTGGGGTGTAAATCGGCCCGTTATTGTGCAAAACAAGAACATAGTATAAAATCCCATTGTTTACATAAATTTCGATCTTTTGTAAACTCGGGTTTCTCAGTTTCTTAGGGCGAAGCTTTCAAAGTTTTTAATTCGAAATGTTAACTTTAGTTAGCTGAGTTTTCAAGTTGCATTGAATTAATTTCCATCTAGATTACTAAGATAGGAATTCAAAGATGGAATCTAGTTTAAAGCTCACCTCTTTCCGCCCAATCTAGTCTTAATTAACCTCATTCAACCACAATATGGCTGCCAAATCTCGACAAAACAGTTGGAATTTAGATCTGAGATGTGTCATTCAAACAATTATAAAAGCATTATTCGTTTTTCTTTAATACCTTTAATAACCATTATACCTTTATTTAATAACCATACCTTGTAAATGAAGCGTCTTAGAGAAAATATATGATTGCGATTTCGGTTTTTGACATATGAAGCGTTTTCTTTAAATGCGGTAGGCTACATGGACTAAAACATACCCTAAATATTAGACAAGAACTTAATGTGAATAAAAGAAAATGCATTGTAAATGTACGGTTATCAACATTAATCAAATGGAAATGAAAGAACCTAATTATATGGTGCATCTCTGTTTCATATCAATTAAACGCATAACATCAAAGGCTGTCATTCGTAAGTAATGAGTTTCAAATCTCAATATCAAATTAACGCTACCGTATAGATTCTGTTAAAAAGTCTAATAAAATTGTCAATCAGTTCGATATTAGCGTGATTATATTCACAAGCCAATAATGAAACTATTATTTACTGTGAAAGTTACAACGATGCCACGTGACCTTTTCAGCTCCATTTGATTCCGAATGTTAATTAAGGTAATGGTGTGTTTATTAGGGTAATGGTCTGGAGACGCAAAACTAAGAGCGCTCAGATTTTCTATTTTAACTACCTACCATAAACTATTTGTGTATCTCATATTAAATTACTTTGCAATTTTATAAAAAGATTTAAAAATTAAAATTGTTATTGTGAAGGCTAAAAAGATTTTAAACAATATTTTTGAACTGATGTATTTATAATATTAGTGAAATCCAACTGATTAATGTAGAAACTATTGCATTCAATCTCTTAAGTCAAAATTTCACCTACAGAATTAGAGTATAAAAGGCATCTTTATAACTAGTACTCCAATCAAATAGTAATTTAATCATTTTAGAGGAGACAATCGAACTTTTATGATAGTTGTTTATGAGTAAGTTCGATTTTCGGGATTAAATACGGTGTTTGAAGTTTCAACTTTGAATTTTGGAAACCCCAAATTATACAATAATATTATGACGTTTAGTGCAAAATGGCTGCACGTGTGATCTTTTATGTAGCGCTGCACCAGCCAATGTTTGCCGTCTCTAGAAGATTCATAGTCAACACCTGGATTTTATAACCATTTACAATCATCAAAGCTTTACCTTGTATAATATCATAAAAGTTATAACTGCGATTATCTGTTCATTTGTGCAGCTCGATAGAAGTCAGTTTTACTAGCCGAAACATTAGCTTCGCTCAGTTCATTTTTCTATTTCTTTTTTATACAAACTATTCACTATAACTACTATATACAATTATAATTGTTTTCTCCAGATGTTTCCATTGCTAACGGAGAAGCTGGGTGGCATCCACTACGTGTTGTGGGTGTTTTCCGCTGTGTCACTGGTCTCTGTGTTCTTCGTTCTTTTCTTCCTGCCAGAGACTCATAAGAAAACTCTGAGTCAAATAGAAGAATATTACAAGCACAATACTGTGTACATCTTCAGGCGAAGAAGAAGACAGCTCGACAAAGCAGTTGAAATGACTTAGAGTTTATGTTTTCTGTTTAACTATTCTAATTGTTGATTTTTAAATATGCCTTTAATTTGATATATACCGTTTTTGTAGGAATTTAGTCAAATGTGTTATTGTATACAAAATAATGATTTGTAAATAAAAGTTTTTGATTAATTTGATTTTGAATAGTAATAATTTAAACAGTATGTAAACCAACCTTCTGTTAAAAATGTACCGTAGTGAATTACGTCTTGTAAGAGCAATGTAAAAACATGGATTTTCTTGGGACACCTCACGCCTACAGTTTTCATCTGAATTGTATTAAACCAACGTCATTTTAAAGCGCATTAAATGTTTTACGGCTCTACTGAGCCGAATTTCCATTTTCTAGCTAATCAAACCGTGACATAAACCCAAAAGTTGAGAATAGTTGTATTTGAATGTCTTGCGTTTACGTTTAAACTAGTCAGCGCATAAGCTGCAGTTAATTATCATCTGTCAAATAAATTTATTTTAAAAATATCTGATAAAAATTGTCGGTGTGAAGTGTCTCAATTCCTGTGTTTACATTGTTCTTATTCAAAAAAACCAAATGGCCGACAGGTACTGTGCACTCTTAAAAACAAAACAACATGTTTAAAATATCTTTAATGAACACCTTACAATCTCCAAACTCATAGTGTATATCTTTTTATAGAAAAGCAAAACTATAATGCGGGTGGTTATGGACGTGTTTTGTCAACGTTTGTGTGGAATCTGCAATTAAATTGGGGTTTTAAATACGTACAGTTGGTTGCATCGTACATGCTGTGTAAGGTAATTTTGTTGACATATCGTTGACAGCTTTTTCAATTAGTAGGCAAATGAATTGATGAAAAAAAAGTTTGATTACTGTGATGTTGATAGCCTATAGCCTCTGGCTAGAAGGCGAAGTAACTGTAGTCATAATTGCAGGTTTTATATTACAAAACAGTTTTTAATTTAGTCAATGACAATGAAAACCACCATAAAGTGAACCATTGCGTAAACTTGTCGGTAGACTCGTTGGCTAGTCTAGTTAAATTTTATTAAATGGTACCGAAAGTCGAAGTCAAACACTAATTAGATTTCTAATATTAACAAAAGCCTCTGACCGGGTGGTCCAATTTGATTAAATTAAAGCAAGCTTTATGATAAGTTTGATGCCAAAGGCCGAAGTAAAACTGTAACCGCAACGAGTAGCCTTGATACGCCCGTGTCAACATTAACTAAAACCTGAGGCCAAACACCGAAGCTAGAGTTTTAATAGAGCAAAACGTATTGCAGCACTCGTCTATGCTTATACATAAGGCAAAGCTCAAGCCAAAGGCCGAGGCGAGACGTAGAGCGTAACGGGGCTGTGAGCGTAGCGAACCCAAACTTGCCCTTATAGAAGTATTTTTTATTAGTGAAATTGTTGATAGGAAAGCTAATACTTGACGTTGCTTTGGTATCCCGATAGACACTATAATTTGTTGTTGACTTACGTGTCAGTAAATGTATCAATAATTTTATTACTCATACTCTACTTACAATGCTCGTAAGTTTTATAATACCACTTTACAGAACAATTCTTTTCAAAAACTAGAAATAACATATTTTTGAGGATTTTTCCCGTTACGAAAACATGTTAAGTTCAAAGAGTCATGGGTTTAATACACGTAGCCAAAACATTACACATACTTTAAATACTTGGAGTTCCAAAATCAGAAGAAACATCCACTACTGGTAAAACTTAAATCATGTTGTTTATTAATCAAATTTCACTGAAATAATTGAATTACACTGTAGTTGGATGGTCACAAATATGATTAAAGTATAAAGCCAATTGCCACAACTCACAGTTGGAAAGCTAATTATTCAATTTCCTGTAGTTGGGCGAAACTTTGTTTCATATCCCTCATTCCCTGTGAAAGCTAACTAAAATATACATTTCCTCTTATTGCTTATAATAAATAGTTTAAAACTATTATTTTAGGCCAGGCTATTTTGGAACTAAAATATCGAAAACGTTCAGAACATATCCGGTACTCTAGATATGCCTAACATTATATACTGTATACACCAATTTAAACAGATTGTATTCATTTATTGACTTGAATCGGTTACTTTTGGATAATCAGTATGGGTTTAGGAAAAACTCTTCTACCACTAAAGCTTTATTTGATTTCATTTCAAGTGTATCTTTATCTCTTGACCAACACAAGCATACCTTAGGAGTGTTCCTTGATCTCAGTAAAGCGTTCGATGTCGTGGATCACTTTCTTCTTCAAAAATTGGAACGTTTAGGCTTCAAAACCCCATGACTGGATTTCTTCATACTTTTAAAAGAACGCAGGTTGTTTCAGTGACCTACTTTGATGACAGAGGATATCTGAAGTACAAAGAATCTGAAAAGTCAGGAGTCCCTCAGGGATCTGTCTTGGGCCCTGTTTTATTTCTTTTATTTATTAATGATATATCAGAAGTGTGTCTAAAGCTAATCTTTGTCTGTTTGCTGATGATACATCTCAGCCTTTCCAGTAAATCTCTTAGACAGTTGGGTGGACGTCTTTGTAGAAATTCCATCGTACAATGGCTATCTGAGAATCGTCTGTATATTAATTTTGATAAGACAAAGGTGGTAATTTTCTTTGAGGGTTATCAGAATGCAGAAATGGTCAAATCTCGTTGGGTGATTTTGATATTTCGGCATCCTCTAGTACCAAATTTTAGGCATCACGCTAGACTCAAATCTTAATTTTCATGAGCATATTGACCTTGTTCAGAAGAAACTCAATTGCGTTGTCTTTCTTTAAGAAGATTGTCTTTTCTCGAACAGACAGATATTTTTCTGACATATTATGGATGCTTTTCCCCGTTTTGAACTATGGTGTTTCTATCTGGGGATTTGATAGTTTTCAGTGAGGGCAATCTTTAAAATTCACAGTTAGGATTGTTCTAGGACAAAACAGACGCTTCCTGCCGAGGTCAATTTCGGAAAATAAAATTTTAACATTCCCATCTATTTACATTTTTAGTTGTTTGAGCTTTTAAAAACAATCTTAGCTCATTTCCAAATTGTGCCTCTTCAGGGTACAATCTTCGGCGGTCCAATGTCTTGGCCCTTCCTCGTCAAGAACTACTTTTATGAGCACCAGACATTCTATTGTTCAATAAAAATGTACAATAAACTACCTTTACACTTAAAAATTAATTAAATATCTAAAATTTAAAAGACAACTAAAATTGTTTCTTATTGAACATTTTATCGTGTTGGTGACTTTTTAATTTTAAATTTGATTAACTAGTGTAAATAAGATATAATTATTTATTTTTTGCAAAATAATGTATTTGTGCCATAATTATAAAACATGTTGTAATATTTGACGTTGTCATGCATGTATTTGTTAATTGACAATAAAGATCTTGAGTTTGAGTTTGAGTTCAATATAACAGTAACATCTAACATTTCTCCTTGAAATGGTTGGAAATTGTTTAATTTACTAATAAAACTGGAAATACAAAATATTTGACTTCAAGGTTTCCGAGGCACTGCCAGTTCTAAAAGGTTCTATCTCTAGTACAAGACTAAGCTCCCTTTCAAATTTTTAATTTGTTTACAATTCTATGTGTTTGTAATGAAAAAAAAAACAATACACATCTCAACATGAGCTAGCAGTAAAGGCCTCATTTGCCAAGTGTACGGTTTTGATTTCTAGTTTCCAAAAATGAATTTATAAATAATTAGTTTATATTTCACCAAAATGTCAAATGCTACAAGTACAGTTTTGCTTTTGTCCCTCTCAAAACTCAGTTGTTTAGTTGTGATTTTCATTTATATGTAAGTCAATGACGGTCAAAGTTTGTGATATTTGTAAAGATAAAAATACCTTAGGGTATTGTTGTTTCCCGATGTACATTTTGACCTAAAGGCAATCAACTTCACGGGGAAGCTGCCTGTAGATACATCATTTACACACAAAAACACTAAACTATGTACACTTGTTGGTACAATACTCTAAGGTCTACAAGCTACTGTAACAGGTAACTTAATTGACAAAAGGACTTAACGCTGGAAATAAGCAGCTAGTTATTCATAAAAACACGTTACGCGCAGTTTACACTTATGTACTAAGCGCATACGATTTTTATGAACCACCATTGTAACGTTAGCGTTTCACACAATAATCTCTTCAGTGTGTAACTGGAACATTAACTTTTCGTACAAAAAACGACTAAATAACAATTTATTAAGGAAAGTCAATTAAAAGATGTTTTAATGTTCTGAGAGTTTCTCCTAAAGCTGCTCGATTTGTGACCTCTTAGCGCTGAGATGAACTTTACAAAAAATGTTTCCAGAACGTTGAAGGCTGAAGTGAGTAACGCCAAATAACTCAACCAGGTCCACGCTTGCTGTGTGAAGTTTTCCATCATAAATCAGCTGGTTGTGTTCTCTTCATGGAGCAAAAAGGATTCCCAGGACATTTCTCCCTTTTTCCTTGGCAACGGATCAGAACAACTTTGTTCAGTGCTGTATCCTTCAGCTAAAAAAACAAGCAGGCCAGTAAATAATGTGCCCTGGTAACATTATTAAGTATTTAAAAATGACGTGCCAATCTACAACCTTATATATATTTTTTCTCTTTTAGAAACGCTTGACTCTACACTAAATAGGTTGTTTTAGGCGTACTTTGGTAAAGTATATGGAAATTATATGCGTGAAAGGAACATTCATAACGTTCCCTTATTCTAAAGTACGTATTTTCGTAAGCAAATAAAAATCAGTGTTTGATTCAAACAGTTAAACAAGTATGAAGTAGTGTGAACAGTTTAAAAACAAGGTACAAGAAGCTCAAACATTAGTTATACAGGGTGTTTTTTGTTAAACGCAACCCTATGTTCGAACTATAGTTAGTCATTTTTACGAACGCTATATGGTTATAAATTATATCATTGGTTTGTTTACTTCAACATCTATCAGTTGGTAAGTATTTTCGACGTAATATAGTGGTTTTGATTTCCTAGTTTGACGCAACTGTACGCAATCATTATTTTTAGCAAAGATCAAAGAGTGTTTATTGTTGAAGAATACTAAGATTTGACTCGTGGCGGGTTGGAGTCGTGCACGACTTTGGAGCTGATCACTGCGCTGGCGTGGGTTTGATCCCCACAGTAAATTTGTAATGTGTCTTTACGGTGACCCTAGGTAAAGGTCGAGGTTGAGTGGTAGAAAGGACTTTGTAGTTCTAACTTCATCTCGTTAAACAAGACAAACTTTACCTTTTTTTAAGAGCAAGAAATATTTTTTGTCAAGAGACGTTTGAGATCAGGTTTTACAGGCATGAATAGGATATTTGCCTTTGTTGTTTCAAACTTCTTTAAGATTTTCAGGAGAGTTTTTCAACTAACCCTAACATAATTCATCACTTCTTTATTCAGTACAGTCCACCCTCTGTAATTTTTCCTGTTCCCTTACACAACCTGTTTCGTTTAACTTTTTAACAAATCTGTGATTTTTATATTTGTTTGAAAAACTAACACCTGTCCACTTGACCACATACGCTTCTCAATAAAACATAACTATCCTGTACTTAAGAATTCTTCAACAACAAACACTCTTTGATCTTTGCTTAAAACCCACGATTGCGTTTATATTACAATAACATCAAATTATGAAACTGAAACCACTATAGCATTATATTTCTGTAATACAGTAACATAACACTATGATATTACTATAACAACCATCTGATAGATATTGAAGTGAACAAACCAATGATACAACTTATGAATATAACGTTCGTAAAAGTTTACTTACCATAGTTTTAACATTTGGTTGGGTTTTAAAAAAACACTCTGCACAACACCTAATACATCCAATACTTCATACGCTTAAATCATTATTCAAAATATGTTCGTGCCGTTCCCGTTTGAAGCAACTGTTAAATGTACGTACCAACCTATAAGTAGTTGTGTTTGTTTTAAAAAGTTTCAACAATGGAGCAGTTTGGTAGTTTGCAGTTGAGTTTTAAACATTTCCTTACATAATAATAATAAATAACTTTATTTGTCATATAAAAAATTGAATTGTGCTACAAAAAAAAAAACAACAAACAAATCTAAATATAAAAACAAATAAGGTAAACTCATCACCAAAATACTGTTCCCCTATAGTACTACTTGCTACGTGGGTGAAATGTTGTTGTAAAAATTAGCTTTTGTATTCGAATCATCCATGAATTCACCAACGCTATAAAATGATTTTTGAATTAAAAATGTTTTTAGTTTCGACTTAAAAGAGTTTATACTGTTTATAATTTTTAAATAGTCTGGTAATTTGTTAAAAAATTTAATTCCAATTTGGGACGGTAATTTATGAGATATTTCAAGTCTATGATATCCCAACCTATATTGACTACTATTTCATGGTGTCATGGTTGTGGATATCATGGCCTGTTACCAAACTACCATTTGTTATGGAAAAAATAATTGTTTCATATATGTAAATACAAGGTAGGGTAAGAATACCTAATACTTTAAATATTTCTCTACAAGAATCCCTCAAACGTAATTTTGATACTATTCGCACAGCTTTCTTTTGCAGAATAAAAATTCTTAAGAGTTTATATTCTGAACAAGAACCCCACAAACTGATACCATAATTTATGTATGGTTGTATTAAACCAAAGTAAGCCATTCTAAGTATATGTGGCTTACTATGCTGGGAGAGGTATCTAAGAAGAAAAATTCTAGAGGAAATGTTTTTGCCTATATAATCAATATGGCTATCCCAACATAGATTCTAATCTATATAAACGCCAAGAAATTTTGGTGATTCAGCTTCTTCCAGCAAATGATTATCCATCATAAAGGTTGGGCAGTAATCGGAATTCGGCCTGCCAAGTTGAAAATTAATAAAACTTGACTTATTATAATTAGTTTTAAGATACAAACTTTCAAAAAATTGTGTACAAATGTGTACTTTTCAAAATCTTGAATTTCTAGATTTTCCGTTGAATTTGAAATAATATTAATTGTGGTATCGTCTGCATATTGAATTAGGTGTTGAGGTTCTACGCCATTTACGTTATTAATATAAACCAAAAAGAGAACCGGCCCGAGAATGGATCCTTGAGAGACTCCATATTGTAAATGGGTAATTTTGGATAATTTATTTTCTAATTGAACCTGTTGAGATCTACCTTGCAAGTAAGAATTTAACCACTTATAAGGTAGTCCGCGAATTCCATAGCTGTGTAGTTCTTTCAATAAAATTGAATGATCCACACAGTCAAATGCTTTTGAAAGATCAAGAAAAATACTTAATGCTTTGTTTTTACTGTCCAAACCCATTACAACAGTCTCTAAAAGCTTATTAAGAGCACCTATAGTGCTGTAACCTTTCCTAAAACCATATTGGCTTTTAGAAATTATATTGTAATCCTCCATGAATGAGGTAATTCTTGTTAAGAAAAGTTTTTCGACTACTTTACTAATTGATGGCAACAGTGATATGGGACGGTAGTTAGATACTTCCGAAGTATCCCCATTTTTATAAATAGGGACTACCTTAGCCAATTTCAAACAATTCGGAAAGATCCCCTCCTCAAAAGAAGCATTTACGACATAAGTCAATATTGCAGATAATTCAGAGGTACACTGTTTTATAAGCCACATTGATGTGTCGTAAATATCTAATGAGCTTTTAGCGGGTAATGATTTAATTGTTGAAATTACTTCCTGTTCGGTGACTGGGCTAAGAAACATAGAAAAAGGATTATTTATATTAGAAATCAGTGGAGAACCAACATTCCCAACGCTGTTTCTAATATTTATTGCAACGTCACCAAAGAAGCGGTTGAATTCTTCTGCAACATCTGATGGACTATCTATCTTTAAACCATTAATTTGAAGTTCGATTGGATTTTGAAGTTTAGGTTGCTTTTGCCCGTTGATAATCCTCCACGCTGTTTTTTGCAGATTTGTTGATACTTCAACAGTTTTATTTATTTCGTAGGACTTGGCAGCCCTGATAATTCTTCGGTAAACCGATTTGTATAATTTATAAAAATTGTTGAAATTATCATCCGTACTTACTGAAAACTGTTTTGCATAAGCTTTTAGCTTTTTTCTTGACACTAAAATCCCTTTAGTAATCCAAGTAGACTTTTTATTTGTAGAAGATTTTAGAGGCTTTAAGGGACAAGCCATATTGAAATAATCTGTAAAGACTTCCATGAACTTATCAAATTTAGATTCAGCTGTGCTACTGGTCTTTATACTGTTCCAATGTTCAGAGTTTAATAACAATTTAAGATGGCCTATATTTTCAGGGTAAGTCGAACGTTTAAATTTTGTTGGTTGATTTATTGAATCCAAAATATGGTTTTTGATCACTATGCTTTGACCATAATGGTCTGAAATAGCAGTGTTCAAAACCGACACTTCCATATCAAACGGTATGTTTGTGATAACGTTATCAATTGCTGATTTTGAACCGTTTATTTCTCGCGTTGGTGAATTTATGGACCATGATAAATTGAAAGTATTTAATAAATCTTTAAATCTTTGTACTTTATTATCGCTAGGGTTTAAAACGTTAATGTTAAAATCACCTACAATTATGTACTTAGTTGTATTTTGACTATTTTGAAACTGACATTTGTTTAAAAAAAACTCTAGTTTATTAAAGAAAACATTGATATTTCCATTAGGGGAACGATAAATGCCAATTAAAATGAACTTCTGGTTATTTGAACTGAACTTTATGCCTGCAGCTTCAAAGTCTTTTTCCTCATTAAAATTGATATTATATTTTTCAAACTTTAAATTTTGTTTTATAAATACTCCAACTCCTCTAGATTTAAAGTTGTTCCTACAAAATATACTTCCAAGTAAATAGTTTTCTAAACTGAAGTACTGGCTAGTATCTGAATTATAACCATGTTCACTTAAAATAAATATATCAGGATTTAATTCTGCACAAAGTATACGCAACTGGTCAATTTTGTTGGACGCGTACTGTACATTTTGGTGTAGAATCCTAATAGAACAATCAGAATTTTGAAAAATGTTACAATTTTGATATTTTGGCGATGAGTTTACCTTACTTTTACATAGTTGATTAGGCTGGCGTGTTCTAAAAATGTCCAGGCAGAGAGTGTCGACGATGGTGGCTCCTGGCGCTGGTTCCTCTTGACGCGTCTTCTCCTGTCCTGTTCTCCACGGTTTCATGGCAAATGGGATCATTTTTTGGGCCTCTAACTGCTTCAGCATATGATACCGACTGAAATTTTGAGCTAAGTTTCGAATTCGTATCATCCAAACTAGTTTTCAGGTGAGAATGGAAAGTCATTGTTTGAAGGGAATTTATCATCATTTTAGCAATTTTAAACTTGCCTGCCCAATTTAGGTGAAGTCCATGCCGTGTGAAAAGGTTTCTATTTAAATGGTCGAGATTTAAAATTTTCACATTTTTGAAAACATATTCAAGTCGAGAAATTTGATTGTTGACGTAGGCGATTTCTTCATGGAAATAGTGGGATCTCGGTATGTCGTACCTTTTTGGTATGGTTGTAACTTAGAATTTTGAATTAGTATTTGATTTGAATAAGTTGTGAAGAGAATTGTAATTGTTTCCTCCTTCATCTCTGGATATATCGTTGGTGCCTGCCATAATGATATTACATTCATCTGGAGACACTATGTTTTTCTCAAAGTCGCTTCCTTTACTGGATACCCCTATCACTTGAGATATTGTAGCATTTGGTTTGAATACTGTTGTAAACATTGTCTCATTTGTGGAAACCTTGGATAAAACTTTCCCTAAACTCCGTCCATGACTGTCTGCACGGACAATCACACTTTTGAATGGAATTTGAGCAGTGTTCAATGCCTTGTCAAATTTAATCTTGCTTTTGTATCTTGTCAAAGTTATATTTTCAACTTCATTACTCTGGGCTCGGTTCTTCGTTACTTTCGGCAAACATTGTTTGGTAGTCATTGCGGGTAAAACCATAACATCTTCTGAGTTCAAATGGCTGAGGACAGAGAATCTATTTGAACAAGGTATGAACGGGCTTTTGTACACTTGTATTGGTATTTTTTGTTTGTTTAGTATTTTTGTATTCTGTTGATTTTTAATTCTACCATTTTTTCTTTTAAAACAATTGATTCTTCAGCCATTCAATATCAGCTTCAAGAACCCTGATTGTCGTCGTCATTTCTTGTATGATCTTCATAAGATCTGTTTCAATTCTTGCATCTTGTGCAACAGGCAAAATTTGCTCATTTATGGAACTCTGTTGACTTACATGAGATTGTTTTGACTCAAGTCCTTTCACCACAGTTTTTTCATTTTGTGCTTTATGTGCATTAGTCATTGCTTCCTTGTTTCTTTGTGATCTTGTCTTTATTATTGGAGAAAAAATGGGATCGGTTTGTTCAGTTCGCATAACGTTCTAGTCTTTTCAATAACTTGAAATAGAGAATCTGTTTTTGTTTGTAAACAAACCAAGTTTACAAATGATTTAAATTGGGCTGTTTGAAGGTTAGGAACTTTAAAACATTTACTCCACTAATTTTAAGTTGAGAAAATTAATATCTATAACTGACAAACAAGGTATAAGAGTCCAAGTTAAAAACCTTAACACTAAAGTATAAAACTATGTCGATTTTCAATTAATTTACTAAAAATTATCAAGAGTTAAAATTTTGCTTGTTGTTGGTTTTGTGTTTCACAGCTGTCATCTCATACTAGCAAAGTAAGTTGTATCTCGACTGCATAATGTTGCTTTACTATTTATGTTCATTTATGAGTTCAGTACCGTTTTTGACGTCATTACAAGTTAGCACACAATAGTTTATAGTGCTTTCTTAACGTGACACAAAATGAGAGCTCCTGATGGAAAGGTACGTTCCATAAGCATACAGACTTTATTTGACCTACTCCATACCATAACTCGAGGAAAACAAACAATATAGTAGTAAAAAGCTCGACTAGTGTCGTTTAAAAGTATGAAATATTGCAATGAAAATGTCATAGCGGTAATGAAGTCGCTTGCTCGGCAATATGAGGAGAAGTGTTACAATAAATCATCTCAGTTGGCTGACCTCTGCCCGCCTCTCTCACTGTAACGACATAGCCTTTCTACTAAACATTCTCTTCCAGTCACGTAAATATTTGTTTTACAAAGAATTTTTCAAATTCGGAACTTATTTTTAAACTGATGTTTTTAAATTTAGTTTGTAATAACGTTAAATTAAACTTTAGGTGAGCTTATGGCATAAAACGACCGAAATTAGCGTTGTTATAATAAAACGTTATAGGGCCTGTATTGTTTTAAAGTTAGGAAATAAAAATACCAATAGAGCATAAACCGGTTTCAAAATTAAATAGGTTGCTTTATGGCTGTCTATAATATGTTGAAATTCTCCCACTTGTCTTCAAACGTTTTCAGCTGTACTAGCACATTAGTCTACGAATTGCGTCATTCTGCGAGGATCAACCAAACGACATAGTAGTTAAAACAATGCACACATACACAGTACGTAGATTACGTGTACGGGAAATTGATTGCTAAATGGGCTGGGAATCGCTTAGAAAATATATAATCAAGCAACTAGATTAATGCAGAATTTAGAACAATCGGGGCCTGGAAAATTTAGGACATGAATAATGTGGCCTGACTTGAAACTTAGGTTTAGCTACCAAAAGCAAAGCTCAAACTGAAATTCATGTCTACATTTTCTATTAAATCAGTCAACAGTTTGCTGCCTATCCAACATAGTAAAAGCCTCTTTGATCCACTAAAATTCAACGATGACGACGAAGTTTTTCACTGACGACTTTTCACGTGAAAATGAAGTTAGTGAGTAGAGTGAACGTTGCGTTGCAGAGATACACTTACACGTTCGCGCAGTTCACAAGTGCGAGTAAAGGCAACTCTTGTGTAAATATTCTACAAGAGTTTATGAGCTGTTTCCGCGACTGCGGTGCAGATTTGTTAAATATTTACATCTGCTGAGCAGCAGGAACGTGATGAGAGGAAAGGGATTACCGAAACTTCCGTCTGCTTTGAGAATTTACTAACAGTTCATAAATACAAAAATAAATAAATATTTTAAAATATAAGCTAAGTGTAACAGAATTATAGGGCGAATTGGTTGTTTTGTCTCCATAACGAGTTGTGTTTTACGATCCTTTCGACGTTTCTTCGGTCTTGTTCAGTCCAGGCTTTGTTGACTGAGGCCATTTTGAACAGCTAGAACAAAGAAAGGTTGTTTTAGATAAGCGAGACCGAGAAAATTACATAATTATCAAGTTTTTCATTACCGGTAGATGTTTTAAATAAATAAAAAGTTATCTGGCTAACAGAAATCACGCTATAACATAAAGTCAACTTTACCTGGTTTAGTTGTTTGGGATCATTTATTTGTTGGGCTAAATCTCTCAGCATGGATTGATTCCACCTCAGTTTCTTCTTGGATCTACAAAATACAAGACAGAGCTTAAAACTGAGAAAGACAGTTTAGTTAAAAACTCTATTTAACTAGGAACTTAGATTCAAGGAAAATAGTTACTGTCAATACTTCTTTGTAGCGTAATATAAGTTTTTTTACCATGTTTTGGACAATATCAGGTAGTTCTAAAATGTTAATTTACGAGTTGAAACCCCTATTTACATTAAATAAGTTCCATACAACGAGAGATTTCGTGTTGAATAAGTTTGTTTAAATTTATTGTTTGTATTTTCTTAGACATTTGGAGATTGTGTGGAAGTAATGGCAGTAGGTATTATAGCATTCCTTTGTTAACACGATATGGTAAATTGAAAATGTTATCTGTATCTCATTACTATTAAAAGTCAGGGTAATTCAAAAAGAATATCCTACTTTCATTCTTCTGTAACGTTTATAGTATGAGTGGTTCATGAATAATTTACATATGATTTAAAAGAAAAGTTTTGAATGTTTTGTTTACATATACTGAAAAGTAATTTCCGCTTTAATTACCAACAAGATGGCTGCCCATTCAACACAAGATATTTTGCGCTTTTTTCTTGAATTTCCAAAAAACAAGTCAATTCAGTTTAGTGAAAAGGTCGTCGTAGATTTGCGACTTTCTCGTGAGTTTATTTTGCGGGGCTATGTTAAGAAAGAAAGTTTACCTACTCACTCTAAAAAATCTAGATGACCTACGAAACCGTATTAGAGCTGCAGTCAATTCCATTAATCAATACTAACTTCGTGATCTACCAGAAAAGAGTTTGATTATCGGCTAGAATTTTGCAAGCAGTCAGGGGAGGACATGGTGAGTATTTAGTGTACCAAGGAAGACAAACTTCGAAAAGGGTTCTTTTTACTAGTATATATTGTATGTATATCTAATTAATAAATAACGAAGGAAAGTTGTTTGAAAGTAAGACATTTTTTAATGACCATCAATTATAGGTAAACCAGATGTATGGAAGAGTATATGGCGTTATTTGAATATTTTTGCACCAAAGCACTTTCGTGGATTCGATTAAAGAGCGTTGTGAGATTTGACTTTAAAGTGAGAAGTTGGATGATACTCACGACGACTTCAGTTTCGCCATGGAAGTCTGCATGAAGTCCAGAACAGGAGCGATGTCTGGACTGTACTGTATCATGCCTTGCAACAGCTTAGTGAAGTCGTGTTTGGTCAACTTAGGTGAACTGGCATCCTCAACCATACTGTAACAAACCAGACATAATGTGAATATTTGACTTTTCGGGTAAAGTATCACTTTGAAACATTCTTTTGAGCGCTAACTAAATATTGTAGGCGTAAGTCGTGTCATTAACAAAAGAAAACTCTCTATACGTCACTAGTTAACGTCATAATAGAATATATACACCTGCTGTTATTTTATAAGACGCACGTTTTTCTAAGCAATCAAATGACCTGTGCAGAAGGGTGATGTTCTGTGTGCAGCCTAGAGCGGTGAACATGTGGTCTCTGTGCGTCTGATCCTTAGTCTTCAGAGCTCGCTCCCTCAGGAATTGCCAGGGGGTCTCCCCTGAGTCCCTCAACACGCTGCAGTACACAGCAAGTCTGGACTCTACCGGCACACTGTATACAACAAAACAATACATTTTAATAGTTTTTTTTTAACATATCGATGTTGAATCTTGTTCGTGGTTGAGACCTAAATGGATTTACAATCCCTGAGTGGTTACTTAACCAGTGCAATGGTGTAGGTCTGACGGCTACTTGAAAGTTTGATGCCTACAGGACTATCAACTGAAACCTTAACTTAGCAAGGAGTAAGGACACAGTCATATTGAAGCTTTTGACACATATTGATTTTAAAAACGTTGTTGGCTTGTTTTCGACATCGCCACTACGCTGGTCGACGAAAAAAGGGACCGTCTTAACCTCGACAACCAACTTAGTTCCAGTCGTCCGTGAAATTAGTCAACTTAAAACTACATTAGTCGATAACAGTATAATTATTATATTGTTATCAACTAATGTCGTTTTAAGTAGACTAAAAATGTCAATTGTAACTGTGTTCGTTAAAACTTTGTGTATGCTAGTAACAAAATAAAATATTCAAATTTTAGAAAATCAAATAAAGTAAAGTTGCCCATAGAGATAGGGGTTCATGTTTTACATAAACTGTCAGCTTAAGCACACAGTTGTGCAAACATACTAAAACTGATTCCAAACGAATTATGTAGAAAATGTTTGCCACAGCTCCATAGAAGGATCATTTCAAATTTGCCTGGCTCTGGTCTTCATTTATACAAAATAAATTAAAATATTATATGCTTTACGCCTATTTATATTGAAATCATTTACTTGTGTTATAGTATGGTAATAATACATTCCATTTGACACTCCAATGTAAAAATTAATGATAACGTAAACTACTTTGCACCGTGTGAACATCTGCGCTTGTGGTCGTCTGGTCCTGCTACAATTTTAAATCAGAAACAGCTGTTGGGCGTTACTGGGATGAATAATAAAACAATCATCAATATTTTCTCATTAGCAAACGTTTTGCTAGCAATATCACAAACTTACGGGTTCACTTTGTCAGGCTCTATCTGGTCACTCCATCTTGTAAACAGTTTGTTGGCCCTCCTGACACACTCCTTGAGTCGGAACAGACAGGCGTACAGAGTTACTTGTCTGCGCAGACGGATAGTTGTGAGAGAGTCGTTCTTGCGAGACCGCATTCCCAGTCTGGAGAACTGGGGAGCTAGCAGACGCTGAACTCTCGCCTACAAAATAAAAATATATCATAAGTTGAAAAAAGATACACTTAACTCATAACAGTCAGTTTGAACATTGTGAGCAGCCAGAACAGAGCTCTCAGGCTTAGATCAGCTTTCAACAACAAATATAAAGTTCTATAGTGAATTAAATCAGCAAGGCCATAATATCAGTAAAGTTGAATCTTTGAAGACAACTTCCTTTTATCTGAAATAATTCAAACGAATGAACTACCAGATACT
The DNA here is from genome assembly GCA_018831715.1 of Matsumurasca onukii. Taxonomy (NCBI): domain Eukaryota; kingdom Metazoa; phylum Arthropoda; class Insecta; order Hemiptera; family Cicadellidae; genus Matsumurasca; species Matsumurasca onukii. The sequence continues at coordinate 1,904,824 of CM032058.1, read as the reverse complement.
GAACTCAATATATCAAGTCTGCTGAATAACCTGAGTTGGAAAAATTATTAGAATGTAATTTGGAGTTGGGCTTAATCACCTTTAGATAAGGTTATGTTACCTGAAGCTTCTTTTGAGCAGGAGTTCCTTTCAATCTCTGTTCTAGTCTCCAGAAGGTTCTAAGAGCTGCGGTCCAAGGTGCGTTGTGTCTTTCTTCTGTCAAATGGTCTAGCAAGTCCAACACCTTGAAAGACGAAAGAAACTTCACTATGAAAACAATCCTAAAAATCTAGATATTTCTAGGTTTCACAACAACGTCTGTTTTGCTTCAAAATGAACCCAACCGACCTTCTATTAGTATAGTTAAAAATAATGGGTTTACCTCGGGAAGAGATTCTGTTCCAGCTAAAGCAAAAAGTCCATAATCCATGATGAGCTGGAATTTGTTCATCAAAGGAATTTCTTCCGATCTGTTTGCCAGAGCCTCTTTGATCAGCTCTAAGTTTGTCTTGTCATACTTCACGTGATACGTTCCTAAAACAAGACAATTTTACAAAGGTGTTAGCGTTTTGACATAAAAGGTGCTCTTGAAGGAGTAAGATTAAGTTTATACATGATTTTATAGATACTGAGATATACGTGATAATATTTAAATGATTCAGGTCCTGACAGACAGTTGAGGAATGTCGTTATTGTTTTTTTATAGAGATTAGAAATATTAAGAGCGAATTTAACAAAACAATAAAGAACAAAATCATATACAAAAACATAGCGCTGTTTACAGTTTGAAGTACCCCAGTGACAAGCTAAATCTTTGAGTATGGACCAGTACTTTACATAACGTAAATTCATAAAGTTCATTTAACTCCTTGTAAGTTTGTCTGTATTGTAGTATCATAGTTAAAACATTGAATATTATAGCTCAATATTATTCTCACCAGCTGCTTGTATGTTGATGAGTAACCACTCTGACGGCTGGGAGGGATCAGGGAGCGTCATATTGCTGTTGAACCACGCTACCGCCTGACCTTCACCTTGTCCTCTAGATTGACCTTGACCTTGTCCTTGACCGGAAGATGAATTTGTGACCAGACTCACGGGAACCCACCAACGCACCTCGTCAGAATCTTCCTCCGTCTGGTTCTTGCCGTTTGCTCGTAGCACGTTCAGGCTGAAGCCCTCCTAAACGTAGACCAAATAAACATACGTAAAGACTGTGGAACATTTTGCAATGCATAGAAAAAATCTACAATAAGAACTAGCATATATATAAATTGTCAACAAATAAATTACAGAATTATGTTTACTATGTAGAGTTATGGTGGTGTTTGGATAGCGATGGGGTAATAAATTCAGCATTTATAAGACAAAATGCACTCCCAGTTAGAGCAACAATGTGTGACTAAACTAATTTGTCTATCGGGGCAAGAAAAAGTAGTGTTAAACTTACTTAGCTTAATTTTTGGTTGGCTACGTTTGTATTGTAGTTCCATACTCGTTGTGCTACTTAGCCAATGTTCACTGAATGTCACATTGTTTCCATAAGAATAATTTGTATGGTCCTTTAATCTAGTGATAGGCTTTTTTAGTAAAATGGTTTCAGTTTGCTAGGAAATGGTTTTGAAGCTATGTAGATGCTCTTATAAAGGAAATAGTTTCCAATTATGATTCCAGAATATTCTTCTGTTCAGAATATTGCAATATCAACCGACGCAAAGTTCATTTTCTTTCATGATTTTATGAACTTGGAATTTGGCTAATACCTGACTGAAGATGAGCTGACCGTCACTTCTCTGCACGGATACGACAGGCAGACCCTCTTGGTAGGTCCAAGACTGCATCAGTTCCTTGAGACTCTTGCCTCTGTACGAATACTCCATAGACTTATACAGTTGTTCCGGAGTTGCAGTTCCGTACTGGTACCACGACAAGTAACGCCTGATACCTGCTCGGAACTGGTCCGCTCCCAGGGAGAAGTAGAGCATTCGCAGCAAGCAGAAACCTGCAAATCATTCGTGTACATTTTGGAAGATATATGTTTTGGTTATTCAAAAGTGTTAATTGATCGATAATGGACTCACAATACTTTATAATTAACACTGATTTCCCATATAAGACCAGTCGATGGCGTTGACAAGGCTGCATTCAAAGTATCAAAATAGTCCATTAAATTTTAGTAATTCCGAGCTTTCTAACGTTTAGCTAAGCCAAAGCCATTTAAATAACGTCTGAAACAAGTTCTAACTGTTGACCCTTAGATGAGTTTAAGTTAGATTAAAATAGGATCGGCAAAGATGTGGATAACAAGATAAACGTGATGTGGTAAAAAGGTACGTGACAAACTTTCATACCCGTATAAACGTAAGGAGGATTTTAAAATTACATAGTTGTAGTCCTTACTGTTTGAACTGAACAATTTGTTGATCGAAATGTGAACTTTAAGCTTGTGTTTAAGCGCTGTTGTTTGAACAAAGTATCTCACCTTTGTAGTAAGGAGCCTGACTGACTGAGCGCAGTTGCTTGGTTTGCTCTATAGGATGACTCACGGGTCTGCCGGTTCCTATGGCGTTGCTGTAGTAAGTATCAGTGAGGTACTCAGCAGAGTCTTCCGTGAACTGGTCCCATTGAGGTTCATGCTGGACAGAAGTCAAATTATATAGAAAACAGAGACAAATGCATTGGTTATGGTGACAGATTTTCATTTGGTATACTCTAAAAGTGAAGGAATGAAGGCCACTCAGAAATAGTGAAATTTTGCTCTTTTTCGTGTTGAAACCCAGCAACTCTCATTAAAGAGTAACTCGATTTTCAATTTTTCATTTTTAGGGTGTGGGTTAAAAATGTTACTAAATAATTAATCGGTATTTGTACAGAGTTTTAACAACTACGTTTGCTGATTTGATTTTTTAAACTAGCTCGTCCGTTTTTTTTAATTTATCACGATTTTACTTTTATTCTTGTAAAACCAGCTATTGTAAAAATTTGACAAACGATAGCCCTAGTGGTTTCGCAAATGTTGTATTCATGTAAATTATATGCTCACTTCACGCATGATAAGATAACATCACTATTTGAAAGCTTTACCTACAGGCATTTAAAATCATTAGGATGACTAGACGTCTGTTTTCAAACATTTGTACACCTTAAGTTTGCTTGGTATTTTCCTTCATTATAAATAGATGAACTAAAATACAATGTTTCCCTGTGAAGCTTCCAGATTAGCTACTTGAAATATTTCTTCACGTTGCAACTCCTACACTGAAACTGCTGTGTAAAGCTATTTCGAGTTGAGAGGGAAAAGTCACTTACAAAATCTTTAGGAACAGCAGTGACTAGCGTAAGTTTTATATGGGATTATAAAAGCTCCGTTTGTAGACAAACAAAACACATAGACATACAGAAACAGATAATACTCATCTCTAAATAAATTATTATTTATGTTTAGGCTTTATTCCAATTAACTTCAATCTACATTTCATACGCGCTGTTGCCATGTCATTAATAATATGTTGCATTCTTTTGTAAGTGTATGTTTTCTTCTGTTTATGTAATTTGACGACGATAGGTATTGAAAAAAGGGCGGACGGTTCTAAACTCAGGGGTACACCATCAAAATAAACATTAATTTCAGCACACTAAGGTTTTAACGGAAAAGGTAGTCTTACCTAATAATTAAAGTACTAAAGTAATAATTATTATAGTAATAAGTCCTGTACCACTAACCTGGTCAAGGAATAAAGCTGTAAAGAAGGTGGCAGCGCCCTCTGACAGCCACAAGTGGCTCCACCACTGAGGGGTGACCAGGTTACCAAACCAAGTGTGAGCCAACTCATGAGTGACAATCTTGCTGTTCAATACTCTTCGGGACTCGTTCTCTCCCTCCACCTTGCTGGGTTTGTACAGCAGTGCACTCGGCCTAAATAAACACAATAACAACCTTAATAATAAGCTTATAATGACTCTTTAACACTATGTTAAGGTTAAAAGATTTCTTTGCAAAGGTAAAATTCACTTTTATACTGTTCTAATTTGGAATTGGTCTTTAAAATAACCAGAGGGTTGGAGAATCACAATTAAGGATGACAAAGCTTTGAAAGGTTTAATAAATTAAGGGACGGTGCGGCGTGGGCACCAAACGTTCTCGACTAGGCACACCAGGTCGGAGCGGGACTGGCCGGAAACAGGTAACACCAATGGTCTGGAAGGGTCTTATCCTTGGGGGCAAGCTTCGATGTCTCTAGGAGAGTGGTGGGTAATGATATCAAACTGAAGTAGCGAGATTTGCTGCGTTATAGGTAGAATATGTTTATATTTATAACGTCAGCATAAATCAAAACACGCTTTACTTACATGAAAGATACCAGACCCCAATTTTCAAGAGCTCCTTGAAATCTTGGAATCATGATGGCATCCACCTAGGACATACAGTTCATTAGCGACAAGTTTGAACTACAAAATATTTGCGTCAAAGCATTGAATTATTTTACAAAATTTAAATTATTCTTAGCAAAAAATAAATTTAAACATCAAATAAACCAAAATTAAATTTTTTTAATTAAAAAATATTCAATATAGGTTTTTTTATGTTTTAATATTTTCTTTTACATATCCAATATTAGAGTTCATCCTTTAAAATTCTTAACAATCCTTTGTTAGCAGCCAACAGTCAATTTCGCGCAGTTTAGCCTTTAGGCTTAAAACATGCGCAACTTTTACTTATGCTAGCTGGTCATAATAAAATACTATTAATTTAAATTATGTACTATGTAATAGAAAATAAATCAAAACGAAATACCCTTTAATCATTTTTTTAAAATGAAATACCCTTATGTACAATGTATATATTGAAATATTTAAAACTTCTAGGATTGATGGTACCAGAGCGCGGGTTAACCTAAGGTTACAAAAAGTTAATTTGAGTTTAGTTCTTACATTAAATTCTATATTGTCAAAGTAATAGAAGTTTACAGAAGTAAAAGAAAGACCGTCTAAATCAGGTTCCTTTGGTAAAAAGCAACGTTATTTTCTCACTACGAATATACTCTACATTGTTGTATTACTAAAATGTTAAACTAACCTTGTTCATAGGATCTGGCACCATGGTGTACTCGGTGAAGAAAGCCATAACTCTGGGGGCTGTGGTCAAAGTGTTGTTGGCATATTTTAGTTGATTGACAGGAGCATACACTCGTAGTGGTCCTCCCATGTCTGCAAACCCATAGTGAGAGGCTGTTATGTGATTTATACTCAATAAGGTGCACTGTATAATCAAAGAGTGTATATCCAGTATACATTCCATTTTAATAATAAGTTGTATTGCCTGGTATCTACTAAGTTTGGTGTTGAAGCATTGAGACTATTACTGTAACTTTGCTGTGGATCGTGGCAATTAAAATAATATTCTTCTTAAGCAATTTACACAGCTTTAAACTGAAACTAATTCTGCTAACCCTCAAAGAACCACTATCGCTTATTCACACTTAAGCCACCACTAACAATTTTTAATGTGACTGCATGGTGACACTAGAATAAAGGTCGAGGTAGAGAAGTAGAGAGGACTTTGTAGTATTAACTAGATCTATTAATCGAGCTTTACAAATACAAAAAGGATATGAAGTCAATGGTTCGGAAAAAGCTCATAATGTTAGCAGTTTGCTTTTATATGATTGGTCGTAGTAAGTAGTGTGTAACCTGTAGTGACTTCTGAGTAGTTCCACTTGTGCAGGGAAAAAGCCACGAGGTAAGACGACATCTCCGGAGTGGCGTCGAAACTGTCGACCACCCAACCTTCTTCTCCACCGTCACTAAACATAGACGTAAACTACTAAACTTAAAACAAAAGCTTCTTTGAATAGTATCATGGGTTGTGCAAAAGTATTATAATAAACAGTTACAGTTCCAAGAAATTCAAAATGTCTTAGTTGTACAAACGCTTATGAGTCCTGGACTGAAAACACACTCTTGCTAAGAAAACGTCACAGGCTAATTAATTTCTATTTATATTATTGATTAAATAAAACGTATCTATAAAACTGTGTTCGCAGTTAATTTTATAAGAAACTAGTGGACCCGACAGACTTCGTCCTGTCAAAAATATTTGTAATGTGGTAGTTTTTTGTTCCTACGTATTAATCACTCTGCACAATACACGATATACGAATTGGTTTCATGTATTAGTTGACAAAAGCAAACTCAGTAGATTAGGTTACAGAAAACAACACAATGTGCAACGGCAAATCGACATTGACAGTTTGTTGTTGTTTTTTCTTTAGCCGTACATATGTTTTATGTCTGTAAAATAGGGATATCAGCTGGCAACGAATAGCAATATAGCTCAAATTGTTTACGTTTTAGTTAGAAAACGTTTGTATTGGAAAAAGAAAAGGGCTGTTTTAAGGGGGTTTCCGGCAATTATTCGAATTTTTCTCGCCGTAAAAACCATCCTTGAAATCCAACGAATTTTTTTTTTTTTAATTTGGCCAAATTGGTCCAGGCGAGTTGAGCGCTTAGCAACACATTTTGCGATTCATTTTTATATTGTAGATATCTTTTACCCAATTAGCTTTAAAAACTGCGTTTTAAAACTTAAACCCCCATTAACTGAAATTATCAAGTGGTGTCGTATTATTCAAAACATGTTGGTAACTCCACATCAAAGTTAAGTGTTTACAGGATACTTGTTCGGATTTGATTGTCTCAGGAAAAGCCTTGTATACGAATTTAAATAGGCCTAAGTTCTTTTCAAATACTTATAACTTATGTTATTACAATTATGACCTTTACTAACAAACTAGTCCAAGAAAATAAAAAAACAAAAACAATGAGACCCGTTTGTTTAAACGAAAGTAAACAGCGTCTGTTTATTCGGCCTGGCAATGTTTACCCGAGGTGACGCAAAACCGCAGAATGTCAAAGTGTTCTTCCTGACATCGTGACTGAAATTAGGGACAACGTATTTGAAACAAGAGGACAATAATTAGAAGACAGTTGAAAGTTAATTTTTGTTTATATTACACAGTTACGCTAACGTAAACTTTTATGAACAATCTCTTTTGAATGCGTTTTACGTTGACAAATATTCTTTTGATGTGAAAAGAATTTTGGAAGTAGTATTACGTTTTATTTATAGCTTGGTTGATGTGTAATCTAATTAAATCTAATCATAAGAAATTACACGTAAAACTATAGTTTTGCCTACACGAAAAATTCAATGTTAACTCGTAGACATGGAACTTTTTACGAAAGAAAACTGTATTGTAATTTTTAAGTGCAATAAATCAAAATAAGTTTGGACTTAGTGATATGCACTACATACTACACAATCGCAAACGAAATAGCGCCCATGAAAGAATTGATCATTCATTCTTGTAACGTTGCTTTTTAATATTGTGGGTTGTAATTATGTGAACAAAATCACCCTTGGCAACCCAATATCCTAACAAAACGAGTTTACGTTACCTGTGCTAGGCCTATATTTACCAAATAGTTTGAAATTCTTCAGTCATTAAAAAGTACGTTTAGTTTATATTATGTTTAGTAGGGGTTAGAAATATGACACATGGTTTAACTCTGGGATAATTCCAAAGTTTTACAGTAATTTTTAACACACATATTTCCAATAAATATTTAAATTGCCCTAAGCTTGGCTAAGCATAATTTCGGTGTTCTCGATTATAGATGGCCAGACTGATTTAAGTATGTGATTGGACTTCCGCTGCTCCCAGTCAGGCAGGTATTCAGACAGTGGGTATCTGTCACTGGGCATGGACGCTTAGTTCCTCTATTCGTTTTTAGATTTCTTTAAGTTATTCTATTGTTTTATAGGCTAGACATAGTAAAATTAAATGAGTTTTAGGAAAAAGGAGAAACAAAAAGTAACAAAACAAACAACTTAAGTCATTTGGGGGGAACTGATTAGCGTGCACTGATTATTTTTAGTCTAGCTAGTTTTACTATTCTCTTCTGCTATGTGCTGGGTACCGTTTCCCTTTAGAAAAGATCAGGACTCCAAACGTCATTTTCTTCATATTTCCTAAAAAACTGCGGCAAACGTCGGAAATATTTTAACCTCTGAAACTGCAATTTTTCAACTACAAACTTCAAACAAACAACTTACTGAACTCGCCGGTCAGTCTGTGGTGTGTTGCTGAGGGCGGTGAAGTTGACATGGTGAATCATGCTGACTCTGTAGACAGCTTTGAACAGAGGTTCGTCAAAGCATGGGAATGCCTCTCGTGCATGGTCGAACTCAAACACTGTCCCGGTCATCCAACTGTAACAACCCCAAAGTCAATAGGTTAAAAGTACGAGTGACCGAGTCTATTGAAGACCTTTTGTTGAAAAGTATCAGTTAATAAGATCAATAAGGAGACTGAAATAAGTTCTTTGATGAAACTGTTTAGTTATTATGTTTATTTTTAAATGTTTGCTGTAAGTATAATGATTTGAACTTTGTTTGATTGCTGTCGTGGTTGGGATACAGTGACGATTCAAAGGTTCCTCAATGGTTAAAGCTGCATATTTCAAATAGGTGCATGTGGTTGCTTAATTAGCATGTATCTGAGGAAACGCACTCACTACTCTTACCGTTAAGACAATGTTACTTCTTGCTATAAATCAAATACAAAGCAGATCACTTCACCTCTTGTTAAACTTATTTATCTTGTACTGTGCACAATTCGAAAAGAAAAGTAGAAAAGTTTTGTTATCTAATATTAATTCCCAGGCAACTTGAAACTAACAACGTGCAAAAATTACAGAAATTTAAACAGATTTCCAACAATAATCTGGCAAACTATAGTTTCGTGTTAAAGGTATTTTACATAGCTGGTCGTATTTGACTTAATAGCAGGTTAATATTTTAATATAACAAACTTAAAAGTGTGATATCTAGCAACGTATATCCAGCCGAAATTATCCATCAGTTTTTCCAATCAAACAGTTACAGGAAAAGACAACACCACCAAACCCAATACTTAAAGAAATACAATTTAAAAACAACCACCTTCAATCATTTTAAAGACACTTAAGTATCAATAAGATATATTAACTTAATAAAACTTTATATGAAATAATTGGAAGAAGCTTGATTTTTACAGACGAATCACTTTTAGAATTACTTAACTTTCTTACAGTATAGCCATACTAACTCAGATTCTAGCTGGCCTGTGCGCACCCTGTAGTACCCCCGCTGATTGGTCAGACTCAGACCCCTTGAAAGGGATGTTGAGGAAGTAACGTCTCCCCGTTGGTAGAAACTGTTCCAAATGCAGAGTCAAGACATCATATACCAACTCCTGCCTCGTCACGTTCAGAAACTCCTTTTCCTTCTTGAAAAATATTATACGTTACAATAATTCTTCATTGGCGTTATAAAACCACGAAAATCCCCAATCCGTTTCAAAAGATTTAAACCGCAACCGCTATTCGTAACTGTTCCATGCTTGAAATAAAATATTAGCATTTCAATTAAATGTTTCCAATCACAATTCGACCATAAAAACTATCCGATTTTAAATACTATTTTGTCTTAGTTTATTATCCTGCTCAAACAAATTATGTATGCTACATCCAAATATAGATATCAAACCACTGAAATCGACAACTAAAGTAACCGTACGTCGTGTCAAAATGGTAGCTGAGGAAATTTAGTATAACAAATTGCACTGAGGCTTAACATTTTCTTATCACTAAGATCTATCACCATTTATTTGACAAGTGACCTGTTGACTTATTAAGGCTTTTATGATAATAGCTCGTTCACGAGCTTATGGAGAACGCGTTTGACCGACTATCAACTGAGCTATTAGTAGAATTATATAAATTAGTTGAGTGCGAATATGTTCGATATGGACTTTAATGTTAGAATTAATCAACAATTTTAGCTAACAGCTGATGGCAGTTGCAAATGTTTTTATGTGACAATATTTACTGTGCATTTGAATTATTTTCTATATTTTAAATAGTTATACAATAATGAGTGTTTTTTACTGATTTATTCATGTGCAACTTTAAAACGGGTATAGGAATGTTTCTAACTCCAGTTGTGCCTATTTAATATTCAGTAGATAATTATCTCTATTCTTAGAGATTGAAAAACTATTCGAAAGGTCGTCGGAAATGACCTGCACTTTTACTATCATTAAAATACTAATAATACTACTTCTAATGTCTGCGTGATTTTTAGAATCGATACATATAAGGCTTAATTTGTCATCGGAAAATACATTCACTAAGACGTACAAATTGTTTTCTTTTTTAGAACCAATAATCATTGGTAAGTTATTTCTCGGTCCTTCATATATTTCCATTTTTTTTAATTCTTCACGAACCTAAACAATATCAGCTATGAAGTATTAGGTTGACCCATAATGGCTTGAAAAAGCACGTGACACTAATATGTAAGCACTTAAGTTCGATCCCCGCAGACGTCACTATCTGAACAAAGAACACTGCGATATTGCTAGATAAAAACGAGGCTGAAAGATAAAAAGAGATAACTGTGTATTTCTGCCTTTGTCCAACCATTCAAATTGTATAACTTCACCTTTCATTTTTCCCTGTGGCATCCCTGTAACATTTGGTGTGTGTTATTACAGAAATACAGAATTACTACAGTTATTACAGAGAAATGAGTCAAACAGATGAGATAAACAGTTTTTCTTTGCGTTATTGGAATTGAGTAAAAAATTAAAGATTCCTTTTTTTTAAAGTGCCACAAGAGGGGGATTTGTGTTTAAAAAACCTGAGAGCTTCCCTTTCGGATTTTGGGTGAAGGTAGGTGACGAAAAGTACGTCAAAACAAACTTCAGGATCCAAATAAAACATTATCTAAAGGATTTTAAACAATGTATTGATGTTCAGAAAGTGTGATAGTCTTAATAATAATTAATTACATTATTTACGTATGTACAAGGACTGTGTTTAAAATATATGTAGGATGAAAAAATGTATTTCTCTTGCGAATCAGCCTTTGCGAGGCGATAATTTCCCCCGAACTACCACTTTAGATGAATTACTTAGATGAATTACCCTTGTGATGAATTACTCTTGTAGTAATGAACAAATATTATCCGTGTGGTATTTGAAAGTCATTTTATTTACAATTCTTGCTTACTTAATACAATATTATTTCATCCTTGGTTGTTTGGAGAACGTCTACATATAATATGAAACCCAGATTCAAAAAGTAAGCCTATTAATATGTTCCACTCCCGCAGTTCCTGCGCATTTTAGCAACTAAGCGGTATGTTGGACAGCCTGCAATCCAGTGCTGTTAGCACTCAATTATCACTACAGTTACTCTACCTGGTACCTTCGTGTTTCGTGAGGAAGATAAGGAAGAGGAGACAGACAGACCTTTCACGAAAAGAGAAAGGAGCTCTTGACTTGAGTATTCCAAGCAGAGTGCTCACCGCCGTTGTTCTAAATAGCAAATGAACATACCACTGTTGGCGAGAGCTGGGTGAGTCAGCAGTTTTCAATAGGTTTTAATACACCGTTTTCGGGGTTATGGTTCCTTATCAGACGCATAACTACCCCAAGTACCCAATGGGCTTTGCTGACCCCCCAAAACCAATATTTAGTTCGAAATTGCATTGCAAAAGTAAATATATATTTTCTGTGTGCAAGGATTTTTGTAAACAACTATATATAGTTAGTTTGAAATCCCAAATATCACAATCTCTGAAATAACATTTTAATTTTCGTAACCTAGAAGTGAGGCTAGGTATCTTTGTAATCACCTCCAAGGGGCTCCGTTCTAAGTTTACAACTCTAAAATAATTTCTCCTAATCATTGTTGGGTAAAAGCTTTGAATATTTGTTTTATTGAGAACAAACATATATTAATGAAGTAAGCAAAACATCTGATTACCTTTTGAAACAAAACGAGTATACAGTTGATTCTCATCCATAAATAAATAAATAAATAAATATGTTTTATTGCGTGAACATTTACACAAATGCATAGCCACGTCAGATTTATAGCAAAATTTTCCACTCATTCTTACATCGAAAACACATTCAAACATACAGATTTGTTGCACACTCTCCCATTCATTCGAATCATACCACTCTAGACCCTAGTTAATGCAGTGTCTCCCAATTAAATGCCAAGAACTGTCTGTGTTATAGAATGCTTGAGATACAAAATAGCTTTCAGACGAGCTTTGAATGCCTGGGCATATGGCCATTTTTGAACGAATTTGGTAATCTGTTGACGAAATGAACTCCTGCCTGAGAAGGCAACGTTCATGAACTACCGTTCTGTGCTCCCAGTTCGGTAGTTGTCCCTGCCTCTAGTATCATAGAGTGTGTCACTACCTCTTATGGCATTACATTTTGAGTTGAAAAAAGGCGTCTCCAAAATATAGAGGCAAGGTAGTGTCAACAGTTTCAGATCTGAATGCTTCCTACACGACTCTCTTTTTTTGCGATTATTCGAACAGCTTTTTCTGAAGAATGAACATTTTGAAAAAGTTTGCGTTTGTGCAACCTCCCCACAAAGTCAATCCGTAAGAGAGATGTGGGTAGATTAGTACGCCGTCATCAGTACCTGTCGCATACTCTGATGTTTTTCTCAAAACATAGATTCCTGAGGAATCCATGTTTGGATGGTTAACATAAAATGCTCAGTTACGGCATTAATACGCTATAACACGTGTCAGAAGATTGTGCTTGAAAGGGGTCTCTGAAACTAGAAAGGACTTGAGCTTCTGGGCAAAATACATTAACCATTTGTAACTTGTTTTTAATCCGGGCACATCATGTCACGAGCTCAGATCTTTGGTACATAAATTTGCAAATCTCGTTTCTTTTTAAATATTGCTCTTAAAACACAACCAATGATACGTAGTTATGGTTTTGTGCTGAAAAGTATACTTTAATTGTGCTTTAAATGGGAACTTCGTTGTTAAAATTGTCAAAACTACCTTAAAAATCAAACTATAGTTTAAAATACAATGGTCGAGCTGCAGAAAAGGTTAGATGGGCATTTACTGTTATGGTTTGCACTACGGAGTGTGACTAAGATTTTTCATGATTGAAACCGAATTGGGCATAATTAAGCTGTGTCAATGAGGCTCCGAAGGACCAGAAAAGCTATCTCGTCATTGCCATTAAAAGATGGAGCTTTACAGTAAAATTATAAATTTCTGTGATATGTAGCTTAGTAAACTGTTTCTTTGATAACTCTTATACTAAATAAAAGTAAATAAAGAACAATAAAAGTTTTAAAGATTGATTTGTTAAATATACTGGTTTACTAACCTCTCCATGGGAAAATACTTCAGCCTGACCCAGAGAGAGACCTCTAGAATGCAACGTAATACTATTCGTGTCATCTCGTATATCAAGCTCGATTGATACCTGAAAACAATAAACACAATAAGCAAAAACAAAAATAACAGAAACCAATAGACTGAACTAATAGGTACGTCAGGCGCACAAATACATTTAATTGAGCCGAATTGGGATAACTACAATTTAATCAAGCCATTGTTAACAACTACACACTCGTTTGTGGAAACGGTTTGGCTTTATTGAGTGTTCGACGCCAACTAAAACTGTTACAGTGTTAATTAAACGGTGAAGTTGTGGTTTGTTGGCTTCAAACGAGTAAACTAGCTTTGGTTTCAATATAGTGAGTAATTTGTCCTTTACCAAGACATTTAGGTGCTGGTTTTTCGTAGAAAGCAGCTAAACTAGAGAGTGCATGGTTGTTGTATTATATAGGAACAGACACGATTATGTGAAATGTGCGTTATTCATGCGAGAAGGCGTGAATCTCCCCGTTCGGTGTTTAAAGTCTTTTCCGTTTACCCCTGAAGGATTTCACGTACTTTTGAACTCTCTCTTCAAAGTTCTTTGAACTTTCCCTCAATTATGAACTCCCACACCATTTATCGGTTTTGGTCCAAATAAATCGTAAATTTATATCTAAAAAAGACCAATTTTAGAAAATATACCAATGTGATGTAACTTACCATTTTTAAGTGGAGGCTATGTTATGGTGTTTTAGGGGGTTTTTGGCGTTAACCTTAATTAGCGAGTAAACAGCGAGCTTTACAATAAAACGTAAAAAAGTTCTGTAGTACAACCTGAATACCTTTCTATTGACAACAAAGTCATAAAAATCAATTGAGAGCCAGCAAAGCTACAGTTGAAACCGTGGCAGAAAGCAAGGTAATAATGTGGAAAGTTGCCTGTTTCTGTAGCCATAACTTCCTCTAAAGCTTTGTTGTTTTCAATTTATTTTTACTATAGTTTACTACTAGTTTTACTTTATAGGAGTCAATAGTTAGGGTATAAAATGTGCTACGAAACGTTATTTTTTAACATTTCGTAGTAAACTTCACCGTTTATTCGCTAACTAAAATATAACCCAAAACGTCTCTAAAAAACATAAAATAGCCACCATTTCAAAATGGTAAGTTAGATCATAATGGTATTTCTCCCATTATGGTCTTACTTAGATACAAAATAAAATTTCGGTTGAGCCAAATCCGATGTGTGATATGGGAGATAATAAATAGTTCGTGAACAACAACAAAATATAGGTAAGCAAAGCGTTTTTAGAAAACATTTTATTCCTGATTTTCTTTTTATTTTAACCCATATAACCTCTTCCCTGAGCTTGTTTCTTTACTTAAGGGAGACCTTGTACAACCTTTTTTCCCCATGAACTCGAGCTATGTTGCGATGAACATGTTTTGTCAGCCTAAAAGCTGCTGTTTTCTACAACTTTTACAGTTTGTGTTATTTATTTATTCATTTGCGACAATACACATTTTTGCAATGTTTTTTATGATGTCCTCTGTTGGATGAATCTTTTCCGAGTTAGTTTATGGAAAACAAATTACAAATTCAGACAAATTAGTTTAAAAAAGGACCGTAGCAGTCAAAAAATAATAGTAAGCTGATTTATTTTGCTTTAAGCATCCCAAGTAAAAGGAGGTATGGAGTTTATTTGAGTTTGAGACAAAATCTGACTTGTGCTAACAATGGCAAATCGGTATTTTTTCTACAAAATACCGGTACTTTTGTTTACGTAGAACTAAAGTTTTAAAGTATCAAAATATTAGCGTGTCAAATTACACTTTCTAATTTTATACGCCAACTGACATCATACACTTAAAAGGCGATCTGGTTATCGAGACACAGTTTTTCAGAAAAGATCAACGGATCTTACAGACTTTGCTTACTTATTTTATGTTCCCTGGCTTTACCTTTTTGGTACTTGAAAACCACTTCCAAAAAGCTAAAACCTTTAAGAAACGTCAACAAATGAAAAGTTGTAGAAAATAAAGGGTTCCATCAATTAAACACAATAATGTAAAATTTGTCAAACTATATAGGCCTGAAAATACCCAATCATAAAACTATGCACAGCGTAAAGCTCTTGCCAAACAGAAAAAAAACGTGCCTGTTACTTTGAAACTACAATAAATATATTTTAAACCTGAAATCGTTTTATTTTAAATCAAGGCATTTTATAGACAGCTGTGTGCATTTACAACAAATTATTTTCTATACATTAGGGCCCAATTTACTTATAAAAGTACAATTCTGTAAAATTTTACGAGTATACTAATTTCTAATAACCAAGAGGTTATTGAAAGTTAAAAACAATATTTACACATAACTATATCAAGTATTTCATCAAATTATGCAATAAAACGTTAACATCGGCCACACTATTCTGTCAAAGATGAACCATGTCAGTTTACTTTAGGTGTTCTTTTTGTTAAACAATAAACATTTTCCGTAATACTATTTTAAACTGTGTAATAATGTGCAAAGCACGGGATTACTGCTTTGTATTTCAGAACATTTTTACAGCTGCTTGATGGTAATTAGAAGGCTACCTGTTATGCAATCTGTTATCAAACATGTTTGGTCATGGTAGTTGTGTTGAACGACACGATTCGTTTTAGTTTTTGTCCGTAATTCTAGTTACCCGGTGTTTTTCGGCAATTCTAACTAGCCGACCACAACAAAAGAAGTCGTCTTTTTGCATGTAATTTTACTTATATTAATAATTATCGCATATTTAAGCTTAACATCTTCATTGCATCTTCATTGATTAAAATAATAAAGATTCATTGATTAAAATAATCATTCAAAATAATTACAATACAACCAGAAAGAGACAACTAATGTTGAAATGCTACTGCAAAGTGTAATGCACTTGGCAAATGCAGCGAGAAAGACACGATAATAAACAATTGAAAACAATAGATTACACATAAGCACATCCGGGCTTAACCCAAACACCTGTCTATGTCAAGTGCTGATTAATGGCTGGTTATATTAACATAAACTCAACAATGGCCGGCTTGTGCTGTGCGAACCTTTAGTATGTTTGAAAATTCCAGTACGGGCTTGGTTTTTATATTTGTTTTATCTATTGGTCTTCTATAAAAATTAACTACTTTTTAAGTTTACTAGAAAAGAGAAGTCAGCCAGAGGAATGGTCCGCAAGGGCCCAGAGGACAATATTTAATAATAGTATACAGATTATGTGGTATAGAACTATAAATATGTT
Organism: Matsumurasca onukii; assembly: GCA_018831715.1. Taxonomy (NCBI): domain Eukaryota; kingdom Metazoa; phylum Arthropoda; class Insecta; order Hemiptera; family Cicadellidae; genus Matsumurasca; species Matsumurasca onukii. The sequence goes on along the minus strand of CM032058.1, from coordinate 1,888,299 downwards.
GGTCAAACATGATTTTACAAAACCCAACCTTCTTAGGAGTGATCATTGTAAAGAACAGCAGCTTTAAATATGTTGATAACTTAAAACTTTAAAATGTTGCCATTTTGATCGAAGAAAATCTTTTGAGGCCGTGATAATGGTATAGCTTATGCATGTATCAAACTTTTAGTTTTATGCCAAACCCCATAATCGTCCCTTACAACTTGTCTATCAAAACCCAGTTGGAGGTCGAAGGAAACTTTTGAAAAGTCGAGTTTGGTATCGATTTGGTGAGATATTTGGAAGGTTTACGAAGTAAAACGATGCCTAAACTCACTGATTACCAACATAATATAAAGAAGTCTATTCTATTAATCTATCATAAGTTTAAAGAATCAAATTTAATAATTTCAAAATCTCAGAATCAAGAATTTATTATGAATTAAGAGCGGACCGATAAGATGACAACATCAAAAGGTTCAATACTCGCTGCGATCTATAAAAACTCTCAACTTTACAAGAGCAGTTTTGTTGCCATGAGATCATACTTTCTTTTCACTTAAACACTGGATAGGTCAACACTCACAAATTGGATCGGAACTTTAAACGAATATTTTTAGTATTGCAATGGTTACTGCTAAAGCATTAGACTTAAACCTGCTTTTGATGTCCAAACCATACGTACAACTATATTTTCCTAATTGATCTAACGATTGAGATATTTAGTGAACCTTCGGTAGAGCAACTAATATTGATTACTTTAATTGTGTTTCCTACGTTGATGACTGATAGCTCGAATTAATTGAAAAGGTCAAAAATTGATGTTCATACAGTTCAAAATGCCTCATACAGTAAAGCCCCCTCAGGAAGTAAACCAAGGAAAGTGCTGTCTTTGGAATAAAGTGCTACTTGTTTAAATCTAAAAACAGTTATTTAAGAACTTGTGCCATAGTATTGGATGGTATAACTTAAATTTAAAAAGAAAACAAAAACCAATACTATATAAATTTAATCTGCGTGGCCTTTTACTAGTAAGGCTAGCATCTATGAGCAACACAAATTAAGGTTTATTTAAATATTGAAATACCCGAAGATGCTAGCCTTACTCGTGAAAGGCAAAGCGGATTAAGTTTATACAGTATTAACTTTTATTTGTTGTTTAAATTTAAACTTAAACAGTTCTGAACGTACGCAACTTTTAAACATTCAAACCTTTTTCCAAAGCAATACTACATAATGTTAACTCACATTGCCACTAAAGTTACGGCCGGTGATATCCGTGTAGATGGACACGTTGTACTGAATCGGCCACACAGAGCGCGGTAGACGCACGATCTTCCTGCACGATGCCGGCGACACGCACACCGCCGTGAGGAGCACCACGGCGAGCACCCAGGTGAGCGTAGACATCCTACTGGCAACAGTCACCCACAGACTGACTGACCTACTCCCTCGGCAGACCCGTTACAACGGTGGGAGTGTCCATGAATAACAAATGTCGCATCGGCTTCTCTCTGAAGAATGAAGGACGGGCCTGATGGTGAACCGGGAACACGTTTCGTGGAAGAGGAGTGTTGAGGCGCGGTAAATCTAGGGCTGAATTACATTTACGTTATATTCTAGGCTTCCGGTATCATACCCCATCAGTAGTATTTTCGAAATTGCCAACTGATGAATTTATCTTTTGGTCCATGGTTTGGGTTAGAACCTAATCTATTGAAAATTAAATTAGGTTCACAGATTATTTTTGAAATATGTCAAAAATAAAGACTTCACAGTTGTATGTTCACTACTCCTACCTAGGTCTCTTCCCTCCCCCGACAATGATAATCTACACAACTAATACCTAAAGTTAAACAAAACAAATACGACCCAAAATAAAGAAAATCATGCGCAATGACTTTAAATGTCATCAACGTAGACCACAATACAAAAGTTATTAACTCTTTACGAAAGTACATATTATCTATACGCAAAAATACTTACGTTAACAAACTGTGTGGTAATTGGTTTAACTAATACCTTAAATGTTATAAATGCGTCTATTAAGCAGTAAAGTTTGTTGATACAATAACTATTGCAAATATTCTTGTATAGGAATATTTGGAGGAATATTGGTGGTGATTGAAAATTGCGCATGTTTCTGTGTGTGACTTGTATGTTTGGATATAGATGTACATGTGAACATTACATATCTGTAAATGTCTAAATCGTTTCATTAAATTAGCCAACTTGTCGTTGATGGTTTCTTATTATGATGCCATACGCTCAGCTGTACTGTAAAACGTCTCAGCAATTAATATGGGTTTGAAAATAGTTTTGAACGCCATTTTAATATCTGTATTATTACGAGTACAGTATATTGAAACCTGCAATAAATTGTCAAGTTGAACTACTGCCTACGTGGACAAACGCTCATGAACTACCGTTCAATGTATTCCAGTTTTAAAGTTCTACTAGCCTCTAGTGTAATAAGAGGGTGCTTTTGCCATAGTTATTTTCATTATTTTGTCGTAATACATAATTTTGAAAAAACAGTAACAACTACGGCATGTCATTACTTTTTGACATGAAAAAAGAAAATTTTACTAGAGTTATACAAGTATTAAAACTCCTCAGTTTTAAAAGGTTGGTCTGCACGACAATGCTTTGTTTCACACTCATAGTTAGTTCATAGTTTCACTTGAAGACATTGCATTAGACTGTGGATCAGCTGGTTCTGGTTTGATTGAAAGTTAATTAATAAGGTGAGAACTTGATTAAATACCCTTCTCACGTAGTCAACAAATTGGTTACAAGATTAAGACAACGCTCTCATGAATTCATGAAACGTTGGCTTAGAGCACACTTTCTTATATCTCAAATCTATTCCCTTTGGAGAACGAAATATTTTAAGTTAAATGTACTGACGAGTAAAAAGGCTTTACCTGCCACTAAAAAGGAACTTATAGTTGTTTTGCCTCTCAAACAAATTCAAACAGTACACGTATCAATAATGCACATGCCGTTTTGATGCAATTCAAGGCTGCTACATCTATAGTCTTATTGAATAAAAAATAAGTATCTCGAAATAATGATAATATGACACAAACTGTCCGTTTTACACGCCGAGGTAACGTTTTGGGTAGATGTTTCTTTACGAATACTAGCAGCCCTTAAGATAGACACTTAGTAAAACAATGACATATTAAACTTTAAAGTATGGCCAAAGCATCGGCTACTGCAATTTTACCTATTTCGGATGGTTTAAAAAAAACAATATACACAATTATGAAATACACAAACTGATCTTTGGGGCAGCACATTTTGAGCAAGTGATGCAGAAGTCTGAAACATTTGATATGGTGTCGTTGTTAAACGTTCGAGTATGAAAACTTCAAATAAAACAATACAGGGTGTCTCAGACCACCCGTATCATATGTATATCTCGAGAACGGGTTGGCCAACTTGAGTGAAACGAAAGATTCCAAATTTAAACCGGTTCAAAGAATTCAGGAAAATTATTTTCTACTTTCTAGTATACAGGGCGTATCAAAAACCGAGGGTCATGGGCTCAAATCTCAAAATTTTCAAATATAAAGAGGGGTCATCCTATACATAATTTTAAAGCTCTATTTAAATGAAAAACAATGATGAAGAAACAATTGTTTTTAGTTGAGCCGTTACAAAATGGCGGCTGAAAATCTAAAAATAAAACTGAATTACGAAACGCCCTGTATTTCCATTAATATTTTTCAAAACGAAAATCTAATTATTGATTTTTACTTGTCATGACGTAAGCTTTCCAACGGTATACAACAAAATGCTATTTCAAACACCTTAGCACGCGTTAATATTTTTCAACAAAACTTTCACCAATGTTGTCTACGTACATAGACCTTTACAACGGTATACAACACAATAGGGTTTAGTATTTAAAAAAAAATAGATAATCATAGTAGACAATTTTCAAAATTTGGGGTTTTTTGGTGGGTGCTAAGGTGTTTGAAATAGCATGTTGTTGTATACCGTTGGAAAGCTGTTGGAAAGCGTTTCAAAGTGAATCCAGTTTTGAGATCTATAGGTTTAAATTGTGTAAAAATTTTGTAATTTAAGAGCTTTGTGTAAATTCACAGTAAAAACCTCAATACATAACTGTGCATGCACATTGGAAAAGCGTCGTTTCATACGGAGCGAGAAATCTGTCTTGACCTTTAAAACAAACGGTGCATTCACCAGTTTCGTATTGTTATTCAGAAGAGACTCATGCAAAACCACAACGGTTCAGCATTCTTTTTATGCGCCTATTACTGAAGTTTACAGTTATGATTGTGTATTAGAATGCCGTTAGTGTTACTGAAGGTCAACTATTTTAGAAAGGTTTCGTGAATTGCGCATGTTGAGCTTGTTGTTACAAAGTGTGTTTGTTTTACGATATTTTAATATAGTATTTTTGGGGTTTTATCTTTTGTTAAAAGCAAGTTTTAAATTAAGTAATGAGATTTTTCTTATGATAAAGTCAAAGTCAAACTGTTTATTCATAAAGTTGAACAATGTTGTTTTTTGTACAAGTCAATTATTGTTGATTCAATTCAATTGTAAATTTTGTATTGATTTGGCCGCAAGGCTATATCATTTTTTAATGCATGTAATACAAATAACGTCTTAAAATTAAAGTAAAATTCAATTAATAATTAAATCATTTTGTATAATAACTAACAACTGTCAACATTTTTTACAAATAGTTTACAGAATAAAATAAATAAATAATTGACAGATAAATATGCAATAATTATAGATAAATAACGTCGTATCATTATTGTTAATACAGATGTAAATTTATACTATTGACTACATTTAATAACTAAAAAAACGCATTTTTCCTTTAGAGATATGAGAAATGCCGAAAAATGATCTCTCTCCCTTCCCCTTCGTATGACTTGCTGGCTTGCACTATCTATGAGCTTAGGCCTTTTTCGAGGCTGTAGAAAGCTGTCCCGTTGAGGTACTTTCTCAATTCGGCTTTGAAGCCATGACAATCGTTAGAGTTTTTAAGTGGCTTGAAACCGGCAACCAATTGAAAATTTTGGGTCCATAAAAGAAATTGAGTTTTTAAACAAATACAGATGAAATTTATCCGATTGTAGTTTGCATTTATGCCGAGTAAAGTACTCGTGCTGTGCTGAAGGAAATAGGTTGCGATCTTTGAAGACGAAGATCGAGGAGTGATAAATTAAGAGGTTGGTCAAACTTTGATTTGAGACACCGACCACTCCTAGAGCATTTCCGTAGGCTCCTAAAGGGTATTTTAAGGTGAATATGGGATGAAGGGTGTGTGTTTTGTGATGGATGATGAGGTGTAGTCTTGTTACAAACCAGGGCCGACTGTTCCCTAGATTGGAACATTAATTAATTGCCCAACGACCAATGGAATGGACCAACGGCTTAACGTGACTTCCGAAACACGGTACGATGCGCAAGTGACCTTACCTAAACACGCAGCAAGCTATTCGCACAATATAAACGTTCTAGCAACATGCACCGATAGCCTAAATTTGAGAGCTGCTGTGCCAGTAGTTTTACTGACAACTTATTAGAACAAAAAAAATTCCCAAGTCGAATTGTGTAACCTTCTCCTTGCGTAGAAAGTCGGTTAAAAATACACATTACAAACAGTTGGCCCCCTACCGTCACTTGTCACCGTTTAAACGCCTCTTGTTTAGATGTACCCAAGCCCTGGAATGCCACCTAGCATGTTGCACCGGCCCATTCCAGTAACAGACCAATCTGTCGAATTTTGTATCATAGTCGAATGGATTTAAAACTGCCCGAACAAAAAAAGATAGGTAAACCTAAGTGTGTTTTGTTCTATCTCTGACGATTGATGATTGTTTTTTTTATCTCTTAGTTTGCGCACACAACAGCGTTTTGAAACTTTTGAATCCATGGGAATTGACTAAAATGGGAATTTCGATAGTAGTTGCGAGTTTCTTCATTGTGAGTTGCTGCACAACATGCTTAATATGCTGCAAGTAGTAGCATGCTCTGTTACTGGCGAACCCAACTGGCAAGGTTACTGCAAAACTGCTGTTAACTGGCTCTAGTTTGTCAGACACCTTGAGTGTTTGTTACAAACTGTGTTTCTGTGTTGAAAAGACAGAGACTAACTTAAGTACTAGAAATGCAAACACAACCTATCGAAAGCCCTACAATAATTTAATATCAATGTTATAGTGTTTACGTTTCTAAAACACTTATAATAGGTTCTGACTACAAACAAGCTTAAAACATTTTCGTTTCTTCAAATATTTAATTGGCTAGGAAGCATTGTCAATGCTTGAAACAAAATGACATGAAAATTAAATGTAGGCCAGTATACCAATTAGATGACAATACAGCCCAACAAACTTAACAGCAAAGTTAATATATGGAATGTCTAATTGCTTGACAAAGCTTTACGGATGGTTAAAACCAAGCCCTTTTTAAACCAAAAAGGTAATACATGGACTTATCTAAACTAAATATCAATCAGAAAAAATGGAAGTTTTAGATAAAAAACTTGTTATTGAAACAGTACGAATCGTCTTAGACTTTCAAACAATATAGCCCATTACGCCTGAAGGTATACAAGGTTAGATAAACCATAAATACTGATACGCAGTCATTGAGTCTGCCTAGATTTGAAGGGGTTGCGCCAAGGCGATATGAGAGAAAACATAAAATAGATGATTTATGCGTTTCCGTACTCGTTGTTTTACTGTTTACTTTTACAATATTAACCTGTCACGTTGTTTGTAAACAACAACTGTAAAGCAACAACTACTAAGAGGAGAGGTATCAAATACCAGACCACCAAAGTTTCGCAGTAGCCTATCTCCAAGCGGCAATATTTAGGCTGGACAAACATGCCGTTGATAGTTGTTTGATGATACCAACTCAAACATTCCACAGTTTACAGTATCCTACAGCTGTTAAATGTACAAAGTTCGGTAGGACTAAGTTTGCTTACGCATTCTTCAGTTAGCCAGCAACTGTCTACGTTTCTAAAATGTAAATAATTTCTCAATTTTGTAAGTTCATTTAACGTTTCTGGTGAGAAAACCACCAGACTGTTATTATTTTAATTTCCAGTAAAATAATTGTTACAGCAGCAATGAGCGTTATTAAAACAAAACTGGGGTATGGTAAGACTAAGCTGTAGTATGGATACAGCACTAAAAATGTGTAATAAGGGCCAATTATGATAGTATGATAGTTTTTTTGTAGTTTATTACCTATTTTAAATCCCAAAAAAGTATCTTGAAAAGTGAGCTCTAATATTGGATTAATAAGAAACTAAGTTGAAAAAATAACCAATATTTAAAAATTTTAAATTTTAAAAATATTTTATTTCGTATTGAACATTTTTATGAGTTACTAGCGGTCCCTGACAGACTTCTTCCTGTCAAACAGATTTGTAATGTGGTAGTTTTTTGTTCCTACGTATTAATCACTCTGCACAATACACGATATACGAATTTGTTTCATGTATTAGTTAACAAAAGCAAACTCAGTAGATTAGGTTACAGAAAACAACACAATGTGTAACGGCAAATCGACATTGACAGTTTGTTGTTGTTTTTTTTTCTATAACCGTACATATGCTTTATGTCTGCAACATAGGGATATCAGCTGGCAACGAATAGCAATTAAACTCAAATTGTTTACGTTTTAGTTAGAACACGTTTGTATGGGAAAAAGAAAAGGGCTGTTTTTAAAGGGTTTTCCGGAAATTATTCGAACTTTTCTCGCCGTAAGAACCATCCTTGAACTCCAACGAACATTTTAAAAAAATATTTGGCCAAATTGATCCAGGCGTCGTTGAGTTATGCGCTTAGAAACACATTTTGCGATTCATTTTTATATAATAGAAGAAGATAGATTTGAACTGCTAGCTAAAAGCTCGTTTACCTACTTCCAAGAATTTGGCTAAGATATTTTGACGACGTTTTTGCAATATTTCATAAAAACGAAAATTTAAATGATTTTATTCACAAACTAAATTCAATTTACCCAACGATCAGCTTCACACATGAAATTGAAAATGAAAAAACACTACCCTTTTTGGACATTCTCTTAATCAGAACAGATAATCAGCTTACATTTGATATTTACAGAAAGCCCACACATGTTGATAGGTATATACTTAAATGAATCTAATCATCCCCCCGCTCAAAAAAGAGCAGTTTTCAATTCACTCATTCATAGATTATTATACACACCTCTTAATGAAGAAAGCTACAAAAAGGAACTCAAATACATAAATAAAGTAGCAATATTTAATGGTTACAATACAAAATTAGTACACAACATGCTGAGAAGAGCGGAGCAAAGAAAAGAAAAGAAATTAAGAACAACTTTGGCAGTACTTAAAGAACAACCTACAACTTGGAAAAGTGCCTCGTATAATAATATTTCAAAAACAATTCAAAATTCCTTCAAAAAGAATGCAGATATAAATATTTCGTTCAAAACCAATAATAAACTAAAATCAAAATTAAACAATCCTAAAGAACCTATTGAAGAATTAAAAAAGTCTGGAATATACGAAATTAAATGTAATGATTGTGACAAAAAATAAATAGGCCAGAATAACGAAATTTAGAAACAAGATTTAAAGAACATTCCTCACATATAAAATATAATAGACCTGAAAAATCCGCAGTCGCCAACCATTGTTTGGATCAAAATCATTCCATCAATAAAAACAATATCAAAATTTTAAAGCAAGTCACACAAAAAAGATATTTAAACTCTTGGGAAACGTTATACATAAATAAACACAAATGAGAAGATTTAATGAACAATGAAGACGGTTTTATTAATACATGCAAAATTACTCGCAAACAAATTTCTTTCAAGAATTTGAAGTTTTATATACATTTTATCATACATTAATATTTTCTTAATTTTTAAATTTCATATACCATATTTTTATATTTCTCGAATGTTTATGTTGATAACTATTTTTTGTATTTAATTGTGAGGTTATCTGATGAAGGCAGCTTTGCTGTTGAAAGGCGCCTCATAATAAAATTTTTAAATATTGGTTATTCTTTTCAAATTAGTTTCCCAAAATAGTAGTTCAGAAAAAACGTATTGTTAGAATTAATTTTACGGCTTTTTAGGTATTGTTTCTTAAAGTGTTTAAATCTAATGGCTTCAAGACGGCTATGATTAAAACAGAATAAAATGTCAATAATTAATTTGAGTAAATTTAAATAATAATGTAACAACACCTTGATTTGAACAATTTAATGGCATGGCCAGAAATAGCTAATTGATTTACAAGTTAAACTATTTTATAATTTGTCATAGTAATTTGAGCCAGAACTATAGTCGCTTATAGCATTAAATTACCATTCAACCAATCAACCATTAAACTTTTGTCAACCACAACCATTTGTTCTCGTGTATTTATACTAAAAATCACACTACGGTAACAAAACCAACCACAACGTAGAAAAGGTTAAGTTTGTCTTGTTAAACGAAACAAAGTAGGGACTAAAAAGTCCTCTCTACCACACCCGCACCAGCGAAGTGATGAGCTCTGGAGTCCCGCACGATTCCAACCCTATAATGTGCTCTAAAAATAAAGTGAAAATATAAAATAATGATAAAGTGTAACTGTACAAACTACAGTGATTATTCAGTGAGGATACGTAAGTAGTAAGTTTGTTTATTCAGCTTAGATCGTGAGAGACTGCAATAAACGGAACGTGGATTCCTACACAAGATCATCAATAAACTACTGTACAGGGCACGCGCGAAACTTTGCAATAGCGTCTTCAGGACATCCCGGTACAAGATATACGATCCTACATTTCCTCAATTCAGCTGTGCTCAGGCTACATTTGTTAGCTACGTTTACAACTTTGCTAGATTAAATTGCTCGGGGAGTTCTGTTCTGGATTCAACGTTATTGCTAGTTATATCTTCTACAGCCGTACAATTCGCATTAGGCTCTTGGTTATTGCTCAATTACGTATAACGTGTATGTAGCTTGTAGGTTAAGGTGGATCTTTTATAGCCGTAACTGTTTCTGTTCGACTTCCTTAGTAGATTGTATAATGTCCTTGGTGTTTTTATCAACAAAACCAAAGAAATATTTAAATTTGTGTTATAAATTTAAATTAAAATGTTTGGAAAGGTTTGCAAGGATTGAGGGGAATTTGTGTAGGTGCGGGAAAAAAGGGTCAGCAGGACACATTGTGTACTGCTGTAAAGAGTAAGTGGAAGAATGGATGGAATTGGAAGAGTTGTTACGAGGACGAGGATTGCCGATGGTGTCGGGAAGTATGTCGAGGGGAAAAAACATAGGAAGAGGACTTTTATGCATGAATTTAAATATGAATTGTCATTTATTAACTTGTCGGACCAAAGAGGATATTTTTTCGTTTCCAATCATCGTATGTTTATACAGCTAAGGTTTGTTGTACATATTACCAATATATGCTAATGCATAATGATATTCGATACTATTTTGATTTTGTTTAATAAAAACCAATCACATTGGTATTCTTCATTTGGTACTGGCTGACCCAAAATATCATATCATGTCAAAAACAAGTTTCCTAAAGCCAGTTAATCTTTAACAGCTGTATAATATGTTTACTGAGTTGGCATTTGGTAAAATGTGCAGTAAAGTCATCAACAATATCTTTATCATTTCAATTTCTGAGTGATTTTCTTAATTTTTATTCGAAACAACATACTAAACAAATATAACCGTAAAGTCATTATTGAGCCATTATCAAAAGAAAATTTGATTAGTTCTTTATATAGTATTCTGACGCTGCTATATTGTATAACCAAAAAATGTACAATTATATTTTAAAAACTTTTCATTTCATAAAATATGGTCACACAATTTCTTTTAGTTTTCTTACAAAATAAAGATATACTAATTAATAATTTCCAAAAGATATCTTAAAGAGAAAACAGTTTAAATAAATAGTTCGACAAGTTCAGTAAAACAAATATACAACCAGCATCAAAGTGACGTGGTAAGAATGTATGCATGGCAAGTAGCTACAAGTAGAAGTTTATAGGAAGTCCTGGGAACACAGAAAGTTGTTAGGAAAGACGCCGTAGTCTCGGAGATATACGACCAAACTTATCCCAATGCAACTATAGGAACCGATAAACCTGCTTTGCCTATTGTGCAAACTATTTTGATCAAGCTAACTTATCTAGTATATCGACAGTTGACAACATAACTGAACTATTTCACTATACTACAATTTTAGAGTGTTATACAGTGTTTAGTATAAAGATTCTGAATGCCAGGGAAGAAACATTTAGAACGTTTATACGTGATCATAACAACAAACAGTGCTTATACTCGAATATTAGCCAAAAACTTGAGAGGATTCTCTTGAATAATAAAAAGCTTTAATAACTAATACTTTAACTTTATTGGGTAAATGTGTCCGAAACATGTGACCTTCGGTTTCAAGACGATAATATTTATAATTTAACAATTAATGACATTTCTCTTCAAAAGACTGACCATGCTAAATTCTTAATCATTTTCATAGATACAAAACTATTTAGGGATCGCAATATTGACTTTGCCTTTAGCGAAGTGTCCAAAGGGCTATTTTTACAAATAAAGCTGTCATTACATTGCACCAAAGACGTTTTAAAATTTACATGTGACGGATATGTATAAAAATGAGTAATACTATAATTGGTTGACTAAGGTTTAGTGAGTCCTGCAAGACTTTAAATCCTAAGCTAATATGTATGTATCCTTGTTGTACATTTTAGAAACTTTTATATTCTTTAGCGCTGAGTATTATTTTGTACAATAGCTTGAATTATAAAATCTAACATTAATTATCTCGTATACAATGTAATGTTTACTATGTAAAAATTTATAAAACCAATCTAAATATTTAAAAACTACCAGAAGCTAAACCCTTGTAACAGTTGCAAAAACTATAAATTTAATAAAGACAATTTAATCACCATACACAATGTATGGCCTATTTACATTTTAAAAAGTATTGATCATTCGCTATATCTATCTTGTCTTTTTTTTTAGATCGTTTCAACGTGATAGAATAAATGTGTAAAACAATTTTTCAGGCGAAGACAGTTTTAGCCGTAAGTTTTTTTGTAATAACGTTGACGATGATGATTGTTAATTTAAAATGTGTTAATTACGTAATATTGGACCTAAAACCTCAAGTCACAGTTGTATTTGAGTAAAACGGCCACCTCAATACTACAAACCGTGTAAAATTGTATGTATACAATAAGGAATGAGAAATGAGTAGTTTATGGTCATTCTCGCCTGGTTCATAATTAACTACACAATGCACAATTCCACAATTTCTGGGTGTATTTGTAGGAAATGTTAGAATTGATGATCGAAAGACAAAAGAGATGAGGAAAACATGATGCCTGGGTAAGGACGATTAATATTCCCTGTGCATTTGCAACAACAAGTTGTTTTGAAGCTTGACCGGCTTAAGCAAGTCGGCTACGTGTTTGGCAACCTCCTCCTAGGAAATGTTGTTGTTCAATCCACTAGCCTAATTCTATTAGAGTAGGTGTTTCAGTACTCTCAACCTATATGGTATGGCTTAGTTTCTGGCCCAAGTATTAGTGGAACTATCGTATTCCAAGTTTCTTTTTTAAGTTCACCGTGGTCATTTTGCACAATGGACAATCCCCAATAAGTTTAAAAATGGTAAACTATCGATCTTATCTACCAATGTAAAATATTTACACGTACGTTTTTATTTATACGAGAAAGAAGAAGAAACATATTATAATTTATACTGTCGAAACAAACAACCAGAAGTAGTGTCCATAGTGTAGTCCGTTTAGTGAACCATTCACGAGCAATTTTCGTTTACATCTTTGAGCAGCTCTAATTTTGGATGACCGGTATTTTTCCTATATTTACCGCAACAACATAGACGCCTATAGAAACAAGTAGTGGACCTGCAGGTATTGATTCAAAACCAAGCGAAAACTGATAGTTGGCTGCGAACAAGTATTAGTATATAGGTAAGCTTCTTAATGATTAAACTGGAACACTAATTTTGACATAAATACGAGCTTGTAAAATGTATTCAAACCTTTACGCATTGAGATTAAAGAAAAATTGCACAATACACTGTCTTTGAACTGCATATTTCAAAATATTTTAACATTATCATCTTTTTATATAATGGAAACCTAACTCTTTACAAAATTGTAACTAAACGTTCTTAATGGAACAGATATAACTTACGGAACAAGATTCAACAAACAATTTTAGAAGAAGGCAACATAATAAAACAATTTATGAATCATTGGCGCCTGAAAGATGGAGCAAAATTTTAATTAATTACCAAATAATATCAAAAATGAAAACATTCATTGTTAATTTAAATTAAAAATAAAATCCCATTTAATATCTAAGACCTTGTACACTTAGGAAAATGTTTATGGATCAATTGAGATGCAGTAAAATGGCAGGCTCTCCTAGATTAAGAATAGTATGTAAAATTAGTTCCGTTCATTTTCGCAACACATTTTAAATTTACAGCAATAATTATTATTTCTATACTCAACGGTATCATGGAAATATGCAATAAAAATACAGCCATACCAAACACGTTAAAAATTGGGCTGTAGAAATTACAAACATCAAGAGTTTACAAAATAAACAGTAAACCGTACATGCCCAAGGACTAAATGTTTGGATTTATATTAAACCAGCAGCTTACTCCAAGCCACATTTATTGTTTCAAGTTTGAGCAAACATGTAAACTAAACTATGTTTAGCCACCACGTGTTTGTTTGTGTGACCCGCTTTCAGAAACTGTAATGTTTGAAACTAGAGTACAACAGTTTAAATAATCTCTGCGCTGTACTGGTAAACCTTCCACGTCATCGTGTTAGTTACAATTTTGATGTTGTTGTATAAAACAGTGATTGCGAGCAGTTGTACTGGTTTGAGCATTCTATTGTATTAGAGGTATCGACAGTTGGGCTTATTGGAATACTTACTGAAATTATACTGAGCCAGTTTTGTGTAAGGAGTTTTTTGTCACGTATAAGTTAGGTGTGTCTAACGTGACACCATATGTTATGATTTCCGAGGGCCACTGGGTTTAAAATACTTTGATGACAATTCTGTGTCTAAACATTCTGACGACAATTCGCATCCAATGACGGCAAGCATGATTGGAAACAGTTTTGTGTCATTGTTCCTAAATGCTTGAAAACAGCTCTCTTCAAAGCGAAAGTTAAAAAGTATTATTTATTCATTATATATGCACAACAACAACTTTTCAAAAACAGGATGGAGAAGCAACACTAGAGAATAGGCGACGCCTTAAAACCTGGATAAATAATCAAATAAATACATTGAGTATTGCGTCAACATTGAATCGTCAAATTACTGTAATTTAAAAAGCTCAAATGCTCAACACATTCTAATATTGAAATTCCTGTTACACATACATTTTTGGCGTTCACTCCCTCTCATTCATTCGCACTGTACCACTCTTACTCTCAGTGCGTTCCAAGTTTTCCCAGAAATGCATTATCAAAGATCGGGAGAGCTATTAGAACCTATCTATATCTTCATGCTCTGTGGGTTCTATCGTCTAATTCAAGCTGATGTTCAGGGCTGCTTCCTGTAACTAGGGAATCAATGTATTCGCTCCATTAATTTTTCTCTAGTAGGCTAGTACAATTGTTTTGTCTATCGTGTTTGAAAGGATACAACGACCTCTGAACAAGGTATTCCTGTGACCTGTTCAATTAAACAAGAAAATGATGCAATGTAGTAGCATCTGTAAAAGCGTTCACCCAAACTACTCAAGTATTTAAACTTGGCATATTCCTGATAAGAACCCTAATGGAGTAAACAGTGCGTATATCTGGAGCTTGTATGTTTGTGTTAGATAACAAAGGCTCAAGGTCTCATTTGTAGTCAGCTCCCCTCGCCTGTCAGTGTGGTTAGTGCATCCGTTGTGAGTGTACTGGTTGAGTGGTTGCAGCAGAGCAACAAGTATCTGACGTAGGGACTGGCTTCCTGTAACGTGCTGGCTAAAGTGTTGTTAAAATTTGACTGTTAAAATTTCAATGGTTCGAGATTAGTTACTCGTATTGAGTGAGAAAGTACGGGTAAAATACAACTCGGTATGTGTGTTTTAGCGTTGTGAAATATTCTATTCCAAGTGTAAAACAACCTTTACAAGAAGATTTGTAGTTTGTAAATGGTGAGTGTGTAAAGTTATACTCTTATTGTATTTTGTCAATTTTCTGAATTATTTAAATTGTTTTCAGCTCTGAAACAGGTTTGACGTAACTTTCCTAAACACGACTGTCACGCTTGTTTTGATATCGTACCGCACAGTTTTTTGAGGTAAGACAGTTTGGTAAAACCTCTGAGTGTAGACGTTAAAAGGTCTCAAAATCAAAATTAAAAGAACCTTATTCTTTTAATGGATTAAAATACATTTTTTGGACTAGCCTCAATGAATATTTAGGGTTATCATTTAGGTAGACCTTATCGGTAAAATGTAAAAAATTAGTTGAATGAATTGCACGTATTGGGTATAGCCTATATCGACGGTATCCGTCAAAGGAGAAACTTGGTTATTTCGTACATCAAAGGGATCATTACCGTGTCGCTTGGTGCGAATACATTAACGGATATAAACGGATACATTTAAATTGGTCCAATAAAACTGATTGAAAAAAATAGAATAAATTGCCTGAATTAAAACGAAACTATTAGCCTCCTAAAAGGGGAAAATACTCGTATTAAACCGAAAAAGCAGACAGGAGTGGTGAACAAAAGACTATATTTGACATCTTCTAACAAATAAGTTAGACGTTTCCTTAGATTCTTTTCGCTAGTATTGAATGTTTACTGCTAAACAAAGTATTTCCTCCTTTGGAAAATGCAACGTGTTATCTACCTTAACAGAAGTTGATTTCTCAGTAACCAAAATATAACTAATCTTATGATAAAACCAACTCACTAAACTGTATAGAAACAATAGTGTATTTAAAAAAACTGCCAAATTAAGTATAGACTGTTCATATTAGAATGTACTGACAATCAAAACGTATGGGTGGAATATATTAATTGATTCAAGACAATCGAAAGACTTACTTCTGTTTGAACACAACTTTCTAACTTTTGTCAAATAAAAACTTCCTCGTAGGCTGAACCGTTTGGGATTTCAGTTTTACTCATTTAAATTATTATATGAGGTGAGTTTTAAATGTCACCTCTCTAACCTTAACATTTGAAAAGGGAAATATTTTAGGAAATGTTTTTATAAAGCTCCAAAGTTTGTTTTAGCGTACTTTGTGTCACCCAACTACCACCCAAAAACCGGGCGGTGAGGTCCGCCCACATCTTTTAAATAGGAACCCCACCCTTGTAGCATATAAAATGAAATACAATTTTAATACAAACTCAGGAACGTAAAGAACAATTTTTTATCCAAACTTTTTTTGTTATACCTATTGAAAGATTAGAAGAAATCAGGTTTAAAATGCCAAACTTCTCATTAACTTTTTTAAATGACAATTCTTATTTGAATATCTTCTGAGGGAAACATCACAACCCTAAAAAATAATCTCATAAAGTATTGT
This sequence comes from Matsumurasca onukii, assembly GCA_018831715.1. Lineage (NCBI taxonomy): Eukaryota > Metazoa > Arthropoda > Insecta > Hemiptera > Cicadellidae > Matsumurasca > Matsumurasca onukii. The sequence continues at coordinate 1,871,682 of CM032058.1, read as the reverse complement.
GCAAAACATTTGTCATTCAAAATCAATTGTATTAAAATGTGTAATTATAAACCTGATTTCTTGTAATTTTCAAATAAGTATAAAAAAACGAGTCGAGATACAAAACATTTCTTTGCGTCTTTGAATTTGTATTTACGAGTAAATTTCCTTTCTCTTAAAATAACACAAGGGGGATTTGTGTTAAAATAAGTTTGGTAGGTGGGTGACGTAAAAGTACGACAAAACAAACCTCAGCATTTTATAAAAATATTCCACAAAGGTGTTTTAAAATATTTCCTTTTCCGAAAATTACAGTGATAACGGTCATTTAAAACTCATCCTGTATAGACAAATCTGACGTTTAAAATTCAAATATGTCGGCTATGGTCTTAAAAGAACCCAGTTACGACATATTATATGTTGATTGTATAAGGTACAAAAATCAAGTGTGAACTATTCCCAGTGAATTTCTAGTACAGTACTTCTTTAATCAATCAGTGAAAGAAACATCAATTGAATCAACTAGTACATCCGGATATAAATCGTTACAAACCAATCTAACCTGATAGAATAATAGTGAAAATGTCAAGACAGTATACAGGTTTTGTTCTGGTAGCTTAAAGAGTTTTAAACTTAGCAAAACTGCTTTAATTTTGATCGCTACACAGTTATTGTCATATGTTAATAGTCAGGTAACTATTATTATTACTAGTGAATAGACACACTAAGACCACACCTTATCTTTGTGCCCAGATCCTTGAGGCATGAGCTCATCTTCTTTCGTCACTCTTTCCCCCTCAATTATTTCTCTCTGACCAAATTTTTAATCGAAACTTTTTGTTTCATTTAATATCTACCGATTTCAGGGAAATCTGTCTTTTCAAAAACGTGTTTAACAGCCACGATTCATCAACACTTTACTATTTTCGTCTTTGCTTCATACAATCCTACAATTTTCGTTGTAACAACCTCGTACTAATTTTATATTTAAATCGAATCTATAAATTATTTATTATATAATTTTAGATTTAAAGCAACCATTCAGTTTACAATATTTCACCTTGTCTCTAGGTTAACATATCCTAGATACACATAATGTATTACCCGGCATGTTATTTCCTTTTAACGGAATACAACACTGTTGCACTAACGTTCTTAATCTTTGTTTTTTTTACAATTTAAAAGTTACAAGGGTAGTTTGACACCCAAACTTACCGCTTCAACTCTAACCAAAACAGCTGTTGGTTAAATAATAGCTAAGCCTTTAACAGTGCAGATCTAATATTTCGATTTAAACGATCAAAAAACCTAGATGGGGCTGCTGCTTGTACTGTAAAGTCTTAACATAGCATCACTGTTTACAAAACAGGTTGGTTCAGGTGATTAGTTTCAGCCAAGCGGCAAGTGCTTATCAACCTCAAGGTCGTTCGGTGCTCGGCAATGTTATTGAATGTCAGGCGTCCGCACACCACTCGCTCCCATTGGTGAAGGCACAACTCGCTGTCCAGTCTACCTTAGCGCGCGCCGCGATGAACAGAGTGCCGTGAATGCAGTGAAGTGTTTGTTAGGAAGTTATACGTAAATTTAGCGCTAGACTATGTCGTGTGTTTTTTAATTCTGTCAAGATACTGGTAAGTAAAAAGTCGTAAGGTGATTTCCACTAGCAAATTATTACTTGCTTCAAAACAAAGAAAGATTAGACCGGATAGTAAAAAAGGTTAGTCTATGGACGGATTATTACATGTGTTGGAGACATGTTGCCCATATGCGTGTGTGGGCATGTAGTTGTAGGATGAATTCAAAATGCTTCAGACTACCCATCTCACTAACAAAGTAATACCTATTATAGTTAACAAGTTTTACCTATTATATTGAAATGAAAAGTTGTAGGTTTGATTGAATTAAAGGATAAGGCGAAACAGGATGACGTGAGCCCTCTATTCTCAAGTTACAAGTATGCAGAGTGTTCTGAAAACCGAGGATCGTGGGTTTGACTTCCTTTATTCCAAGTGTAAAGACCGACCATCATGTATATCGTCTAAAGGTTCTCTGTATTTTGAGAGGATTGTAGGTATGGTACAGACACATATACAGCTAATTTAAAATGGTTGTCAAAAAGACCTTTTTAAAATTAAGCAAGATAAGGTTTCCAACGAAGAATGACAAGGCCATATATCCATTTGTTCACTTTAGATAAAATATCCAACTCTTATTACGAGTTTTAACATATTTTCAAACATGTAAAATAAGTTGTTGTACAATTTTTTGTAGATATAAGTAAAACAAAACTGATATAATAAATGTGATTTATCATTTACAATAAAACTGATATACAAAATGTCAATACATTTTGGTTTTAAGTTCATTGTCTTAAAGATGTTCTCAACTAAGTTATTTCAACCTATTGTTACCGTCGTATTTTAGAACTATCACCACAGTGCTATCTCATAAAATGATCAATTCGCAGTAAGGACTTAGTACTTAAATAACACTAAAGGAATAGCCTGAAATGAATTGGTTGGTTTTAAAATATCTTGAAAGTTAACAAATAGGCTATCACAAAAATATATGAAAATGTTTAATTTTTCAAAACCTAAAAGATGGTATACCAACATTTATTTTAGCCCAAGGGTTGGAAATTAGCTATATTTATGGTATATACCTCTTCAAACAATACTAAATATATATTCTTTTATTGGTTCTTATACCATCTTCAAGAGTATCTGCAGGTTTTATCGGTCATCTAGCGTGGTCCGAATCTTCACACACTACACAGGCTGTCCAAACTGGAATGTTGTGTTTAGGCCTGTTACAAAATAAAAGTTTAATCCTTCTAATTTCAGCTTTTAATGCCAGATTTTATTCGTTGCCTCTCTTATAAAAATACGACTATACTTTTTATATTTTGTAAACGATAACACAACTTTGGGAAGTATTTGACGTTAAAAAAAGATTGGTTCTTAGTTTTAAAATATAATTGGTGCAGTATAAAAGTCAGTAGTGCTCACACAAATCTCGTTATTGTGGAGGAAAATAAAACAGCTTGTCGGTTGTAAATTGGCAAATTGATTAGGACGTGGTCTAATGATCGTTGATTACAGACAAGCGAGCCTTTGTTCCTTCCCTGCTTTAACTGCTCCGGTAAAGCCTCTTGTAAACTGTGTAATTTGCGCTGCTCAAACAGACCAATCTACTTGTAGATTTTTGCACATTTTCCTCAAACCTAAAGCTTGTTCGAAATAATTTTTAAGTAATTGAATTTTCTGTTTTTTATTAAATCGCAACCTTGAAATATTAAAACCGTACTTTGCCTATTCTAATAGAACTCCCTCATTTATTGTACTTTCTCTTTCATTCGTGTATTTATGAGTTTTGGATTGTACTTGAATATGGTTGACTAGTTCTATTACTTCAAAGCTATAGTGAATAAACAAAATTAAAACATTATAATATTTATATTTTAGCACAAACCTATGATATACTCTGATGTATTAACTACACGACAGGTCTTTCTAAAACACTACCCGTCAAATATACATACGCAGTTAAAACCTAACCCAACGGTAAATGATCGAGCTAAATTGACGCAAGTGCTTCTGCGAGACATAATTGTCATTTAAGGTTTCAGTTTATTTTTACACTATGGAAATAGACGCAGTTTGTGCAAGCAGAAAAGGAACTAAGAATAACTAATATTCAAGTAACACATTCAAGTTTATGATGATGACTAAAGTTATAGTTTAACTTGTCAGAGTTCACCTCAGACTGCAAAACTTGGATGTAATATCTGGTTGTGTCTTACAACTTTCTACCGTTCTACCTTTACACATGTTTCTCTTAATGTACACAGTTGGTGTGCTAAACAAAGCACACAAGCTGTTGTTCACCATTGAAATGTCATCTTTGCACCACAATAGTAGTTTCTTAAAAGCATTATTTCCTCGGCGCTAGTTTAGATTTGTCATAAAAAACACAATAGACTAAAATTTCAAGACGATTTGCAAAAAAGAACATTAGTCAGCTACCAGTTAAACTTTAAACCATGGTGTAAGAATACAGGTGTGCTACTCAGTTGGACGAGTTAAGGTCCGTTCTGCGCATCGGACCCAGCTGACGTCACAAGCTCGATTGCCGCGACTAAATTTTTAGCCTTTCGCTCAAACTGCCATAACCCACTTTTACAATCATACCATCACGTTAATTCTTGCATTTTAATTTTCAGCACATAGTTCTTACACCATGCTTTAGACGAGTAGGCGAATTTTATTCATTCTAATCGTCATAAATAGTAAAACTTCATGGAACAAAAAGAATAACAGTTTTGAACTTAATGTTATTGAGTTAAATGACAAAATAAATGCCGGCATGGTGGCTGAGAAATGGTAAAGTTTGCTAGTTTGGGCCTCGCTTTAGTCGACTGTCGGTAAATAACTTGTGCTAAGGTCACTACAGGCTCCTTAGTTCCATAGTGATTCTTGGCAAATTAACTTGGAAAATCAAGTTAAACCTTTACCAGCAAAATTGCCATTTGGGTGCGTTTCCCCCTTAAAGGGGTTTATATGCCATCAAATATGTGTGTACTATCCAAATTTGATAACATTTGAAATATACGCTTATGTTACTACAACGAACAAAATCCGCCCGACCAGACCAATATAGCAGCGGAACGTAACTTTTTACTGTCGTCTTAGTCTGGCTGATTGTACTTTGTTACTTCTAATAAAAACTAAATACACATTTTCCTTGCAAGAATTAATTTTCAACATCATCATACTTAAGACTATATAAATGGTAACTCAGTTGATTTATTCGCCTTTTGTACCTATGGTATGCTACACCTATAATGTAATTTTATACATAAAGTATACAATACAGCTCATATTTAAACTTTATTTATCAAAGGTGCACGATATATTCACTATGTAACTAAACTTCCTGGAATATAAACTCTGCGCTAAACCCAAAGCTGCGTATAAGGAAACAGCGTTGCTTTGTTGACAGAGAGGTGGAAAGTTTTAATTGAAGCCGCGACAACACAAGTCTGTAAATCCGAACTCCCGCAAATACTTAAGTTTATGTTGTCATTCTGACGTTATACAATGAAACCTACTTCTAAAAATAAGTATTGGCTGATGTCTGTTTTGTTTTATGTTGATAACTACTGATAATTAAATACTGTTGTTAATTTCAGTGTATGATAATGTTTTAACGTACCTCTTTTGTAAGAGCTAAGTTGGACGGAGGTTCCGTAAAACGTTTAATTGAGTAAGTTCCAGGTGTAGAAAAACTTTACGTTTAGGTAAATAAGCCACAAGTGTCCGGAATAATCATTTAAAAACTAAATCAAAAAACAATTACTGCCTTTTCTGTTTTCAAATTAAAGAATAGACTGCGCAATTAGTAATACTACAAGTCATATTCACGCATTATTCAACACGGTGTTGATGCGTATGACAACAGCTCTAATGGTTAATAAGTTTCTGAACGATAATTAAAACACTGGATAAAGTATCTGTTCAAAGTATTGCACCTCGATTGCAACCCGGATGCTTCATAAGTTTCACTAAGAACTCGCACCGGAGAAGTTGGCCTGTAGTCGGCTACGTATTGCTTTTCTTGTAGGCCTATATTGGTACAGTTTTGTTTGTTTTTAGTGTCTCTGAAGGGACGACTTTGGCTTAAATGCGTCGATGATCTTCCCTAATTATCTAATAGAGACAGCAGGTTGACTATATGAAAACAAGACTAATGAAAGTCCTGAGTCTTAATTATTTCCCACATCTTCAGATAGGACTGCACATTAGACTTCACCAATCAAGACCATAGTCTGTTTTAGTCGGCTAAGCTAAGACAGGCGTTTGGTGAATTATTCTATTACAGGAGACACTGTTTTTATGAGAAATAGGTTTTAATTATTCGGATTGCCTCCGACAAAATATTGTCTAGTTCTCCTCACTCTTATACTTTCGAGGCAGGTGTCGCAAAAATGTTTAGAATAATTATAAGGCTTTGACACGGTGTGAACTTAAAGAACTAAATTACAATTTCCTAGAACTGTCAGTTCAATCGCCAGACTACCATGCGTTCACTTTGAGCGCATTTGCCTTGAGCTTCTGCCCATCGTTTTATAAATTATTTGACCTACTAATGTGTTCTCCTCGGCTTGATAACCCATTTATCGTCTGCTTCTCTAACGCAGATATTGTCAAAGTAAAGAGGAGTTGCACTGTAGGTGTATTAAAGTGCAATAGGTAAGGTAGGCGTAACGTCAGCCTACCGTTATCATTCCATCATGAGCGTAACATCCTATAGTCACGCTTTAGCGGCTGCTGTAGAAAATACCCAGTCAGCGCGTGGCCAAGGTATACAAGTAATGCAGAGTTGTACTGTAGGTGTATTGTAGAGCATTGACTTAGGTAGGCGTAACGTCAGCCTAGAGTTGCGTCACAGAGTCGCACTCTAGCGGCTGCTGGAGAAAATACCCAGTCAGCGCGTGGCCAAGGTATACAAGTAATGCAGAGTTGTACTGTAGGTGTATTGTAGAGCATTGACTCAGGTAGGCGTAACGCCAGCCTAGAGTTGCGTCACAGAGTCGCACTCTAGCGGCTGCTGGAGAAAATACCCAGTCAGCGCGTGGCCAAGGTATACAAGTAATGCAGAGTTGTACTGTAGGTGTATTGTAGAGCATTGACTCAGGTAGGCGTAACGCCAGCCTAGAGTTGCGTCACAGAGTCGCACTCTAGCGGCTGCTGGAGAAAATACCCAGTCAGCGCGTGGCCAAGGTATACAAGTAATGCAGAGTTGTACTGTAGGTGTATTGTAGAGCATTGACTCAGGTAGGCGTAACGCCAGCCTAGAGTTGCGTCACAGAGTCGCACTCTAGCGGCTGCTGGAGAAAATACCCAGTCAGCGCGTGGCCAAGGTATACAAGTAATGCAGAGTTGTACTGTAGGTGTATTGTAGAGCATTGACTCAGGTAGGCGTAACGCCAGCCTAGAGTTGCGTCACAGAGTCGCACTCTAGCGGCTGCTGGAGAAAATACCCAGTCAGCGCGTGGCCAAGGTATACAAGTAATGCAGAGTTGTACTGTAGGTGTATTGTAGAGCATTGACTCAGGTAGGCGTAACGCCAGCCTAGAGTTGCGTCACAGAGTCGCACTCTAGCGGCTGCTGTAGAAAATACCCAGTCAGCGCGTGGCCAAGGTATACAAGTAATGCAGAGTTGTACTGTAGGTGTATTGTAGAGCATTGACTCAGGTAGGCGTAACGCCAGCCTAGAGTTGCGTCACAGAGTCGCACTCTAGCGGCTGCTGTAGAAAATACCCAGTCAGCGCGTGGCCAAGGTATACAAGTAATGCAGAGTTGTACTGTAGGTGTATTGTAGAGCATTGACTTAGGTAGGCGTAACGTCAGCCTAGAGTTGCGTCACAGAGTCGCACTCTAGCGGCTGCTGGAGAAAGTATGCAGTCAGTCGGTCAACGCGTGGCCATGGCGCCCTGTCCGCAGCACCAGACCCAGGTTCGTTTGTAAACACCTATGTTTTTTGTACTTAGGCTTACTAGACACTTGAAATTGCAATATTTGTCAATTATTTCGATGAATAAATGCCGGCTTATGCAACGTACAATGTTGTCTCTCTATGTTTTTTTTCCGTTTGTAAATAATTTATACGGAATAAATAGTTTGTTAATAAGATATCAACTATTTTGTGGTTTTCAGTAATGGTTAGGTTGTAAACAACTGGGACGGTAAACGGTAGGAAGTAACTTTTTTAAAGAACAATTACAAACACATGTAGGCTGTAAAAACTGGAACGAAATACGGTAAGAAGTAACCTTGTTATAGGAAAATTACAATTACAAACCCATGTAGGCTATATACAACTGGGCAATCTCTTGAACAGTTAAGATTCAGATGGAAACGTGGGACAAAACGGGTTTTGTACCTATATTGATAGTTTTATCAACTGTTATTAAGTTATCGTTTAACAAAGTTCAGGTTTTATTGTAACAAAATGCAGTTTATACCCTTCCTAAAAGAAAATATGTATTCCCAAGAGCATACGGTTAACGCATTCACTTTTTACTTTATGGTGTACGAAACATACTGTTTGGTGCAATACATTACATGGTAATACCAATGGTTACCTTGGTAGAGGAGTGTAGGGACCTTGACTAGATGCAAAACATTTAAACGTAATTTAAATTAATCAGTCTAGTAGTTCCGGATATAAAGTGACTAAAAACCTAAATTATAGATATCTGGTTTACTAAGTATTTATGGGAATAATTGCTGTTATTGATTCTTATAGTATTTCAACCAATTGTTTTATTCCGACGTTTTTATATTTGCTTATGGGATATGTGTTCATAACTGAATAGGCCATATGTTGAGTTAGGTTAGGTTGACCTTGTCTGCCAAGTTTGATTGACCATTGATCGAGCGTTGACCGTAAAGTTACGCATGACTACTTAAGATTTCATCACAGCATCAAGGCTATTTATGTAAACAAACTATACTGAACGTATTCATTTACTGTGTAAAACCACTAATTTGCGTTGTTTACCTTTTTTTTTGGTTCTTCTCAATCAAATAGGACTCAGTAAGACTCTTTATCGGATCATACTATAAACAATATAATGAGTCCTTTGGCGTGTAAGTAAACGTCGAACCTAACTCCGGAGAAGGCCAAAGACACCTCAAATAAGCACCATTAGTTTTTTTTTCTTTGGGGCTAAACCCTAATATATCTGTTGTTGTGGCCTGTAGACCTTATGGGTATTGTTGTTGTTTCCCCAGCAAATGCAACAATAAATTACTAGCCAGAGCACAAGAAGGATACGCTATCTATAAACACATAAACAAACATGGAACAAAAACCTCCTCAACCAAAAAGAAGACTATGTTAATTTAATTTTATATAAATCAGCAAAAGAACTTGAAGACAGTTTCACGAGTCGCTCATATAGGCCAAGCCAGCCCTCCCTCACGGTCCACAATACGACTCCCCCCATTATTCAAGGGCTCACGGGGAATCCCAACCTACCCCAGCCGGCGGCAGGAAGACCAGTTGAAAATGTGTCATTGCGCGCTACGCTCACAAACCCCCTAGCCGGAGGGTCTAACCGCGTCGCGCTACCGTAACATATAATGGTTACATAGTGTACACATAGTGCCAACATGTGTACATAGTTTAGTGTAAATAGTGTATATAGACAGCAGCCCCGTGAAGATCGACCTTTAGGTCGAAATGTACATCGGGAAACAACAACAATACCCATAAGGTCTACAGGCTACAACACCAGGTAACTTAATATTGTCAAAAGGCCTTATAGCTGGAAAAACAACTAGTTATCTAATATATCATCTGACGGGATTTTTCATTTAGAAATATTTACTTAATTTCTAAATTACCCTTTTGTGTGAGAGATGACATTTCTTCCACGATGCAAGAAAGAATTGTATGAACATACTCATAAGTTGATCTTAAAACTTATTTGCATATATGCATTACTGAACGATACATCCTAAAGTACAAGTTTTGGTCCTCTTTATGTAGGCTACGGGACTGGTAAGGAACAAGATGCATTTTGGTTTCCAAACTGAATTTTCAGGTTGGAACTACCTTTCACAAAAATGCTCTACTTTATACTGTAATAAAATTCAACACTTATTTTGTTCAAAGTTCACGTTTGTATTAAAAATTAAAAAGTTTGTCTTGTTTAACGAGGCGAAGTTAGGACTACAAAGTCCTCTCTACCACTCAAACTTGACCTTTACCTAGCGTCACCGTATAGTCACATTCCAAATTGTAAGTGGTGACTGCGGGGTTTGAACCCGCGCCACCAAAGTGATGAGCTCCGGAGTCGCGTACCGCGTGGCGATACCAATCCCCACGGATCCGCTGATGTATGTATACGAGTCGTTTTACCTTTTTAACGTGTTCCATAACTTTACAATTTAGTTCAACATGTGCTGGGTTAATTCCTACAGTATTTGTGGGTTTGTGTGTGGACTGGACCACTTTTAATCTGATACCTCGGTTATCTAGCCACAATATCCGCATTGTTCAAGTTTGTTTACAGACTGGACTCAGTTTAGTCTGTGTTCCAGGGACAGTCGTCTGTTGTTCGGTCGTTGTATTGAGTAGGCCTACATTGATCTGTATTGCCATGGTTGTGTTACATACGGTTTGCCACTGTGGTTATTATGTAAGTAGCTAACTTGTATATATTTTTATGTCCTTATAGGTAGTATGGTCCAGTGTGTTTTTACAAAATAGTGATTAAAATATTAGGGAATGGGTGTATGTATATATAAACAAAATGAAATTAGGACAATTATTATGCAACACTACTCAACTAAATTTTAAGAAATCGGCTTTCCAAAAATAATTGTTGGGTTTAATCAAGACTCTTACTGGAAAAATAACGAAAATGATCCTGTTTCCTCGTGAAAACTCTCACTTATATTCAAAGTTATTATTACTGTGAATTAAATATAAAAACAAACAAAATCAAAAGATGTCTACAATTTAGGAGGGTGTCTAATTGATACTCTAGCTATGCATTACAATTTATTAATTTTACTTATTTTTTAAAAAGGGTTTATTTAATTATTTGCTTTAAAATAAAATGAAACTTTTTTAAAATGAGTAATTATTTAAATCAATGAAGTTTTATCAAAAACGTAACGAAGAAAATTAATAAGTTGGTCCTGACCACCATTAAGTAAGTGGTGTTGTCTCAAAAATCTAACAAATCTCTTACATCACCTGATCAACAAATATCAATCTACAAACGTAGTAGAGCGATCGTATAATCTACATTCTTAAAATAAATACTCCCTCACTTTAATGTTATACACAATCTCAAGACTTGTAACAAGATGGCTGTGGTTTTACTCAAGGTTTACGACGGAACTTGATCTATTTTACTGCAGAATCACAAGACAAGGGAAACAACGGTAAAACACGTCTATCTCTCTTCCAGTGGTAAAAACTTCTGTTCCACCCAAGAAGTTTCCTTTAGGAAATCGTTTCAAATCAAGTCAACAAACAAAGAAAAGATATTAGCTTTGGACATTGTTTCTCTTACCGCTAAGTAATCAAATACAAAACATGACTTAACTCGGCATAAAGTTTGGTATAGTTCAAATTGCGAAAAGTGCCATTCGCAAACTTTTACTTAAATAAGTTATGGCATTGTTATGTAATTAGGCTACCATTTGTTTTAATGTCCTTAAAAACAGGAGCCCGAAAGCAAAATGTCGAGTGATGAAAAACAAATTACAGTGCTTATTTAAAAAATACAGTTCTTTATTTTATAACTTGATCGTTTGGCTTCTTAAGTTTTTTTGTAAAAACGAATGGATATCCGCTAAGTAAGTACACTACGTGAGATTATCGCTTATGGTTATAGCACTTACTTAAATTGCCTAAGCAATGTTAACTAGTAACAATAAGGATTATGTGTAAGAGAGATAGTTTAATATGAACAGCAAATAAACAATCGGTCAAAACTGTGGCAGCAGTGGTACGCCTAGCCGACCTTTAAACCGGAACTTTTGTGGGTAAGCTCTAAGCTGTAGGTTTAGCCTTTGTTCTGCGGTGTATTTGATTCGCAGAGATATATTTGTTTAATTTACGGTTAGTAAATTTACGGTTAGTAGTGGCTTGAATTACGGTTAGTAAATCGTGGGTGGGATATAAAGAAATTGGTAATTATATTGGTAATTATTCAAAGGACAAAGCTGTAAAGTACCCGAAACAACACACTAAAAAAAGAATAGTTTTATTAGTCTGAAAACGAAGATTTTAGCCTTGAATAAAACTGAAATAGAATAAAACGAAACGTATGTTTGTAATCTGCAGTTATGGGCCAAGTTTTTGATGGAAAGCAAATATATACGAGTGTAAAGCTTTAGTTGAGTGAAGCTCATACATTTTGGAAGAAAACTCAAACAGAGTCAAGTACACAAATCGTATTTCCAAAGTTTATTCTTAAAATTGGAAACTTTATCCAACAGAAGGTCAATATTTAAGAGGTAGAGTTGAACTGAATCGGCTAATGTTTGGATACAAGTATGTGGAATTGGTAAAGGATAAAATTGGCTGTTTTCAATATAAAATCACAAAATAAATCTAGTGATATTTTATTTTTCCTTGTTTGAGATGTATAAACCCTGAATAGTGACAAGTACTCTGACAATAACATTGTTAGGGTGTATAATAAAGAAAGTAAGATTTAATCCGTGGCATACAAGATGCATAGGAATAATTTACCAGTTGGTTCTATTCGCTTCAAGTCATTCCTCGGCGAGGTATTTTCAGAGACGATACTATATAAAAAAGTTTCATGATCCGCACTGAGTAACGGTGCCTTTTGGTTTATAGCCTATATCATTTGAAATACATACATGCGTTAAACTGAATGCCAAAACTAGTTAACAACCAACTGTCAGTTTTCACGTGGTTCAGGATTGATGCACGTAGGTGTATCACTGTTTTATCTAGGACAGCGGAACATCATGACACTGAATTTCCAAAAGTGTATCTGGCGATACCAACATAGTGCAGGCTATCAATTGAATGTCTGTTTGCAAATACAAGGTACATACAATTTTCGTAATTAAACAATTTTGTGAGGCCGTCTATGGCTCCAAAACTCATAACGCAATTTTCTAAGCCATGAAATCCAAAATTTATATTCAACTATGTGAGAAAGGTTTTGATATCTTGTATTGAAGCAAATTGAAACAGCAAATGTTTGTTGTACCCCTACTGAATATCAAGCGATGTTTCTATTCAGTTTTACGGTTTCCGAAGCCACTTGCTTGGTTTTCTTATTTATATTCAATTCGTTTACTTAGGGTGTCACACAAAGTTCTTGTTATTCTTCGTTTAACGCAGTTTATTGCGTCATAGTTGACCGCTGGAGTTCACTCTTTTGTTAAGTTAAAATTTTAAATTCATCATAATATTTAAAAAATCATAGTGGTTTTAAATTGCGAATTAATGCCGCGAATGTGAATTGTCTAATAGGAACTCATCCCCTAAAGGTTCTTAGTAAGAGTACATCTTAACACATATTATTTATTAACCTATCAAAGTTAATTACAAACGCAGTAATCAGTAATTGTCGTGCAATGTATCACGTGTATCTTTAACGTGTAGCTCGCTTTCAAGAGTAGTGTAATATGACTTTAACAATATTTTTAAAACCAATGTTATGTTCTATGATCATACACTGTTCACTATTACAGTGAAAAATAAGAATATTTTCAAGTGTGTTCTTTTAATATTGTAAGAATACGTTTTAATAAGAAATCTGACTAAATCTTAATGTTATTCTGAACATTTAACTTAAGAGAGTTAGTTCTGAATGTTGAGGAAAAAACTTAAAGCACAGAATGCTTAGCTTAACAAGATTTACACAAACTATATGGTTTACAGAATGGAAAATGAAAACAATGATATCCATTCTTGCTATAATAGCTAACTGAGTAGTGAGTAAGTATCCCATACCTTATATTTTAACGAAAATATGCAAACTGCTGGTATAAAGGACACACTTTGAGCAAAATTCTAGTTTCAGAACTCGTCAACTTAATATAGATATTTCCAGCATAATGAATGAACTATCTAGATGTGAAGAGCCCTTTCCAACGAGCAGCTCGTTCGCATCACGGAATTGATAAAGTTCTGAAACTGATATTCTCACTTTCAGGTTATGAGTTTGCCGTTAGATTTTGGACAAAGTTTTTTTATTATGGGATCTTTGTTAGAAAATTATTAATCTTTATGAAATCCCATATATTTTTGAAACGTTGTGTTGCGGTAGTGTAGGTGGCTTTAAAACATTTCCACGTTCTCTTGGGCTTACCCTATTATTGAAGGTAATTAGGGCAAGTCTTTCAGTAAACAGTTGGTTTCAGAAAAAAACATGAATTTACTCTTTGTTGACATTTATATTTGTATTTAACTAAATACACGAAATAATTAGTTTGTTCCTTTGTAGGAAAATGTGGAATTATTTTGATTATCTGCAAATGCAATACATTATATCTTTGATCAGCGAAATCGGTTCAATTTTATGAACACAAATCGAAATCATCACTGAATTATTCGTATTTATATTCTGGAGTGTATCAAACCAATTGTTGTTTTTCAGAAAACGATGTTAATATGCGTGCGTTAGTTTGCTGGGTTCATGTAATTCTATCCGCTAAGGTTGAATGTGTTTTCAAATTAAATTCAAAACTGTAAAACGTCAGCGAGAAGACATAAAACTGACAAAGTGTGAAGTTGTTGATTTCCCGCTGGACTTTTTATTTTCCAAAAGGGAGATACGTCTCTCAATACTGACTCATTGTAACCTAATGAAAATATCATAAAATAGAATTGCGGAATTGTGTCATCCCTACTTCGGTTCTTCGAAGTACAGTCTTATGAAAAGTTAATTGGTTTGTTTTATACGTGTTTCCACGTGATACATTGAAATTAAACTTGTTGATAACTCAGAGTTTTGATAAATTTATTAATAATTAATAATATCTTATTAGAACTAAATAACATAAACAAACGATATCTAAAAAATATAAATCAAAATATTAAATATCTATAAAAATATTAATAGGAGATAGTTTCTTTAAGGGTATAGGTAGAAACAACGAAGAACACCCATGTTCCTGCAAAATAAATTCATAATAATAAACGTGTGTATATCATGTAGCAAACTAGGGCTGAACTGTTACTGTTTGAATATTAAAACAAAAGTAATTTATTGTTGTTTTTAGCACTTGAAATGTTTCGAGGTACCCTATCGGCGTGTATTGTCACTTCCTACTATCTAAGGAAACCATTTGGTGAGGTAAAAGTAAAGTTTTATTGTGTGAACGTTCTTTTTTGATAAAATGTTTTGGTTTTGTTAGTTAACATTTCTAAGCAAATTTTGAGTTTGTTTTTGTGTGTACCGAAATGTTTTAGCTCATAGACAAGTTTCCTGTTGCATATTGTACGATGTACATATTTTGTATGCCAGAAATACTATTTGAAAACTTAGTACCACTACTATCACTTTTTATTTGCTTAATACTACATTTTTGCCTTTTCCCTTTTTGCTTATACTGTATTAGGTGTCGCATAAGTTATTATTTCACAAAACTAACCAAGATTACTGAAACACTTTTCACAAGACTAATATAAAGCCTAGCAGTTTTTACAATGTAGCACCCTTTTATTGCACCTAACAAAGAACGAACCTCAATTGCGTATTAAATTGAGGGTAAAAAAAAGAACAACTGCACTAATTGCATTCAAAAGTTTCAATTATAGACGGAGTAGTGGACGTTTGAAGAGTTTAAACTTAACCATTAGAGAAATAGAACAAAACTTTTCACGTTAAGTTTCTAGCATGTTTGCTAATAAGCTACTTTTTTAATTCGATACCAAACACAGCCTTTTTAAACCCCTTTTAGACATAATTATACAAGATTATTTTTTAAAAACGTTTTGAACAAGTTTAGATTTAGTAGACTATCAAACGGAAAGACTCAGTTCAACAATCAGTAACAAACGTTCAAAAGGTGGTTTTCCAAGGTGTATTCCATGCTTAAAACTCCACTTTTAGTGTCTCATTTCAAATCTATAAATTGTTATATAAAAATTGTACATTGTACATTGAGTTCACGCCTACTCTTTGCTTTTAGAAGCACTTGGTTTCTAATTGGTTGTGGAACCTCCTTAAACACAACATTCGTGTTATGTTTCAGATGGAAAACAGAGCATTCGAAAAGGACCCGGAGAAAGGAAATATGGCTGCCAACACCCACGACTCACCGGAACAGGATATACCCGTGACGTCACACCAATGCAAGCCCGAGATATGTAGACAGATTCACGCGCAGTACCTGGACAACAAATCCAAGATGGCGGCGGGGCCTTGGGACCAGCTTAAATCTGTCTTCCTGATCACTATTATAGGCCTGATGGTGGCGTGGTTAGTGTTGTATGTGGGCTTCTCTTGTTTGGGACTTCTGTGATATCTAAGCTAATCAGATTAATAATGTTGCTGGGATTGAAAGACTTGCAATGCGTTACTCAGATTTAAATTTGTTGTATGTGATTGAATGATGTTGTAAAGACTATATGTGTTTAATGTTTACGAAGCTTTTTTGCGGATATACCTTTCAACAGTCAGCTACCTATTTATATTAGTGAGCTTTCATTCATTTATTTTAATTTACGGTAGTTTAACTGCTAGACACTTTTGTTTTATTTTTAAAAATATTAATATTTTGAATTGAAATAATACTTGAAGCACTATTTGTCAAACATGTGTAGTTTATTGCATGTAAAATTGTTATTGATAGCTATTTATACAAATAATTTTGTTGTAATCTTCAAAAGTCTCTACAAGTGTGATTTTTTATTGTAAATTAGCGAATGCCGTAGGTATTGAAATAAATAAGCAGAAGTTAAAGAAAATATGAAGTAAGAATAATATTTGAAACCATTTTGTAAGAATAAAAATTTATTTAAGAAAACCCCTTTTTCATGAATATTGTACATGTTGTTTTGTATTGTTTGTTAAGATTATACATAATACTTATACGACACTTTTAAGTTGTTATTTCACCCGTCCTAATTCAGTTTGTTATTTTAATTCCGTTTCACATTGAGTACATTTGAAAAGAGCCAGATCTAGCTAATAGTATGAAATTAAATTTGTATCTGGCAATATAATAAAGTTCTGTCCAATGAGTATATATTATAGTGTGAGTATAGAGCCATCACCATTTAACGTTAAGCGGTTCTACTGAGTCCATCTTTCTTATCGAAAATAAACTTAGTTTGACTTTCAGCTGTTGCTTCAAGGTTAGTTAAAACATTATGTATCGGTTCGTGACTAGTTTCCAAGTTATCTGCTTAGAATTTCCTTCTCTGTTTTCCTCGTTACAGCCAAAGACTAGGCTTTTATCTGGTATTAATTTTAAATGCCATAAGTATATAACCATTGTACTAAGCGATCCTTAATGTTCTGTACTTAACTATAGAATAGACTAGTATAGGCACTCTGGAACAATCTTTATGTAAAAAAAGAGGAAGGGGCAACCTCCACGTACTTCAACATAAAACTAAAAGCTGACAATTTAAGTTTATGTCAAATGGTACAATTAACTCTCTAGTAAAGCTAAAGTGCTACACATTTCAAATGTCGTGCAATATTTATTTTTGGCTCAGTCGTTGTATTCAGTTCGCTAATTTAATTAATATAGCTGTACCAATTAATGTAACGTTACTTGAATTTAAATTGAAACCTTTGTAATAAGAAAATCCACATCCATTAGTATTGATGTAAATGACAGTTGTGAGAATAAACTATATCGACGTTCGTGTGCCTGAGGGATTGTCTGCGTATGATTTTGATTTTAAATGCATTACATCATTATTTTGTTTCGCAATACAGTATTTTAGAGTTGTAAACAATACTGCTGCTTTAGATATTTTGAACCTATAAAACTTGCTCTCGATAGTACCAAGATTTCAAACACTTAAACTAGTATAATCTGAATAATTTTCTAGTTTTTGCAAATATTTAACGAATCTTAATAACTCATTCATATACTAGTTTTATTCATTCTCAGTAGCTTATCTAGAAATCATGTGTTCCCTATCAGTAAAGCGTGACAGAGTATCATCTCGAGTATGCTATATCTGAAGAGTACTGCTCAGACACTCGTGAAGCTGTGTGTCTGCTGTACACTTGTGCTAACATACACATACACACACACACACACATAGGCTACATACTAACAGTGACGTAGTGGTGGTATGGTGGTCAACGATAGGAGTACTACTGACACTAGTGCGCACTGCTCCTATCAGATGGAATCGGTGAGTATTAAAGTTATATTAAAGTTTGTTAAGAAACAATTCCTTTGTTTAGTTAGAGAGCTGCTGCAAAGTAGCCTTGAAAAGTGTTGATAATCTGTATTAAACCAAATTCTTTATATCAAAGATAGTTGAAAGGTTTAAGATGGAGAAGAGTAGTCATTTAACAGTCCAAAACCTGAAAGGCATCTCCATATAATTAAAACAGATAACACTCAATCGAGATTCAAACAGATAACAGAGATAACTAAAACAGAACTTTGTAGATATGTGATCGTACATGGCCTACTAACGCATAGGCTACATACAATTATTTTCTGTTAGAGGAATCTACAGTAGGATCTACAGGCAAAAAAAGGTAACGTGTAAAAGATATTTTCCAAAATGTCTAAGGGTCGGGTAGGGAAAGAAGTCATTCACGAGGTAAACGCAAGCCTCAAAAGGCTACACCTCATGAAACAAGTTATGCTAGGTTTACAAGTTAATGTCATTTGCCCGTTGAGCTGGACTTGGCAAAACCACCGTCATAATTTTAAAGCTTTGAATAGCTGTTTTAATTTAATTGATTTGCAATACGAATGGTTTACGTGTTACGTCAAATGAAAGTTCATACAGTTTTCACAAGACTAGTAAACATCAGATATACCGTAAGTATTTTCGCGTTAAGAACAAAAAAATTTAACGTCAAGAAGTAGTGAAAGTTGCAAGTAAGCCAAACAGTTTTGTTTAACTGACAAGGTCTCCAAGTGGCACCTGAGGGTTTCTAGTAGCTGGCAATATATATAGTTTATATAATGCAAGCAGTGACTGAAAATTGAACTTGGACTCTCCCTTACAAAGTGTAAATTCCACTAAAACGTAACACAACACCGCATATATGAAAGAAAAAAACTAAACAAACTCACGCCGAAACGATGGTTGTTACGTTTGAGTGTTTTTAACTCTAATGCTATCATTTCAGATTAAATCTACTCCTGTCGGGTTTGTGGGTTTTCGTTAAACTCGAATTAACCTGGGTATCAAAGTCTTGACTTTTCATAAGGCATAAAGTTCCAAACTTTAATCTTGGTTTTTTAGCACATATCGGGACATCTATCGGTATTAGTAAAAACAAAATGTTATCAAGCACATATGTGGCATATAAAGATGAAAAGTTTAGGTAGAAACAAGCTTGTTAACGGAAGAAAACACTGCACAAACAGTAAACACAAACAGTAAATAGTTAAACTCTTATCAAAATGGCAGCCTCAAAACTTAAACAAATTACTCTTTTAAATTAAACCTTTCACATAAGGCAGAAACTTAGAAAAATAATTCGGCATTGTATTCCACTGAGCCATTTAAAATGAGTTATCACTTAACAAAGATTACGTTTAACCACGTGGCTTTCTCAGGATTTCTAAAGACTAAGTATGAATATATACTACATTTCTGTCTGTTTAATACTTGCATGGTATCTAATGTAGCCAGTTTCAAAATAACAGATGGAATCTATCAAGGAAACACATGTGTCTTTAGTTTCATGGCCCTGGTGGTCACTGACAGTCATATAGTTGGCGCTTTCAAATACTAATTAACGTGGTTTTATTTATAGTATTGGTGTATTGTAAGATTACTGTAGTTACAGTAAAAACTCAAGTTGAATTACGAGAAGGTAATATCAACATCACAATATTTAGGACATTCAGAAACTAAAACAAGTTCTTAATATTAACCTTTTAGTTATTTACCCACCAGAATAAACTATTTAAAATATCGTAATTTTTCGGTTTATCGATTGCAGTAGTGTGAGTTTCACAAGTGTGGGGTTTAGATAGGTTGTAAAATAATATGGTGATGAAAATCTGATTATTTTACCGTTATTTAATAGTATACATTTTCCTACGTCCGATTAGAGAAACCAAAACTAATCTTAAGTATTTTCCTCTAGTTAGTTTCCAAAATATGCAGCAATCATATCTTAACACTTATTTTTCATGACAAAGATTCTATTTTAAACCGTTATTTGAAATAACCTACCAAACTGGCAATGATCGTTGCTTCCCAAAACTGGCTTTTCTAAAGAAACTAATTTGTGTCAGTATTGGAGTACCTTTCGAAGACCAAAATATGATTTATTATTATAAGAGTTATATCTTGTTGACGAATAAACATGTTCCAGGTCGAGATAGCACCGGTTACTCACAATGGCCGCCCCAGAGTCGAAGACCGATAATGATACCTGCAAACACTTTTCTACTTCCCTACGTGATCGCAGCTGTCATCATCTGGGCAGCTGTATTCTTCCCACTAAAAGCATACGACATTATAGACTGATTTTCTAGTTAATTTATATAACGCTATTTAATCTAGGCTTGTAGATATATTAAAATTTATGATTAAATTACTAATACTTTGACATGTTAAGTTAATTTGTCCGGCCTATCTAGGAAATCGTTTCATGATTCAGGAACGGGTAAGAGCTTGCTAATAGAACTTAACGTTAAGACCAAAATTGTCGTTAGAAGGGAACACGTAAAAAACAGAGACTATATTTACCAAGTGTGGTTTATTTAATAATGTTTGTATATGCACGTATCAAATATAATTCGATCGAATAATAACAACTCAAACTCTCTCCAACAATATGTCTCAATAGTGAATGGTACCAAAGAAATGTTCACACAAAACATCTTTAAATATAAACATGTTTAAAACAGGAATTTCTTAAATCATTAACAATTACTTGTTTTAGAAGATAAATGGCGTTAAAAACTATTCAATGGAATTTTATAAAACAAACTATATCATCTTTTAGTGGGATTTCACCACTCTTTAATTTCAGGAAGTAGTTTTTTTCAAAACTACCAAAAAGGTTCGAGGGTTAATTTTTAACATTGTTTAATGCCGTGTCATGATCTTACAGTCAAACCCACATCTCTCTATATTTTTAGAACTTTAACCTTTTGGACCATTTCAATCTATACACGTGTGACATATCATGTAAGTGAGATTAAATACTAGAAGTTGTTGTTGAACAGTCTCGCAAAAACTAAATGGTGGTGGTTTGAGGTTTAAAGAGTTTTAATTACTTCGAGCTTTAAATTGCCGTAACTTCAGTAGGAATAAACCTTGTGCTTTTGGATTTGGAGCATTACGCAGTTCTGAATTCTTCAATTTAATACTTAAACCAACAAATTCTCTTTTTAAATGATTTACTAAACGATTACAAGGGGAAACATTTCCGTTACAAACACTATTTGGTTTTAACGTTAAGAGCATACGACCTAAGTTAGGTATCGTCATTCAGAAAGAGTGTGTACACATGTTTTACACATCATTTATTTACCCTAACGTTTAGTATACCTTATATACTTACAGTACTTCGCACGTTTTACTCGTTAAAACAAACTATGTAGCAAGGTTTGTAGCGGCATTGTCAAGAAAACTTTGCACCTGAATGTTTGCAAAGCTGCGAAGAGCACTTTAGGGTGATGACATCGCCACCAACTTCACCAGCGCATCGGAAGCAGCTTTGAGTGGGTTGCACCATCTGGTAATCTGGGACAATGAACTGAAGTTTCAATGGGTAAAGTTTCTATCTCTGAAAGTCACAAGTTGAAAACTTTAATACTATTAGCTGGATCTGGCTCTTTTCAAATGTACTGAATGTGAAACGGAAGTAAAATAACAAACTGGATCATGAAAGTTTTAGTATTAATACATTTTGTTAATACTAAAACTATTATATAATACTAAAACTATACTATTTGCAGTTAATCCCAAAATACAAAACGAAAACGGTTTAATATGTAAAAGTTAGAGACGCATAGTCATTAAATCAAAGGATGTTTTAGAAATAGAACAAATAAAACCGAATCTTTAATTGTTGAATTAATAGTTTACCAACAAGTATTTTACAGTTAAAAATCGTGACTCACCCGTTAATTTTGTACTTGATATTGATATTTTGTACTTATTTTGAATAATTATTATGATCTGTATAGTTTGGCAACATATCTCAGAGAAACTCTGTTTCTCTTGGCGACACGACTACAGATTTTAATATTATAACAAGTGTAATTATTTGAGGTTAAGCTATATTTGACAGTTATTCACAAAATAGTTGCCACATTTGGTTTACTAGAGTATCTTTTTAATTTGTCTTTCGGTTTCGGATCTGTCAACTGAATTATCTTTTGTATTTCTCTAAAACTGATCAATATCTTATAAAATTTAATTTTTACGTTAGTATGTTTAGTACTACTAATGAAAAAGCAACACAGTGAAGGCCCTTAAAAGATATTTAAACGAAATGTTTATTTATAATCATTAAATTGCGTAAAACTACTTGAAATTGGTGTCAACCCTCAAAGTTGCACCAACTCGTGGGGAGGAAATTTGCCAGTTCAGTCTTATGGCACGTTATTGACCACTAGTTTATCTTCAGTCTCCAACGTTGACCGTTAAAAATATAACCCCTAGTACTAAAATAAAAACATCATCAACAATATTGGGAATTTCATTATTTTTAGTCATTTATGGTCCCCAAAACAACGATCAAATTCCATTGGTAAAACGATAAGTTTGACGATTCTGTTATTTCTCTTAAAGGTCTCAGAAAGGAATAAAGGTACGAGTTCAAAGATCCCTTCCGAATTTGTAGATTTAAAAGTATATAATTGGAAAAAACTAATCAGAGATTGTACGTAATTGAAGAAATTTCGAACTACGAGTATATTAAAGGACACGTTTTATTTGTTTCGCCAAAAATAAATAGTAATTGTACTCTGTAACGTTTAGCGCCTTATTGTAGAAGCATTCTGTTTATTCACAAGCCACGAGTATTAATTTAAAAGAAAACAAGTATTATTAATTATTGAGCAACGTAAACAATACAAATTATTGGCATCTGTTATGGACAACTGGAATAAGTATTTGAACGTGCAAATGAAAACGGCAATTATTGTTAATATATCCTACTTTTGTTTCCTAAGTTTCTCAGCACCTCCGGCGTGTATTAAAGAGGGTTTGGAAATAGGTTTTGCTACAGAGGTCTGAATGGATAAGTTTGAAAGAAACGAGCCAATGTTTGTGACGTTTCACCATTCACTTCCATTCAGCCAAAAGCGGCTTTTCATGTCACTACCAGGTTGTGGATTTGTACTGCCTCTCCATTCAATGCTTGGTAAATAAAATAAAGACTGCGGCCAATTTTAAAATCTTCTTGTTTCTCTGAAAATATTAAACACCAGTTTTATAAGTAAATTGATTGCCAAACTGAAATAAATAAATAAATGGGAGTGTGTTGATATAAAACAGTAACCGTTAAGCCTACAACCATAATGGTAAATACAAGAAAAGTCTGTAGCTAAACCCTTTCTTTTTGGATCGTTGGAAATTAATCCTTTCTTACAGACTAGTAATATACTGAATAGAAGCTTTTTCTAAAGATCAATCAATAAAATTTAATATATATTTGATAAAACTGCTTAATATTAAATCGATTTATTATAATTTGTATCAAGACGCTCAATAAATTACGACTGATCCAACTAGTGATACATTTATTCAATAAAATATTAATTTTTCAGTAACTAAAGCATATATACAAAATTAACTTAACCTTGTAGATTCAAGAAAAGGCATTGCACAAGCAATAAACATAAGTGAAACACAGTGTGTGTCTAGTTATAAAAATTTCCCCAACAACAACAAAACAAACTATTATTATTTTATGTTCAAAACCTACGAAAGATGTCCAACTAAACAGGTTTACTTGAGCTAACCTGCAATTCAAAATGCATTTGCTTTGCTCACTTAACGTGTATAATTATATAAAACATAACTTTGATAAATCAATTCTAAATAAAACTATATTAGCCACTGTAATTAATTTTAGTAATCAGTCTAATTAGGCGTTTTATTTTTGATTACAATGAGATAAAACGTAAACGTTTTACAGTTTGAATTATGATACTTCAAATTTATTTTCACCAAACTCAACGAAGGAAAAATAATCCAAACAATCTCAACTGCTGAAAGAAAAGTTTGAATGGTTAAAGTTGTTTTCCTTAAAAGCTTAAAAGAAATATCGTTTTCATTTACCGAAGTTTGGTTTACATTGTTTTCAGATAGTAATTTAAACATATTTCAAATCGTACTTTCTAATGAAGTTACGCCTTCAACTGGGCAAAGACTTTTTTAATCAAGCGTTCATAGTAGTTTTATAGCTTGAGTACATTTGAATCAAAACAAATCTTTTACGTTTTAAAACACCAATAATAATCATAAATATTATTGTCAATACAATAATTATTGTGTGACATAAACAAAAGTACCTAACAACAGAAAAGTATAAAATGTAACTTTATAAGATAAATCACACATGTTTTCTCCAATGTAAACATAAACACAATATCTTAAAACAAAACTCGTTTTAAAGTACTTAGCTGTTGTTTAACTAAATAATTCAATAATCTAAAATGTGAACAGTTTTTAGCAGGTACCACTATAAATGACAACAAGATGTTTCAAGAGGTTTCGATTAAACTTTTTCAGACATATTCAGCAGAATTTTTAAATAGTACAAAGAATAAAATGATTATATGACGAGGTTAAAATGTATAAAGGTAAAATACTCATACATCTTAAACTGTTCCCATTTTAAATTTTTTACTACCTAAGTTTTTGTCTGAAAATCCATATTTAGTTTGCACAAGTTATTTACTTGCTTTCAAATAGGATTGTTTATAGTTGAACTTTCAACAGACAAGTTAAACAACTTTCAACATTCATCGTCACTGATAAAAAGAAAATCATAAATTTTTCAGTTTATAATAAAGTAATCATAAAACAATAAATAAAGGAAACAACAAAATTTGAATTGTCCTTTACAGCGCCTACATTTTGAATAACGTACAAATGATATATACGCATCTTTATAATCTACATAATTTTGAAGGCGCAGTTGTATGATATTAAGATGCATTCATTGTAATAACACACTTAACTCAAAACCAATGATTCATACTAAAGAAAATCCTTCCATTCCTTATTTAAAGTTAAAAATTTATATAATTGAAGTAGTACACAGCTTACCTATAGTCTGCAAGAATGATTCACCATACAAAGTTCAAATGTGTAGTTTATGTGCTTCTGGAAACAGCGTCTTATTATAATTTCAAAACAATGAAGAAGTACATCAAATAATCCAATAACAAATGTTATACTTGGTGAGACCTTTAAGAAACATTGCCACCGAATTATAAAAGTTATTATTGAAATTTTGATGTCCTTTTTTATTACGTTATGTGCTGTTTGGTCTTTTTTAGCGGATTGATTTGAAGTTCAAACAATATAGTACAATACAAGCCGGCGCGGATTGGAAAAATTGACCACTCTACATTTGCTTTTTCTGTCTGTAATGTAACATGTTTCTCTTTCAGCTCAACGTTTTTTATTATTTTGTACTCTTTCTTGTGAACAGGCATATATCCCATGGATAAATAAAAAATAGATTGAGTTTCTTCCGTTAAAAGACACAAAATATAAAAAGACTGTCTCAAAAGATAGCAGTTTAAAGTGTCAGACCTCTTTTCGACTGAAAGTTTTCAGGAAGAAGACGTGTCGAGGAGGCGACAAGTTAAATTGAGTTTTGTCTTGAAAAGCAAATTCTCAGTACTTAACACATTCTACGTCAATATAAACTCTTTTAGTAACGCAATGTTAAAATATTGTACAATCGAGAATAAAGGCGGGGAAACTCTATGCAGCGTTCGATCCGACTATGTCATTTTTTGAAAATCTACGGTGCGGGATCGACAGGAGTTTATGTTTCATGTCTCTTGATAACTCATGTAAGTGTTATACAACCGTGGAACGTTTGCGCTAAATTTGAAGCATTAGCAATCGCGATTTAGTTTGTGGCTATTTGCTTGGAGAAAAGATCAATTATGAAAAGTCATTTGTGAAAAGTAGATAAGACAGAATTTGTTCAAAACTTGGAAAACAAGACCCAAGAGTTGCACACTTTTACCCCATGCTGGAACGAGACGAAATTTTTTATATTTCAAATGTGCATATCTTACAAGAGAGACTAACCATGCAAGACGTATTTCAGAAAAGATATCACTCCAAAAGAAATTTTCTCACACTTTCGATCAACTCCTCTGGTTTTACATTTGCCATTTC
Organism: Matsumurasca onukii; assembly: GCA_018831715.1. Lineage (NCBI taxonomy): Eukaryota > Metazoa > Arthropoda > Insecta > Hemiptera > Cicadellidae > Matsumurasca > Matsumurasca onukii. The sequence goes on along the minus strand of CM032058.1, from coordinate 1,845,639 downwards.
TCACCAAACAAATTGTAATTTAACACAAAACAGAGACAACTACACACAAGAACAGCAACCGACATGCGTCCCGCATCAGGTAAACGAATGGTCTGCACTGTCGGAGCATGATCGGACAACGACATCGGAGACGGGTGGGAGTAGGACTGGACAGGTGGGGCATTCCTGCATTCAAACTGTCATGCAGTCAAAAGTATGATCGTAGTTGATCGGAACTAACAGGTGTGTTGGCCTTAAAGAAACGTTTCCTACATTTTACTACGATTTGAATAGTAAAGATTTTTAAATTTGTTATTGTTTGAAGAAACAATCGCTTTAAAACTACTTGCACACATGAATATAAAATACAAATTAGAGTTGTACCTCACGGTTTTACTAGATAATTACTCACGGTTTACTACTTACTCACGGTATACCTGCATTACAGTAACCTAATTATCAGAGACAGTATAATTCGTATCAGCATGAAAGCTTTCTCAAAGTCATGAACCTGTTAACAGCTTCACAGTGAACACATTGCATTAACGGAATTAGCTTTCAATGACTCGGTTCACAGCCACATAAACGACATCAATATAATCAGGAGAGATATTATCTGCAGAGAGTGTAACAAACTCTGAATTATATGGCATTTAATCACGGGGATGTAAAACTTGTTACTCAATTACAAGTGAAATGATTTCATTACCATCAACAACTCATTCGCCAAACGGTAATAAATGTACGTCTTTAAATAAATAAAAACATATTCCCTTAACTGTATTTTGTTTGAGCCAGTGCGTTGGCTCCGACTACTATATTCAATAATAATACTTCTCCTGTTGTCTTCAGTTTCCAAACTCTAACCGTGGTAAAAGGGTAAGCTGGTAAAATACCAGTTGGAAGGGTTTCAGCTACAAATTTTCACCTACAAACTCTGCATTGGTACCATAGAATAACCATTATTAACCTAGATGTTTTAAACGTTACACCTTTATACAGATAATGATATGAAACTATAGTAATTAAAAATATACAAAGTTAATCTATTTGTTAATATATATATATATATATACTGTTTTACTTATTCTATGATTGTACGATAGTAAAAGACTTATAAAGTATACAGTATGACGAAAAGATCCCTATTAGAAACGTAAAATTAAATAACGACGTCAACTGTTTTCTTTGTAGAGTGTTAAGAGAAACAAATCCTTTCGAGTTTGAAAATATCAGTCTCGCTGATATAAACCTAAGACTGTAAATAGAGGCTAGGATGTAAATTGGTAACACACACCAGTTGTAGAAAAATTTTATTATTAAATGTATATTTGTTTTTGACTAATGAAATCATATTGGAGTTAGAAGTATTTCTTTCATGAACGTGTAAATTACAAGTGAAAAGTAAAATCTTCATAGAGCTTCTAGTATTTTAGTATTCACTAAGCTTGAATTCTTGTAATGAAATATATCGTGCTGTGAAACGAGGCAAGTAAGTTTACCGTCCACTGCACATGGTAGAGCCAGTGAGTTGGACGCGGAGTGTGCAGCACATATGTTTTGTCGTATTTAGAACATTGTTGAACATTAAAACATTGAAAAGTGGACGACGTTTTCCTCTTACTACAACTAACGTATATACAACTATTGTTTGGAATAATTAACGTACATTGTTATTTACCTTTGGTATCTATAAACACAAGTAATCTACTAGTTTTTAATTTAGCTTTAAGATAATACAATAAGGAGTTTCCTGAGTAACTCATTATTATAAGCTTGGGGGAGTCATCTTGAGGCTTTGTGGTCCCACGGGGGTGGGTCTCCCGGGCTAAGATAACCGGGGCAGTACAATGAACCTTTGGTTGACGTACAATTGGTTCATAACCAGCCCTACTTAATCTAATCTAACTCATTATTAGATCACAGCTATATGATCCACAGCACACACCTACTTTCGGAATGCTAAAACCACCCGATCAGAAGTGGTTTTAAAACAATCCTCAATTTGCGTAGTTTTCAGAGTAGGTAAAATAAGATGTGAATGTCTTTACTATATTAAGCTCTAGCCTAAAACCAACTTCCAGTCACTTTCGTTTTGATTGTTTACATGTTTAAAGCTAATGGATTTGTTATTTGACTGGTTGTTATTATACCTCATAGCTCATACTACCACTCATCACACTCATCCCTCACCACATATTTGCCTTAAAATACCCTCATGAGGTGATCGGCATCTCAAATAGTGATTTAGTGATTTAGTTGATAGATTTGACTTGAAAGCATAACAAATGTGTTTTTTTTCTAATTATAAGAATGGCAATAAATTATTAAGCCCAATGTGTTACAAAATCAACTAAAACATAGTACCCTGTCTATCCTAGGATAATTGTTTACTAGCTTGGATACATCTAATTCATTAGTGAATTTTTATGAAAGGAAAAAACTCTACTTTACTTGGATTAAGTTCGAAGAATATCGTTGCGTTATTATCAAACAAACTCTAGCTTATCGAAAACTACTGCCTCGATTTCAATTTACTTTTGGTTAGTGATTAAATTCGCGTATTAAGATTATCCAAAGCATCATTGACCTATAAATGTCAACTGAGTGAATTAAATATAGCATATTGATGATCAGCTGTGTATTTCTTTGTAGCTAAGTCGATTGATTGTCTAAGCAGAATTATATATTTTGTACTAATGACTGATAAACTAAAGCTATCGCTCAGCTGGAAGAGGAAAGGTTGCTATGGTAACAGTCCGTTGCACTTTGTAAAGTCACTGAGCTGGACACGAGAATATGTGGCACATATGCTATGTGACATATGTCGTAGTTATGGCACTCATACAACTCTGATGCTATATTTCGTCACGTCTGTTTAGAAATGAGATTAAAATTTAATTGTTTTCTTGCGAACACCAGACATAAAAGTATATTCCTGAAAAAAAAGCAACAAACCGACCAAGTGACAGTTCGTTTTGATATGACTGCTTTAAATCAGCTGTCAGTTCACAGTACGAATGAAAATGAAAAAGAAGCCAATGGAAAACATGATTCTGAATACTGGCAAGGTATCTGATTAGCGCCTGAGTTGTTTTAATAGCTGACAATACATCAGTACATATAACCGTATAAACAGTATAAATACATTACATGTAAGCGGTACGCAAAATACGTTTTCGTCACTCTGCACTAAAGGCAGCTGCTTCAGAGAGAAAAAGCTGCACTAGGGAGAAAAATATATTAATGACTATTTTGTGGCACGGTCATCAGCTTGTCCAACGAACTTTTTTTTGAATTTTAACAGTGTAAGCTGTAAAATCAGTGAAAGAATAATGTAGTAGAAGTTAGAAATATCCATTGGCGCAGTCTACACCAGAAGCTTTAGTTAGTAAATACAAAACATTTTCACTTCATTGAAACTCTTCCTTCTATTTGTAGCAGTTGAGATATTAATTAACAAGGTACTTTAATCAAACTTAAAACTAAATTACCCTTAAACTCATAACTCAATCACCCTTGCTGAACTTCAAGTAACTTTCTATCTTAATATCAACTTAGGGCAGGTAAAGGAGCCAAGAGCTGCTCTGGGCCGGCTTCTAAAGTGGTCGTAAATATGACCAGGTGGTATAAACACGAAACCTACCAATAAAGAACATGAAGTTGCCGGGCTTGCTCAAACTTATGGAAGTAACACCTGGTGTGCTATACTACAGCTGGTGTTCTGCACGAGTTGCAGCTGTTTACAAGTATTTGTTATCTCAGGCCAGAGCCGTGTTTCATAGTGGTTGAACGAAAATAGGGCAAACGAATATTATTAAAATAGATAAACAAAACATTTTCAATTAAATTAATTTTATTAAGTTTGTTTGATAAACAATTTTTTTATTGCTAAGCTTTATAAAATATAAGTTACTTTCTCTTGTTTTACACGTTTTATGACTTTGTTATAAGTGTAACTCTTATATTTACCAGTTTACGCCAAACCTGGTGATAACCAAACCTGTAGTACGGTTGCAAAATGACAATTAAGTTCAAGGAAATCAGAGTTATATTACAGAATGTTTTAATTACAAATGTATTGGACACATTCATTGAATTTGCTTGGAATTACACAACCGTTAAGGAAAACAATTGAATCATTCAAAAGTTAATTACGTTTTGTATTTTAATTGAGGAATAATTACAATCGTCATTATAGTTAGAACAACTCCAGCTGTCGAGCTATTAAATCAACGTAATTAGTAGAGTTTTGTAGTGGAAAGCTATTCAATAGCCCCAAACTGAGTTGACAAACCACAATGCACATTGTTAGTATAATTAGGTATTTTATTGGTAACTCTAAATGATGCTACTAAGCTGCTGTCAAATGTAGTTGTTCTCATTATTTCTAACAATAAATGCACTTAGGCTGCAATAGTTTGACGTCATTTGTATTTTTTAAACTGAACTAAACAAACACAAGAAACACAATAATCACTTCATAGTAACCTCTGATTACAACAATTTACATCATAATACATTCACTATAGTAAAATCTAAACTGTCAGTGTATTTCAATTAAATAAAATCGAACACAGTTTATATGTAAATAACGTACTGCAGGGTTGTGTAAGTCAACAGGATGTTCAGTAGTTTTATTACTAATAACGTAAATCTAAGCACTAAACTCAAGTAGATCACGATCTCTCGTAAACTAAAGTTCTGTTATTGATGTTGTATATGTTTCAAATAATGCTTTGTAGTGTTCATGTTACTGTTTCTTTGAAAAATAACAACACTCTTTGAGTAGTTTTGAGTAGTACCTTTTATTAAATACAAAATCATTAGTATCTGTTTTTAATAAGCGAAACCTTTAATATAACATTATATAGGAAAGAAGGAAAAGGGGAAAGGATCTAGAAATTTACATTTTATTACAATGTTCTTGACTAGAATAAATGTATTCAATTCATTCTAGTTTAAAACATTGTTTTCTTTTCTTTCCTATACAACGTTCTATTTAGATCTTACACTTTTAAGACCAATAAAAGTGACTACTAAGCCATTGCAAACAATTACTTCCATAGGTCACGTCCTTTGAATGAGTCAAATGGCTACAAATAAAATTAAAAGTCAGATACATTCTTTCGATATAATAAGTCAATTGTACTTAATTCAGTTAGTACTTTTTCTTTGAACATGTTTAGAACAGAAATGTTATAAACACATTAACTTAAACTGATAAGTAACTTTCAATCAGGCGAAGGAGTTAGAAACTCTGACCTATCCAAAACCTTCTACTTCACTTGTTCGACAAAAGGCTTAGTAAAGTTTAGAAATCAACCAACCAACAAGGAATTGGATTAAGTTCTACAACAAGACCAACCCGTTTATACTTGAACTTCCAGTAAAAGTTTGTATTTATAGCGAAATAAATGAAAGCCTTTTTAAGAACCAAATGATTAAAATATATTATATTAAATACACTAAAATACAAAGCTGATTTGTCTTTCTTACATTATTTGGGATAACTAATCTTTTATTTTCTAAAATTATTTACCCATCTCTGTTGTATTTATCTTTTTTTCAGATACAAGTGCTGGCAAATTGCTAAATTAATAATAAATAATACATAACGCACGACACTTGAGCTCTTAAGGCACTTTCTTTACTAACTGTGTACCATAAGTTACTGTACTGTATTACTTTTGCAACCATTTTGCTAATTAAAAGAAGAATCTGGTTGAAGAAATCGGTTCAATTTAAAATTCAAGAGTTAAACACATCTTGAATGGGGCCTTTTATTACTTTCTATTAAAAGTTTGAGAGACCAGATTGCTTCTCAAGTTTAAACATCCCAAAACGGTTCATTACTTTTCGTTTGTCTTGATTTTCTGCGCCATTGTCTTCTTTTAGACCAGTGCTTAAGTTTTGTTATGTTCCTTTCTTTTACTTAAAACAAACTAGATAATTCTGTATTTTTTAAGCTCTGGCATTTGATAATGTATTGATTCGCTAGAGCACAAGTTATAATATATTTCTTTTACAGAAGGGTTGCATCTCGGAAATGAATCTTTTGGCGAAAATGTTGTATCGTAGAATTCATATGGGTTTCAATAAGCTTGCGTTTTGGTTTGTATTTAATGTTTTAGTTTCTGTTTCTGTTATAGAAGCACCCAGCGTACACAACTGTGCCTTTATTATCAAACAATTTCCAACTAAGAGGTTACTACAAATTAACATAACTAATGTATTTAAAAAATAACATTGGATTCTCTATTCTTAGTAATATACTGGTTTTTACATATTTAACGTCAAAATCAGTTTCGATCATTTCTGATAATTTTCAAAAGTTGAACTATTAGTATTTATTTGTCAGTATTGAGTGTAAGAAACTGTATTGGCAAGCACCACTAGTTGTTGAACAAACTTTAAATTGTAAACTGAACAAAGAATACTCACAATGCATTGTGCAGCAGTAATTAAGTGACATCAATACTCTATTGAGATCAATCGACCGGAAGTTCCTTCATTAGAGCGCCATCCCGGAAGTTCGGTTGCCTTTTCAGTAGAATGGAATGCATCATCGTGGATTGTGTTTTATGCATTGTCACGTCAGAATTGGATGTCCTGAATCAGATTACGTGGATTTATGAATATTTATATATTGCTTCATGATATTATTAACGCATCATCACATTCATTTCTCCTGATATATTAGTTTTGATATTCACATTTCTACCGGTATTGGATTTATAGCACGCTGAGAGTTTAAGTCACCATCGTCGCTACATCACTGAAGGTGAAAAGGTAAAGAAATGTAAAGTTTGTCTTGTTTAATGACATGAAGTTAGGACTACAAAGTCCTCTCTACGACTTAACCTCAACCTTTACCTAGCGTTACCGCATCGTCACTTTACAAATGTAAGTTGTGACTGCGGAGATCGAATCCGCACCAGCTGACCACCGGAGACGCACACGATCACACACCGCCACTGGTCCACATACTCACATGGTGGGTCCTGAGTTGAGCCCCTGATACTTGACTCTATACGTCTTGAAGGAGCTGGTAAAGCTGGTATAGCAGTCCTTCTGTATGTTGTATTCAACTCTATTAAATACATTTTAATACATAAAGTTTAGGTTGTTGTACAAATAATGTTTACATTTTAAGAATATTATCAGTATAATTATGAAAATAAAAATTATATTCGACCAAATACTCAACGAAAAAGTTGAGCTTAACTATTTCAAGTTGTAATTTACCGTTACGCTATTGATCCTATTGTCAAGTTTAAAATTTGTAGAATAGCCACTAACCAACTAGTGCAAGTAATGTTTCTACTACTCACACTGAAGTTAGCAATGCGATTTCTCCTAAGAAGTCTATCCTAAGCACACCTACATTTTGAAAACAGCATATTATGTTTAGTACACCTTACATATCTTATGGTGTATGTTTTGGGGAATTGTTCCAAAAACAGGATGATGAGAATTTTCATTTTACAAAAGTCTGCGATAAGAATAATTTGCCGTCTTGGAAACAGAGATTCCTGTATATTTGCATTTGAAACATTACAAATTTTGACACTGCCGTCCATTTATATATATGAAACTATAATATATTGCAATTCAAAATGTAATTTAGTTCAAGGTAGAGAAATTCATTGTCATAATACTAGATTAGCCAATTCCTTTAGAACAAACCAAGACAGACTAAACACTTATTCCCAGCTACCTTCACCGGCGGGTGTAACATTAATTAACAAACGAACAGTCTGAAAAATTACGACAATTTTAAAGCATTTAAAATACTTTCTAATTTAAAAAAAAATTACAGTATTGACAATTTTCTGATTAGTAATTGGATCACTCGTTAGGTATTCTGTCTATTTCTTGCTACTAATGGCTGATTTGTTTCTAAATTTCAAAAATGAATTACAAACATATTTTTAATTTAATTAAGATTGATATCCTTTGTTCTCCAACGGAATCCCTAACGAATATATATAATATAATACGATGATTTGAGGTTCATTTGTATTTTAATTCTGCAGATTTGTTGTCCGTACTTCAAACATTAGTCTGTTGGTTTTAGTTTAATGTTTTGATGTTTTATTGGATAGAAAATCTCTTTTGACACTAAACATTGAAACTATGTCTGTTAAACAATTCGTTCTACATTGAAAGAAGTTCATTAAAAGATGTATAAGATCAAAAATAACTAAACATTAAACTTCAAATACAAACATACTTTTGTGCAACAGAAATACTCGATTGACATGATTGATATTACTTTTTCCATTGGCATCAACTCATCAAGGTTCCAGTGGATAGTGCTTGGTTACCCGGAAGTTTGGTTGATTTCACAGTGCGATGATTAATTGCTTTCAATACATCCTTACGAGTGAATGAGTTCCCTTCAACCAGTATTTAAGTAGTTCCTATTGAGTCGTTAAGTACAGAGCTCTTCTCATAGTTTTAGTGTTCCTTAATTTACTTGTATCGGTAGGTTGGCCCGATATTCGATATACAACTTGCTAGCAGAATCAAACCAAATATTACCTTAATATTACCTTGCCAATTTAAGCCCCTCATATAAATGTTTTCCTCTGAATATTAAAAGAAAGAAATGTTCTTACTTTCCGGTTTTAAAGAAAACTGTTGCCGTCTGTTCGTTTCATACCTTTTATAAAGACACTATTAGTAAATGTGCGTGGGTGGTATGGGAAATGTTATAGGAATTAAGCATGTTGAACATAATCTCTTAAAATTGAAACGTACGTTTTCAATAGGAAACTCAACCAGGAACAATTTGAAAAGTCCATAAGGTATTTGGGATGTTAGTTTGTTATTGAAGTTTTATTTATATAGGTTTTTATGTTCACCTTTCCTTTGTTTGGCTTAGCTAATTATGACTACAGTACCTACAAACCGATGCTTAAGCTAATTTAATGATTATAATTAATTTTACCTCGCGTATAAGAACATGCCTTGTACCAAAGTAATAGTACAATTTTTTAAACTGAAGGTGTTTTTATTGAAAGAACTGGTGAGCTGTTTGATATGCTTAGAAAGGCCTTACGCCTTCGGTGTATCCTAGGTTATGAGCGATTAGCCTCAAACCATTCTAGGAAGTAGCTAGTGTGGTATAATAGTACACACACACACATTTCAATGTTGTTACGTTGCAAGGATGACCGCTCGTATTTGGTTTTCTCAGGATTACGTCATGCATGATAAGCTAGTATCTAAATTTAGAAAACTAGTAAATGGTTCTTCTAGACCAAGTCTAAGACCTTAAGTCTTGTTACTAAGACTAATTATGTAAATGGTTAGTAAAATCATAATTTTTGGAGGTTGTAAGTTTAGCTAAACATATCACTATGAGAGGTTGTGTATACGTTTATGTATTTATTAATCAATAAAAAGATCTTTGTTTAAGGGATACTACGATTATTTCAACTATGTGATACAAATGCGTTACAGCTTATCAGTGATGTTAGTTGTGAGATAGGTCTTATTTTTCCACCTAAAAACCACTAAATTTAATAAAGGCCGAAGAATGAAAAGGCGAGTCTCAAAGATTAATCGGTCAAAGTTTGGCTACGGTTATACTAAACTGAAAGTAATTGAAAAACTTTGGAACTAATTTCTCAGCGGACTTTTCCTTGAGACGATAATTCGTGAAATATACATTCTGATGTTTGTTCCCTGGAAAAGAGTAGTTTATATTAAATAGTACGGGTGCGAGTATCTAAACAAAGTCCAAGGGTCCAAATTATTGAATTTACAATCCTCTTTCCAAATTATTATAAACATGGATTCTCATAATTAATGGATGGTAGATTACTTGCCAGAGTTCTATTATAAATGATAAGTTCTACGGCTGTACGTAATATAGCGGTAAATGATAAATGATCCTACTGAATTAATAAGTATAATCTCAGGATAATCTATTATCGAAATTACAAGCTTGATTTAAAATTCGTTTACCAACCCGGAATCATTTATAAGCCTCGTTCCTGGTTTCAGCAATAGTTTCAGTGTTATGGTTTTCGTTGAATCCCGACAAAGTTCGTCTCTAATGCCTTTTGGACTACATAATATACTTTGTCTTATGCAATCTTAGCCCACCGTCGTGAATGTACTTTATACTGGGGTACATAAAAAAAGTACATCACACAATTACTGGTCATCTTAGTTGTTGTCCGGATTTTGAACACGCTCCATTCCCCACCAGGAGAGGTTGGGTCAGATATCAATTTAAAGGAACGCAGCAACAGGGGTAGATCTAGACTTCAGGTGCGGCTTGTCGTATAGTCTTGGAAGGAATGGTCCACCGAGTCTTGGCGAGGCTCTCCATGTCGTGGAGGTTACAGTCCCTAGTGGTAGTCAGCGGGGTTCCTTTGTGCTTTTCCCATGATTGTCTGGTCAGCCAAACCCAGTCCCATTCCTTTCCTGAATCCAAACTTCCTTTCATTCCGGTGGTAGCGCAATACACCCAACAGACGTGCGTAACGGTAAATCACTATTTGAGATGCCAACCACTCTCATGAGGGTATTTAAAGGCAAATACTCGTATGTGGTGAAGGATGAGTGTGATGAGTGGTAGTAATGAGTTATGAGGTGTAGTCTTGTTACAAAGTAAGGCCGACTCTTCCTTAAAGGGTAGTATATACTATTTGAGTTATACGTGCTGCAAGAGCTCGATTACAAGGACATTGCCTGTATTGATGAGAGTGGTGTTAAGTAGTTTTTATGTAGCTGGAACTTATCATTCTCCGTCAATTCGTCTTTAATCTCTTCAAACAATTTTTATATTTATCTAAACAAAGTTTACTCACTTATTCATGAGACAGTCGGACGACTGGTACTAGTGAGTGTGAGGTAGGGGAGTGATAAGGCAGACCAAAGCCAAGGTGAGCTTTATCACTGACTTGCTGCAGTCATACTCTGCGCTGCATGTGGAATAGTGAACTGCATTACTTGAGTGTAGCGTACGGTGATAGTTTGTTTATAACAGTGAAGTGTACAAGCTCGTAAAAATGACGTAAAAATTGGTATTTTTAGACGGATTTTCCTTCATTGAAGATTGAGAAACTGTTTGATGGATTACGTAAATGGTAAACTAATTTTCCATTACTCGAATAGTTTTACTGGGAATAACAAGGGTTTTAATAATGAATATGTGTGTTGTAAGTTTTGTTAGTTCGTAGCTACACAATCAAAGTTAACATTAAAACAAACCTCAGTTTAGGCTACGATTATATCGCTTAATAAATATTACAGAATTGAAACTTTTAATGAAGTATCTAAAATAATACCTTGATCGCATTAGAATATCAGTAACACAAATTGAAAGCGGACTGCCGTGTCAGCCGTCAAGTAGTATAAATTATTCAATCACCAATCACTCAACTAGAATTATTCATGAGTCGTAATTATTTATCGGTATCTATCAACAAGGTTTATTTAAAAGTACGATGATTAATGAGGAATTTCGGTGACACCTTTTTTATACTATGATAGAATACAGTAGTTTGTTTCCATTAAAACCAGATTAACCCTTTGTTACAGTTGTGTGTTTTTGTCAGTTGCTTTGTATTTTTGTAAGATGACCACAACTTTAGTCCCTTAAATTTACTAGTAAAGAAGGTGCCCATTGTAGACAGCGTCCGTTAGCTATTTACAATTTTTACATTGTCAGACGTTTTGCTCATTTCAAAATGGACCATCCTCAGTGAACCTGCTTAAACAGGATAATTCATTCTAAAAAGCAATACGTGAACCCGTGTAAACATTGTATACAATTTATTAATGTAGTCTAGACCGTAAGCCTTAGACGTTACAAATCACTAAGATTCGTCTGGTTATCTACAAGGTTTTTCACAAATATTTCCATTTATGTAAAGTTATCTAGAAGAAGTCGTACTAAAGATATATTAAGAATTCAAAAGTATTACTGTGCAGAAAGTCACAGAAAACTGGTTATCAATGTTTTTATTTAATGACAAAAACCTATTCTACTCGTATTTTCCTGACCAAACTTTGTTTACATTTTATATGCACGTGTCATCACGTTTTAAAGAAATTTACACTAAATCAACATAAATAGTTGAATACACGATTTTAAAATTATTTATACTTATGCTTTGTTTATTTTTTGGAATTAATCAATCGGTGTTTAATTATTTTTTACTTCTTGGTTGCAGTAGGGTGAGGTCGTACACAACAGGACAATTAAACGGAAAGGTTTTAAATTAAAAATAATGTTTTGTTATTTATTAAGATATCGTTCAAATATTCACACAACATATTTCCTATATACCTTTCCGTACCTATAATCAATCAAGTTCAACACAACAATCCTTTAATGTCTGTATGACTAGAACAACACGTTTGGGTAGGTATTGGAACAACTATTACTGAACACGTTATCAGATACACTGTAGGATGAACATTATATTGTGGCGTACCACGTGGTTTCACCTGGGTGACCAGATAACATCGTATGTGTTAGTGTTGCAGCTTGCATACGAAGCACAGATTATGCATAGTGCAGTGGTAGATTCTACCCTGATAACGCTGCTTATTCTGTTACGCTGTTAGCAATTGTATAGGGCGTTCCGGAACTCCTCCACCTGCATCATAACAGCTGTTGAGTGAACATGGTGTAAACTTGCTTTGACACGAGTTAAAACAACAACTAAAAGGAATTGTTGAGATAAAGAGGGTTAAGAGTTCCAATAATGATAAATATAATTAAAACATTTATCCCAAAATCAAATTTCATTTAGGCTGACTAGATTCTTTTAAATCTTAACTTCCTTTGTTTTGAAGTTTTAAAGGATGTTTAACTGTTGAGATGTCGGAGAATTAGGTTTAGGGAGGTTAGTCTAAACGTTGTTATTAGAAAGTTTATAATTTAACTGCAATTTCAAAGGCTACGAGGCCTACATACGATTCATGCTATTTTCTAAAGCAACAGCGCTTAACAGTGACCTCAAACTTGCAACATGATTGGCTGCCAACGCTTTCGTGGGCATGATAAATGTAAACGCAAAGTTTCAATATCGTGGAGCGCCACGGGGCTTAGAGAAAAAATTAAAGGCGTCCAAGTACCATATACAGTTAGAAATAAAATGAAACTCTGGTAAAACATATTTCAATTTTAAATGAAATAATAACTCAAATGAAACTGTTCATTACTCTTTAATTCTTTAATGTTTATACAATAGTATATTTTGTAATATACATTAATTTCTGGTACTATGAATATATTTACTGCCTCTAGTCCTTGAGAATGTCATGGCCAATACACGATTTGACTACAAACTGGCCTTAGATTACTTTTACATGAAATAGTAAGTCAGGGTCCAGTCAACTTAACTGAATTTGCTTCCAAGACACGTTGTGAGGTATTATACAGTGTGTCGGTGAACTCTCTGGATATACTTTGTAGACATGTTCCTTGGGTCAAAACAAAACTGTTTTGCCTTATAAACAGGGGTCTCCGCTCAATTGTCCGTCTGCCTTTGTGGATTTTTACTTTACTAAAATAATAACTATTTCAATAAAGATAACGCTTTAGTAATTTCCACCAAACTTATGTCAAAAATGTAATGCTTTTTCTAATTAGCAAAACATTGTGATTTAATTAAGCTACTAAACCTCAAAATGGCAGCGGTCTAAAATATTCAAAATTGAATAGCTCAAAACGTGTACTTTCACAACAAACTATTAGAAGAAACAGTTTTTAGTATATTTAAATATCTTTCTTAATAAGTATACATTTTGAAAAAAAACCAATGAGAATGGAAAAAGTAATTGCAATTTCTGTTTTACCGGCCTATGCCTGTCATGCATTCCCCCAGTCAGTTAACGGAACAACAATCAAACTGACGACATTATTTTGATTTTGGAGTTTGTTTAATTCGTTAAAGTCACATTTATTTAATTTATAACGTTCAATTTATTGAAATGCCCAACAAATAAAACAATATTTATATTTGAAAATTTGATTTATCTTCCAAAACAGAGGACACAAAATAAAATGAATGGTTTATAAGGTAATTTTCAGTTGTGTTTCTAATTTTTAAAAGTCATTAACTTATCTAATGCCTATTGGTAGTTTGTTGCAAATCTTTTCTTAGCCTGAAGAGGAAGTTTGTAAACAATTTAAGGCGGTGAGATCTAAAATTTACCTTTTTTCTACTAGGAATTTCATACTTACAAAAAAATGAAAAACATTAAATTGTTTGATAGTAATAAGTTACGTTTAAAATTGTTAAAAAAGGTGAGACCATTAATTAACCTAGGTAGTGTTATACGAAATATTATAAAGTTAACAGCTTAGTTCTGTCTCACGTAATATCTGACTCAGTGAGATATATCTCCAATATTGAACAGCAGAAATGAAACAAATGACTCCATAAACGTGAAATAGCTCCTAATAATGTTTAACGGGGTCTTGCGTTTGCTTTGCTGCAAAGGATCGATTGGAGTTCTGTAAAACGTGTTTTATACAACAGTCAGTAGTAAAATCAAGTATTTTGGATAGTAAGATACATTTTACATAGCCATAGGGTGTATGAAAACAAAATTTTTGGTACAACGCCAAAATGCCCCTCGTTTGGTGTTTTTTTTTTAAAATAGTTATTACATCCAAATTTTCAGAATTCTCGTAAAACTGTACAAACCCATTACACTGAGATAATTTAGGCTCCAAGACACTGCGTTGTATTTTGTAACAACCAACACCTCGAGGTGAGTTAACGTAAAGCAATACTTTAAAATAGCTTCACAAAATACTAAACTTCCTTATACTAATACTAATCCTTTTGTAAATCTCAGAATTCTGAAATAAAGCCCTTTTACTAATCTCATACAGACTCAACTAACATGCAATGCTATTGGAAGTCGCAACCTCGCATGGTCTTTTATATACTTCCGATTCAAATTAAGAAAAACTAAGGTAAAAATGGAATGATCTCAAAGTAGAGTTTGTATTAGAAAGCTCAATAATTCCCACATGCATATACTATTACCAAATAAATTGGAAAACTACATCCTTGGACCAAAATGGGATCTCTCTTTTTTGCTGGTAGGAAAAGCTACTAATTACACATTCCGATCCATATACGAGTATTTATTTCTTCAAATTTAGAAGTAATCAAATCCGATTATGTATCCAAAAC
This sequence comes from Matsumurasca onukii, assembly GCA_018831715.1. Taxonomy (NCBI): domain Eukaryota; kingdom Metazoa; phylum Arthropoda; class Insecta; order Hemiptera; family Cicadellidae; genus Matsumurasca; species Matsumurasca onukii. The sequence continues at coordinate 1,830,478 of CM032058.1, read as the reverse complement.
ATCAAATGGCTAATATAATTAGTGACCTTAAATCTTACAAACGTAATTTAACCACTGAGTATTTAAATTGGTTTGAACGTTTGTAAGATTTCCAGTTTGTTGATTTAAACTCGCTATTCACAGTCACATGTTTCAAATAGACAAACAAATTTAAGTACTTACGAGGTCATTAAGTAAAATTGAAGACATACAAGGGTCATATAAGTGGGTCGGATGGTGTAGTTGGTAGGGGTTTCGCCAACAAGTGAGAGATCTAGATTCGAGTCCTGGTTCAGTCAACACATATTGTCTTTAAATTTGTCCAGCTATATTTGTTATTTCACTCAAAACCGTTATAACATTTTTGGTTGCTGTTGAGATTGAACATTTTTGGGTAAGTAGTGACCTTCTATTCACAAAGTTTACTAATTTATGTCACAATAACAATGGTCCAGAAAGAAATAATTGATTTTATTTTGTTTAAAGCTTTAACGTTTGGTATTTGAATTATACAAGAAAGCTCCTGTAAGATTACAAACATCTAGTATGCGAAGCGATTGTGTTCAACATTATTGTCGATTCTTTCTTTAATTCGACTTATACGACTCTTCTAGAAACTGGTAACCTCTTCGAGTAACCACCTGTTATTAATTTACAAAAAATATAAATTCATTATGATATAATCTTAACTAATATTAGCAATAGTAACAATCTACCAGTCAATGTGTCAGCTGAAAATTATTCTGAATATAGTATGTATTTACTTTATCAGTGAGCAACTATATAATTTCTGGAATAAGAAGTTGCCAAACAACGAGTGATAAAGATATCCATGTGTAAGCTTATTACAGTTTAAACCTTCTCAATTCCGAGCAAAAAAATTGCAATAGAATAGAACTTACCCACGTAGTTTCAAACGTAAATTCAAATAGAAGAATATAGTGAATTTCCGTAAAGTTGTTTAAAACTATAACATAATATGAATCTATCCATCCGAAATTTACTGGTCGACTGTAGTGGATTAAATCATTTATATACGAGACAGTTCGTGTGACGTTTTTCATATTAATCTGTATGCATTGTTATGTGTGTTGATTCAATGATTTATTTGATAACTTACTGATTGAAATTATACTTGTTTGCATAATACTATGAATTTTAACTTTGATATAAAAAGATTGTGTTTCGACATAGTATTTAGCCCTATACAAGCTGTAAGCATCGTCATCACAATAGTTCATGAGCTAATGTCTTTCATTCTCAAAATGTACGTTAAACTTGTCTTATATTAAAAACATTACATATAATTCTAAATGAAAAATTGTCAATACTTTGATACTTTGATACTTTGATTTTGAGACACCGACCACTCCTAGAGGGTATTTTAAAATGAATATGGGGTGAAGGGTGAGTGTGTTGAGTGTTATTGATGGATGATGAGGTGTAGTCTTGTTACAAACTCAGGCCGACTGTTCCCAGTTTGGGTCATTAATTAATAGCCCAACGACCAAGGGAATGGACCAACGCTTTACGTGACTTCCGAACCGGGGAGTGGCCATCGTGAAAAGTTATCACTGCGCGGGAATCGAACCCGGGCTGATTTAGTGCGAAGCACACACTGTACCACTGAGCTATGACCACCCCATACGCTTATTACTACCGATTTGAGATCGATTACTTGGTAGAATTTTGAGGTTGGTAAGAGTAGATGGGTTAAACCACCCGTCGGAACAGCTAATGTCCATAAAACATAAAGGTAAGTCAAAGTCAAAGTCAAAGTCAAAGTCAAAAGGTTTATTCAAAAAAACTTAAATTTTTAATTTTACAAGTGCCAAGTGCACGCAGGCACGCGAGGCAAAAAAATACATTATATAGTTATTATGTAGTAAGCAAGTGTCCAAATCAGGTCAACATTTCACTTTAGTTATGAAAAACACTTTTCACAAACACATTTCACTGTAAATAAAAAATAAACAAATAAATAATATCACTGTATGAGTATTAACACTAGACATTTTACCAAAACATAAAAGAAACAGTACATAACCTCATTTTAACAAACATTAAAGATAAATCAAAGATAAATCAAAAACGAATACAAACAAAATAATATAGATCTTTGAGATTTTTCAACTGGTTTGATGTTTAAGAATATATTTAACACTTCTTTTAAAGCTGGAGAATGTAACTAAAATATTGAGTTTATTAAAGTATCTGTTAAATATCTCAGTACATTTGAAGTGGCATTGTTTTCTACTCGTGTCCTTTTTCAAAAGCGGAATTGACAGAAAATAATTACCCATAGATCTAGTTTGTCTACTTATTTCAAGCCTTTTAAAAACTTCTAGATTTTTCTTTGCAAACGTAAGAATTGAGTACTCAAAAAGTTGATTAAAATTAAGAACATTCAGATTTGTAAACAGCTCTGCGGATGGGTGATATTTTCCCACACTACAGATGGTGCGCAGGGCAAACTTTTGTATAGTAACAATTGGCTTCAATATTTGAACAAAAGTACCTCCCCAATGTACAATACCATATCTCAAGGTAGACTCAAACCAAGCAATATAAAGTGTACGTAAGTCTAAAGCAGTTAAATAACTTCTCATGAAATAAAGGTCGTAGTTAATACTTCTTAGTTTTTTCACCAAAAAGTTTACATGAGAATGCCATTTTAAATCAGAATCTATTCTCAGTCCAAGGTACTTCACCGAGTCAACTATATCAATGTTTTCACAGCTACATTTGTATAAACAAGAATGAGAATGACATCTAAGACTAAAGGTACCCTTAAATTTCTCTATTGTAGATGGTTTAAATGAAAAATTATTGCATTGGATTTTTTTATAACAAGTAATTTATTTTGGCTATCCATGCGGATATAAGAGAAAGATCTTTATTAATTTGATTTCGCAAAATATCATAGCTGTTAGCCGAGCACACTAAACTAGTATCATCTGCAAAGGCAAATATATTTGAATTGAGCTTAAATGACAGCAAATCGTTGATAAAAATTACAAAGAGAATTGGTCCCAGGACTCCTCCTTGTGGTACACCCAAATTAACCTTTAAAACATCACTTTGGACTCCATTTATCTTAACAATCTGCTTTCTTCCAAATAAAAATGATTTAAACCAGTTGAGAGATCCTTCTTTTACCCCGTACTTATCTAACTTATAACATAAAATATTTAAATCAACTAAGTCAAAGGCCTTGGTGAAGTCTAAGTAAACTGAGGCAGTTGGTTTTCTATCATCGACATTATTTACAATATTAGTAATATGCCTTTCTAAAGCCAGGTCGGTACCCTGTTCTTGATGAAGCCATATTGATTGGGGAAACAAATTGAATTTGGTAAAATAATGTTCAATTTGGTTTTTATGCAGTTCTCAAGTATTTTAGACAAACTGTTTTGTAATGAAATCGGCCGATAGTGATTAATTACTCTTGGATCATCCGCTTTATGTATGGAACAACAAGTGAGGTTTAAGTAAATCAGGATATGTCGCTATATATTATATGTCACTAAGTAACTCAAATGGTAACTCACCTTCTTGGGAAGAAAAGTTAATAACAAACCTAATAATTATTATTACGTCGGTAAAAATCCAGTATATGCTCTTAAGCAAGACGTGCTTTAGAACAAAATATATTTTTCCTTAAAACTCGATTTTGATTTCAGATGGAGAACACTGCTTTCAATCAAGATCTTGAGAAGGGAAACGATCAGCCAGCACCGGTTAAGGGTGGATTGCACATCACCAATGGCAGTGGTAGATCAGGCAAGGTGCACGTCTGTAGACCAGAGGGTTGTAGAATCTTCCACGTCACGTACATGCAAGACAGGCGCACTCTGACGGCAACGCCGTGGGACAGACTCAAGACCGTGTTTCTGTTGACGATAGTCAGTTTCGTGGCTGTATGGGTGGTCCTGTACGTCCTCTTATCTGCAATTGGTTACCTTTGATGTGAGACTGCGGGGCGTAGAAAATACTTTATCGAATTGGTATCTAGATGTTTCTAGTTTACTGACTGAGAAACAATTTCGGGCTTTGGTTTAAAGACTTAGTTGAATGTTGATGTAAAGTAGTTAAACTGACGAAGGGCTGAGTGTTTAATGTAGCTTTACTTGTTTTCGTTTGTGGAATGCTTTGTAACCGTGGTCTGGTAGATAAATAGTTGTGTAATTTGCATTTTTATATCCAGTTTTGTAAGAAATAACATGTGTATGCTCACGTAATATTCTAATTTTGAAATAAATAAACGTATCAAAAAACCTGATCCAATCCATTGATTTTCTTCTTGTGGATTGATTTTAATGATATTGATTCATACCAAACAAAACCTTATATTCAACTAGCTCTACTATTAAACAAAAATATATTTAAACTATGTTTGAACGTTTTCATCACTGGAATAGATTTGTAACTAATTTGTTTACAATTCCAACCAAAAAAGAGTATTTATGAAACATTTACAAAGAGGCGTCGTAACCGTGCATCATTCTCGGCCCTTCACGTTTACGGACTTTTTTATTACAAAGAAGGAAAACTCAGCACATGGAGAATTCTCATGCATAAGAAAGCAGGTTGTTTCTACTTGATGATAAGAACCTTATCACTACGTCAGTCTGAGAGTTACTGTGCAAGTAAACACAGATAAGAACTGGAGTTACTACTCATACATGTGCAGACTGTAAGAAAACAGCTGTCTCTGCTTTACACCCCGTCATACAGTTATGGGCAGTATGTTGTGCTTTCAAATTAAACTGAACATGTGTTTACTTAATGGTTTTGCTTCAGTTAATCTCAGTTTGAAAATTGTTTAAGTGACCATAAGAGTCAAATGATGACCATAAATTTAGGCTACTCTGTGATATAGTTTTCTGGGGATCCAAAAATTAGTTTTAAACAGTCAAATGTACAGTTATGTATCAAATTTACTAGAAAAGGTACGCTTTAAAAAATACACACTAAGTGTACTAAAAATTGTGGAACATATTTTCTAATGTTAAGTTAACGAAGCCGAAGAAACCGATTTTTTTATGCAAAAGAAGAAGCAATCCGTCTATAAAATTTCTGTGATTGGCAGCCTTCTATTTTTAAGGCGAATTAAAGTCGAAACATGATTGTAGGCATATCAAATTTACAAAATAAAAAAATCAAGCTTGAACGTCAATTAAAAGTAGTGACCTTAAAAAGTCATTCTAGTAGGTAGTTCTTTAGAGTTGTTACCACACTGTAATAGGCTAAAAGCTGTGTTTTCATTAAGAATGAAAGTTGCTCATAGTTTATAGCACAAAAGGATGACGGAAATAAAGATTCTCTTCTTGATTACCCAGTTTTAAAGCACACAAAGTTATATGGTCTATGATATTTTATATTGCCTTGAGATAAACTCACTTTTAGTGCCAATATTGAAACTTACAGCTTTATAAACTTGTTGTTGACATAGTTTCATTAAATATTTTTTTGTCACAGTTGCTGACGCTACTTTAAACTTGGAATGTTATTAACTTTTGATTCAAAAATAACCATGTTAAAACAATATATAATGGTTTAATCACAACATTTCCAAACTATTTCTCAGTTAAAACAAAGGTTCTATTTTATTTTTAAGTAAGGCACATTTCAACTAGCCTAATTTGCAAAAAGAAAACAGTTAGTATTGTTTGTAAAACAAGAAAATAGCATATCTAGCTATATCTCTTGAAGAGATCTGTTGTATTAAACAATTAAAAACTAATAAGAACTTTGTTAGTTTTCATTAGTTATACATCAAGCTTTGTTTATGTGTTAGGAAAGGTTTTGGCCAGGGGCTTGCTGTTAATGAAAGCCCAAAAGTAATAAACTTTGTCTTAGCATATAATGCTTCTAAATAAGTAGACGTAACACAAACCTGCCGAAATCTCTTGTTAAGAAACAGGTAATGATAAGGCGCTTGTTTGGTTAAGTTTTGGGAACAAATAGAACAATAAACTCGGAGAACAAGCGAGCAACTAACAATTGGGGTCTTTGTTGTCAATAAGGTTGTTAAAACTTCCTACGAAGGAGCGTTGCTCTCCTTACCGTTTGTATTTGCATGTAAGACCTTCTAAACAAGCCATTGTTATCAAGTTCTTTAGTCAAATGAGGGTTGAAACAAAATCTTCATAAATAAAAAGAAAACTTACCGTACTCGTAAATAACCTATATTCAGGAAATGTTATTCTTTACCACTAACATATGTATAGACGGTCTATTAAGGGGTAAAGATTAATTATGATTCAAGTAAAAAGCAGCTCAATGATTAACGGATTATGATTTTAGGTCTGAGATGCAGACGGTAATGTTTTAAAATCTTAACTTACCTTACACAAGGAATGTACACACAGTCTCCTTCCGACCTTCAGCCTCAGCTTGCCCTGTATGATCGTGGATTTACCGCAATAAGTTAATAATACATTGAAAACTAAATCAGTTCGAATTATTAAACATTGAAAATTATACATTCTACTTCACGTAACCTTCAGAACAATGAGGATTATTTGTTGTAGTTGTCTACATCATTAATAATTTGCTTGAATTGTAAACTGTTTGTTTACCTAGCAGTGCTGTTAGTCAAAGTGGTAGAGTTGTTTTTAGTCATTGTTGTATACTTTTTTCGTAATCAGTCTGTGGTTTAGAACAATCAGCAAACTATTGTTTCGCTAATTTTATGTCCGTGCAACTTTAAGATTTAACAATACAACCCCACACTGATAATTTTAACCTCAGTATGCAAACTTTTCCAGTTTCAAGAACAGCGGTTGTTTACATGTATCTGGATTTTCCCTTTCTGTACAGCCTTTGTTGATTAACAATCATTGAACAGCTATCACTATTGATTATTAAAGCAGATATACGTATTGTAATGAAGAGGCCCAAAATAAACAGGAGAATTCTTATGTAAATTTGCCTCAGGTGCTATAACGATTACAAATTAATGCCTCAATAAGTGGAGCTATGACTTCAAACCAGCAGTTTAACGAACCTTTTACGCCATAAAGAACGGCTTGCCATAGGGTCATTAATTGTGTGTTACTGTGAGTTTTAGATAGTGTCGAGGTCCGTTAACCCTCAAAACAATGGGGTTTTCTCGGCGTGAAATTGCTCTCATAAACAAGAGGAAAATATAACCACGAAATACATCTTTCTGTTTCTTTATAACAAAGAGTTAAATGGAGTTATAGGGTTTGAAATTAACTAACTTTCAAAACATATATGATCGAGTTTTTTGCAATATGACAGGTTTAAGAATTTTATTTGTAAACAATGTTTTGTTATTATTGTGTTTTGATGTTGAATTTGTTTGTTATAGTGGACAATGTTACAGTTGTTTGTATATTATGATTATTCTAGACCTGATTGGTTGAGTTGAAATGTTAACTAAGCCGCCTTAAAAAGTAAAAAATAAAACGTGCAATTTCATTTAGCAACTACATAAGCAAACAGGTCTGCTTCTTAGTTTACTTCTGTAGCACTAGCAAGGTTCGGTAGTGATTGGCAGTTCTCGGCAGTGTGTTCACTGTTTCAGGACCATTCACAAGTGTACATTATTTAATGAAGCGTGAACGTAAAGATCTTTAAGAGTATACTCGTATTTAGAAGTATACCGGTACCCTCTGAACCTGGCTAATACAGACGTGGCCTTTATTCTTTTTGTGTAGTAACCGAAAGCGCTGTCACATCATTGAAAACCAAATTCAGAGGAAGACAAATATCATAACATTAAAATTTCGGATAGAAATGAGGGTTATCTCGAAGGATTCGAAACAGTTTGTGTGTCCACAAATTCCTTTTTTTATACTTGATTCTAATTTATGCATTGGCATTTTTTGCTCACTGATTTTTACATCAAACGTGGTCTTGGTCATAAATACCTTGGTTGGTTTGGCCTGTGGATTAAATACCTTAAAATGAGATGCCAATTCGACATACACAACTGCTGTGTCCGTAGGTCTGAATAATTATTGAATTATCATTTAATGAATTAAGTTCAGCGAAGTTTTTAAACCACTTTTCTCTACACAAAAAGGACCTTCTAGAGGAGTTTACTGGCGTAAAAAGTACTTTCCAAGATTTTGCTACACTTTAAAATTAAAGAGTGAACGCAACTTAGTGAACGAAATAGTGAAATTTCGCTCTTTTGAGCGTTGAAACACAGCCACTCTCATTAAATAGTGGCTCGATTTTACTTTGGGGTGGTTTAACTTTTTTCTATTTAGAGATTAGAAAAAAGGGATAAATAACTAAATGACGTTTTCGTATAAACAATAAACCATTGGCCATTGGTAATTCAATTAACCTGTACACTTCATTTAGAAGAATGTTATACCTAAATAAATATTTAGTTTGTTTGTTAACTATTAGCTATCTGTTTGTAAACATTTGATAAAGGCAAACCCGGAAATATACTGGAACAGTTTAAAAGTATTATTAAAGTTTTTTAAAAGTCGAACGACTGTTTTATATTTAGTTATTGTCGAGCTTCGTCCCATTATGTTATTTCCAATTCTTTTACGTCAATATTGTAACGTAAGATTACCATTATTATTTTCCAGCTTGTTTTTTGTTGTAGATTTACTAATTTAAGGTACACAAGGGAGCTAAAGTTTGCTTTGAGACTTTGGTAAAGTTTTAATTGTGTTGTTGCCACAGAAGGCTTGTCGTACCTTGTAACCGAAATATAAAGTAGGTTATACCGTGCGTGTGTTCAGATTAAATGTGTGTTAAACTAAACCTTCACGTACGTTGGTTGAAATTGAAAATATTACTTATGTAAAAACCGTTTATACGTACAAAGTATTTAACAATTTGTTTATTTTTGTCAAAGATTTATTTGACTAAAACTGGATATTTACCAAAACTATGCAGGATTTTGGTAAAATAGTGGTGTAGTTTTGACCATCTGTAAAGTTGAATACGTCACACCTAAAACGGATGGTACCATTGCATACGGGAACGAACATTTCTTTATACGTATTAAAAAACAGGTGTACTCTTTGATAACCTCATTGTTTTGAAATTTAAATGAATGTTGTGATTTCTATCAAACATGTTTTCAGATAAGTCCAAAGCAAAAACAGCAAAGTGTGTGTTGAGGTACAGTGAGTTAAAGCCATTGACTTAAGTGCAATGACTCTGAACAAAGCTGAGCTAATTGACAATATTCGATGCTAAAGGCAGTTTTGTGACACCGGATCAGCAAACAAATAAGCTTCAAAGTATACTTTTTTGTTTGAAGTTTGTGGTTGACGATGGGAGAAATTCAAGAGTTTAAACTATTGTTGTTGAAATTTTCCATCTTCAGTGAGCAAGAAGATCACTAATTGGAAAATGTCACTATTTAAACCTTCAGTAAAAGTATAGGTATGCCAACAGTCTCAGATGAAACCGTTACCAGCGTCAGGCAATCTTGTCTTTGAAGTCCAAAAAAATCTATCATGCCTATACCAACAAATAGTCTTTTTTCTATTAGGTCAGCTTTGTTCAAAGTCATCCTAAATCCTCACCGCACTAAAGGTTACTGACTTAAACTCACTCTGCCACACTTTGCTTTCTTTAGATCTGAAAATATGTTACGATTAAAAATACAATAAGCAAGTTTCCTCAAAACAACAATTAGTTGAACAAGTTGAGCACAGCTGTTTTGTAATACATGTAAACAAAACTCTTACAATCCGAGCCTTACACTATTTACATTATCACTTCTCTAAACTTAATATCCACATCACTAAAGTAGTCAGATTACTAAGTTTGTTACTCTGCAAAGTATCATGTTTGGAAGTGGTGGGTAATGTCCAACAACAACACGAGCAAAGTTGTCAGCTTAGCTGTTGTGAGTTGTGTAACTTTCAGCTTAAGTTGTAACGAGGGACATCTTACCCGACACTTTGATCAATTCTACAGGGTGCTTTGAAACGTGTGGCAAATACTATGGTGGTTCCAAGACATTGTAGAAAGTATAATTCGTACAGCCACCATTTTTAATTATTGATTGTTTACAAATTACTCACGAATGAACGCAGTCGAAATACGTCAATCACGTTAGTGCCATCTTAAAATGTTGGCCTTTCTGTCAGCTTGCACTAATTTCATTAATTTAGAATGGGCTATTTTTCTTAAATTAGTCTCTTCTTCTCCTATTAGTTATTCCCTCTGACCAAGAGGATACAAAGTAGGCATGCATTTCACTAGTATCATTTGTGCAACGTCATTAGAGTAATGTCTGACTTAGATATTACCTTAGCACTTTAGGTTCTGCGCGTTTATATTTTATCCATCCATTTAATGTTGTCAGTTTTAATACCAAGCCATACACTATGTAAATCAACTTATTTTAAGTGATCTGGTTCTTCTGGTTCACGTCGCATCGAACAGTCTTATAAGTAGCTTGAAATATTTTGGTTGTGCAGTTGAGTACCCTCTTCAGTCACTAATTGGATGAACTTGGATATTTGCTGTCTGTTATCCACTTGGTCATGTGGATTGACTATTAGTAACTGACTGCTGATGCAGACAACAAGTACTCGTATCTCGGTTTTAGCCAATCAGTGGCTGAAGATGGTACTCCACAGTGAGACCGAATATCTTAAGCTAATTATATTGATGTTTTACTCGGTGTGAACGGGAAGAACTAAATTATTGTTGCAATACCAGCCGCAAGACTAAGAGTTTATTTTTAAGTGTTTTACACCATTTAGTCTAGTTTCGCGTGAAGACCAAGTTACAGAAACGTTAACAAGAATATTGCATAGAGCGATATCAGGGTTAGGAGCTACTGCAAGAGCACGAGTCAAGAACAGAACTCCACTTCAACTCTCGGTAAACCCGGTAAATGATCGACTTCAAACTTTGCAAATGTGCCAATTCTATTTTCATACCTCCAAGTCAAGAGACACTCACACAGTTGTTTGCAGCTCGCAATAACGTGATGCACCGCATCGTTTTATGAACGCAGTATTAAACTCTGTGGCATTTTAGAATATGTTTTTAGAAGTAGCGTTCAAGTTGACCTGAAATTGAATCTAAAAAGGTATATTATTTATAATTATGATAGCAGTTATTAAGCCGAACGGCTTTTAACCACTCGAAAATGTCGATCCATCAACGCAGTGTTTTAAATCACTTGTCCTTAAAACATAATAAAATGAATAGCTAAAAACAGGTTCAAGACTATGTTTTACTTTATGTGCGCACAGGTGTTGAGTTTATTGTAAAAATATACTTTCAAGTTATAATCATTATCCTCCAAAATCTTTCAGAAATCGTTCATTGTGTTATCAATGTACTCTAGTTATCAATTCACTCTAGCCTGTTAATATGCATATCATTGCATACCTATATTTTTCCTTTACCAATCGTTTCCCTGTAAGTGTTATTTTCCATACACTGTTTAAGATGATAAAGTAACATTTAAATTAAATACATGATCATATAATAATCAACTAAGATCCCATTCTCATGTTTGTCTCAGTTGTCTCAAAAAATAACAAGCGACATTTACCTTCATGAACTTGAGGATTAATTTATTGTAACCAGTTTAAATGTTAATATGGTAAGAAATAATACGAGCATACCATTATAAAAGATTACGACGAACTTGATTGGATCCTGGAATATTGTAAATAATGATTTATAATTCCCTTCCCAGACAGACAGTTAAACCAAAAGAAATATTATCATTTTTATTAGAGACTTGGAAGGTATAATCATTGCGAAACAATCTTTGTTTATCAGTTGATAAAATAAAACTGTTTTCAGTGACTGACATTGTTGGATCTCCCAGGAGACAGGAATAAATGAATTCAAAGCAGCTAAGGCTTCAATATCATGTCTTTCTGTTGACATCTTGTCAGAAATGTTTTCCTCACTTCTCCACAATGTATTCATCCATGTTTACCAAATATTCTTCACAAACAGTAAAGTTTACATGTTACAAACACGTCTACAGGGTGTGTTATTTTCTATACTTGAATAACTATGCCTGGATTCAACAAAACGTATCGAAATGTTACTAGTTATACCTAAAATAATGTTTTAAGCAATAAATTGTGTGTGAAATGCGGTATTTTAAACATGAATTCTTGTAATCTGTAAATGAGTGTAATCTTTAAATCTTCAATTTTGCTTTGAAACGTTGTTTTAGAATTAAATTTATTTTCAAGTGCCACAAGGGGTTTGTATTTAAACAATTTTAAGAGCCTCCCCGGTTTTGGCTGAGACGTGGGTGACTTCAAGTATGTCAAAACATGATGAACAAAACATAATATGTTTTGGTGATATTGGCTTTAATTGTAATATTAGCGTTCAAAATGATGTATAAAACAACACAATGGTAATAAGATCCATGTTGTGTCGTGATTTTTCTCTAACAACCTAACAACATTTTGTTTTCAATTTCTTTGATATCCTTTAACTTTGAGTTGTTCTTACCTAGTTAGGTGAATGGTTTTCCATCTCTCTTTTTACTCACCACATAAGTATTTTAAGATGTCTCTCAAAAACCTGACAGAAAAGGTATTTTCTAAATAGGCTATGCCACCATTCCTGGCTTAGTAACCCTCATTTGAAACATGTGTAATCTGACACAGATAAAGTAGTAATCAGATAATCTGAAACACTAAGACACTGATAAAATGGTTATTACGTTTTGTTACGTATTTCAAACATGGTGATAAATTGGCTGGCTCGCAAAGTAACTTACTTCCAGTCACCTAGCTAAAACCGAGCTTGTATTTCGGCTAAATCTGTTGGCGAAATAACAGAGCTCCACTTCACTAAACAAATCAGAGTTGTAATTTGTATTCATTCAACGTAATTTATTGTGACACAACTTAACCAGCTTAAGGGTTGTCTTCATCTAAGGAAAATATTTGATACCTGTATATCTATAGCTATTCGACAAGCTTACTTACAGTTATATTAACACCACGAATCTTAAATGTAGTATTTACGTTAGTACATGGCCTACCTTGCAACAGTTATTAAGGTTTCAATCTGAAGTTTGCTTGAACGTAGAAATGTTTCTCAGTAGTAAATAGCTTCCCAGCCGTCAAAAACTGCGAGGTCCAAACTTTTGATGGCTTCTCGTTCAGAGTTACCAATCAACTTTGTTATTGAGCAACTTTAGATAGAAAACTTGAGTTATTACTTTTGATTCTTTAAACTTTCGTTTTATTCCTTTCATTCTCTTTGCTACGAGAGCTTAAGTACTCATTGTGAGTCCCTAAGTTTACGTACCTTTAACTATTTTTAGTACATAAATACTCAAATATTATATCTCGTATGTTGTAGCTGTTGTACTATTTACTAATTGTTGAAAGCCTCCAATTCATTCGTTATACTCGTATAAGGACAACTCAAATGGGACTCTTGTTTCTACTTTTTGTCCGCACTCGTTTATCATCAACCTATGTAGCTGTTGGATATTTAGTAAATATATCGTATGGTATATTATCAGCTCATATAATAGCTAACCAACGTTAAAATTGAGCCGGAAGGTGTCACACCTACTGCTACGTTAGAAATACATCAGGCAGTGAACAGGTTTTACCATTCCGTTAACTTGATATCAAGTAGGTAGATATTTTGTGATGAATTGAATAATAAACAATTCTTACGTTTCAATTACATGCCAACCAAACAAACCCGTTTCTTCTTATCAACACTAATCCAAGACTAAAGTAGGAGTTGGAATTACCAAACAAGTAAAAATATTTAGCAGTTTTCAATATTTGTAATTTCAATGTGCCTTTTAGTTAGTGCTCTCAAACAAGCAAAAAGTTTAAGTGTTTTCATATTAAACTGAAGGATGTAAAAAATGCAGGGTAATTTTGCGGACTATAATACAATTTACAGAAGTTGTAGCGCTTGATATACAAAATGTATGTAATGTCCATTGTTATTTTACTTATTTGAAGTCCAAAGTGTTTTTATGGAAGTTAAAGAAACTACTTATGTGTATCCCATATCACAGCTATCACACGTTACGGGTACTTAAATCAGGCAGTTTCATTTCTAGTGAGTGAGCTCGCACTGTAAATCTCAGACTGACACAGAGATAAGACTCTTATCACGAACTGAAGGCAGTGTGCTTCCTTATGCATGAGAATTCTCAATGTTACAGGATATTCAGTCCTCGTGTCAGACAGTGACTTAAGAAAAGGCCTGTTTCTGAAAACACCCAGCAAATGAAATCCAGTTTGTTCTAACGGTGTTTATTTTTGCTAAACAACCCAGCCGTAACCGTACAATAAGTACCCAGGGTTTGTTGTCTCCTTCTCAGCAGTGCCGGACAATTGAACATGACATGGTGAGCTGTTTCTACTGCCTCACCACATTTCCTGCAGAGGATATCCTCGACTCTTATACCCATTCTCTGCAGGTGACCGCGGAACCCCCAGTGTCCAGTGATAAAACCAACTACTCTTCGGGTTCCACTCTGTTTAGACTTACAGCTTCTACTGCCAGGGCTTGGGATGGTCCACTTAACACCCTTTTAGTTTGTCTGTTACCGTCTACGCTTACCCAGTGTCTTTGGTGTTCACCTGTGACCCACTCCGCAACTGAGCGGCGTGCTAGGCTGTATGAGATGCAGCACGCTGGTTCCGGGCCAATGAGGGTGGTGCTGGCACCTATGTTAGCACATTTATCCGCACCTTCGTTCCCTTCGACCCCACTGTGTCCTGGCACCCATAACAAATTAACCTTGTTGGCTTCTGCCAGTGTTTTAATACCTTGTGGCATTCCCATACAGTTTGGAGACGTATTCCTGGCTGTCCAAGGCCAACAACGCCGCTCTACTGTCCGAGTTAATGTAAATGACTTTGCCTCTATAGCCTCTACTTACATTAATCCTTGCACATTCAGCAATGGCTGTCACCTCCGCCTGAAAGACAGTTGCCAGTTTGCCCAGACTTATGCTTACGCTCAACTTGGGTCTGACCCTAGTACCCTGCTCCAGTCCCTCGTCCAGTTCTGGATCCATCCGTGTACCAGGTAAGGGCATTCCTCATGTAAGGAGGCTCCCCGTGACTCCACTCATCTCTACCAACAATACTGACCTTGTATGGCTTCTCTAGATCAGTGGTCCTTGTCATTCTGTCGGGGTCATTTCTAGGATATCTAGCTTAATAACATCGACTATCCTAGAATGCTTACTTGCATTATGATAATGCCAATTACCACTGCACTGTAGTCTGTAGGCCGCCATCCTCGCTTCCTTTGAGGAATATGTCCAGGGAGGAATATTTAGCACTACCTCCATAGCAGCAGTAGACGTGCTTCTCATCGCACCCAGTATTCCAAGACACGCCATACGCTGAACCTTTGACAGGGTTGCTGCCGCTGTGCCTTGTTGTACTGGGCCACCACACGATAGAGTACGCTAGCATGGGTCAGTGACCCTAGTGTATAACCACTTTGACATCTCCGGACGGAGACCCCAGGTGCACCCTACCATGCGTCTCCCATCATGAGTGTGGTCTGAGACCGGTTGGTGATTTGTGTGAGGTGCCTGTTCCAGGTGAGTTTGTCGTCCAGTGTTATGCCTAGGTACTTGAACTCTCTACCCACCTGAATACGTTGACCACCCAATCTTGGACTCGTTATCCGAGAGCTCCTCTTGTTCGTGAAGGGTACCATGACAGTCTTCGAGGGGTTGACAGACAGCCCCTCCCGTCACCCATCTCTCCACTATAGTAAGAGCCCTCTGCATGAGTTCTGCACAGGTCGTCTGGTGCTTACCTCTGATGAGAATAACAATATCGTCAGCATAGCCCTGAGCATACATACCTTGGTCATTTAGAGCCCAGAGATCATCCACAACGATGTTCCACAACATTGGCGACAGTACGCCGCCCTGTGGGCATCCTCGCTGGTTTTACCTCCCTTGTAACCCACACAAGGACGCTTGTGCTCGTCTACCTAACATATTTTTAATCCATCTTACAATGGGAGTTGACGCCTCTAGATATGAGCTTTGAAACTATCGACAAAGTGCTAGTGTTGTCGAAGGCACCTTCTATATCTAGAAACGTCACCAAGGCTATTTCCTTGTATGCAATAGCCTGTTCAATCTGTCTTACCAAACTGTGTGAGCAGTTTCACAAGATTTACCTTTCTGGTAGGCATGTTGATGTGCAGAGGGGAGACCAAGACACTATCTCACTCTATCTCACTATCTCACTAATATACCTGTCCAGAACCTTCTCCATGGTTTTGGTGAGAAGAAGGATGTTAAGCTAATCGGTCTATAGGCCTTTGCAACTTCATAGGAGGCTTTACCTGGCTTCGGTATAAATATAACCCTCGAGGTCCTCCAAGATGAAGGGATGAAACCTGTAGCTAAGCTTGTTGATAATGATATACCGTTAGTTGTTACGGTGTTTATTTTGCTAAACAACCCAGCCGTAACCCTACAATCCCAAAACCATTTCACTTACAACGGCAGTGAAAAAAGAAAAACGATATTTCCTTATTCCGAATGTATTAATGAATTATCTAAATTAACAATATTTACAGTTCCAACCATCGTAAATCTAAATCTGCTGGAATTAAATAATTATCATGAAACAAGAATTAAGATCTAGGTTGAATGTAGTAAAGTTTGAAAGTGATGTAGAGTTTATTACTTCTTCTGCAAAACAGTGTTCTGTGACCTGGAAAGTACACAAGAACACAATGGTTGCTCTGGTACCCAGCCCAAGGACAATACTACACTCGTTACTGATGAAGTCAACTAGTTTCCTGTCAGTGTACTGATGCAGACAGAAGTTGCTGTAGGGAACTCAGATGCTGTACAAGTGTATTACAAAAGCGACTAGTTCTTCATTTCCCCTCTAATAACTTACTATGGTTGTTCTAGGATTTTAAAATACCTCTAACATACCCGGGTAGCTTGTACCCCCAGCTTAAATGAATATTTCAACAGCTTAACAACTACGTTGTGTCCTTTCTATCGTTGTTGTTTATTGACTTTATCGATATTACATCAATACATCACAAACAAAATATAATATAACTTGAGTTCTAGGGCTTTTATTAATACGTAGTAGTCACACATAGAGTGTTATTTAAGCTTTAAGTAATATAGTGTAGTATTTACGGTATAATTTAGTTTTTAGCCTATATTATTATTTACTCTTTGATCGAAAATAACTTTACACATACAATTTAGTCTAAATATAGTTAAATTCCTAATTATGTATATGCTGGTATCCCAACGGTGTATAATTGTTGCATATTCCATGGTGTTATTGATTGATGAGTTATTCTCATCGAAAATAAATGTCTTTAGAATTAGAAGCCAGATAACGTGGTTATTGTTTTACTTGTAATAAAGAATAAACAAAGCCTAGTTCGAGTAGATTACAATTGTTTATTCTTTGAGTTTAACACATTTAGAATTTTACATTCCACTTTGCAAACATCCCACGTTAAGTGCTTAGAAGGTAATAAATTCTTGTTGGAAACGAAGATGGAGAATAACGACCGAATAAGTAATAAATTGAGAATGTATTTCACGATAATGGACCAATAAGTTCGATTATTGCTGTCAAACATGAAATTATTTCAGCACCTGCCGGAAAGTGTAAAGTACTTGTAATTTACTGTTATAAGACTTTGTAAAACTTGTAATGTTCCTCTACCGAATGTCATATTTGATTTGTTCTGGGGTAATATGATGGCCTCTGCCAATATTTGTTTACTGGATTAGTTCCCTATTGCTTAGGAAGGGGACTGAAGAGGTAAAATGAAATTACTTTATAATGGGACTTCTCACATTTTCCAAACTAGGTTCAGACTAAGACGTTTTAAATAAAAATTGTCAACGTTGTTGTCAGTTTTCTGTAATAGATAAAACATCAATTTTTCTTATATTCAATTTTGAAACTTTGAACTAATACTTAATTTATTTAGAAAGAATTGTATAATGAAACTTTTACTTTAACTAGGTGTATGTTTATTAAGACTAGTGGCGATGTACTGTCAACAATATTAAAAGGTAAATAAAAAATTGATTTTAAAATAAGGTTGTCATTTAATGTTTGCTAGTCTGTATAACATCTTGTTTATGTATTACCCGACTAATGTTCTTCGTTTCTGTAATTTTATAACTAAATGGTGTTGATTGTAATTATAGTTTTTAGTGTACTTGTATTAAATTAAGTATACGTTGACACGATTTGAAAACCATACATGTACTGAGAAATGCTTTAATAAAAGGTATTTTTATTTATTTAAGGTGTATTAAGCTGGGTTATGTTAGGTTGGGTAAGACTAGGCTAAGCTAGTTGTTGGTCTAAAGCTCGAGTTCTCAATCGTTTCAAAATTACGCTAAAGTTGGAGCAATCTTTATTAGCAATCTTTTGAATTCGTGAGTTTGGAATAAAACTCGTTTAAACTCGACAGTATTGATTTTTTGTTTACTATCAACTTATGAACAACCCCTTTTATGGCAAAAAATTGATTACGTTTTTAACTATACATTCTACGTAGACTATTGCATAATAGGTTATGTATTGCAAAATTAACTTAGCATGGTAAGAAATGGATTTCAGCCAAAATAATTAGTTTCTTAGGTATGTGTTACGCATTGTGTTAAGGAATGTTTTTCTTATCATTCAGTAAAGACTGTGACAAGCTAGAGTTCCAGATGCAAACGGAAGAAATGCTTCATTACATGAAAGAAGGGTTGTTAGTCGCTGTCACAGATTTGTCCTGGAAACTACATCGTCTCCAGTCTCGCCGTCTTAAATTCTATTTCTGTTCTATATGAAGTATGAAATAATGAGTTATAATTACTTTTCATCAATTGGGGTTTGATGGAACACGTTTACGTCTTAACTCACGTTTACACGTCTTAGCTCACGTTTACAAGTCTTAACTCACGTTTATACGTCTTAACTCACGTTTACGTCTTAACTCGCGTTTACGTCTTAACTCACGTTTACGTCTTAACTCACGTTTACATGTCTTAACTCACGTTTACACGTCTTGCTTTCGCGGTCAGTGTTATCACTAAAATTAAGACTTCCAGTTACACCGCGTTACAGTTGAAATAGAATATTACTGTTAAACGTTTCGACCTCGCTGTGGAGAGTCATCCTCAGCAGCGTGTTGACTGGCTGAGACTAACACGTGAACATGTTGAGGCAGTGTTTAAGTTTTGTCAGTATAAAAACTAGCACGGGCTGTAATAAAAACAATTAAAAGTAACTAAATCGAAGCAGTAAGTAGCTAAATTGTATTTTATCATGTTCTAAAATAGAAGGGCGGATCTTACGTGGATTCACAGGTTTTGTGTGTAGGCTATTTGATTACCGAACATAGATACACCCGGAAGTAACCTTCGTGATGCGACCTCTGGAAGGTTAATATGATAGAAATAACATCAAGCGATAATTTTCAACTAGTAACCTAGTGAAGCATAATAGCTACTTTAGATAAAAAATAACAGACAACCAACAAGATCAATTCAACACGAGCGAAAATACTTCTTACCAAGCGTAATAGTTAACAGAAACCGCTTATAGTTCAGCCTTCCTTGTTTAATATTAGGCTTGATGACGATAAGGAGTCAGTCGCATCAGTAATACGTTTAGAGCTAACATAAAATAATACGAACACATTGTTAACCGAGAACCGTGGTTTAGAAAACTGATACCGGAGAAGATTAATCGAGCAAAGTTTCAACAACTTTCACCCGAGATTGAAAGTAATCGGCAACTTTCTCAACTTATTCCATTGGATACCCTTTACTCGATCGGCAATTGAGGAGGAATGCTTTTAGGCAACAAAACTGAACTGACAGTAACGACTAACAATATACTATGTTTTAACTATTTGTTCAACCTACCGACACATGTAGAAACACTACGATAGGTGAACAATACTCTCAAACCGATTGAACCGTTTACTAAGGTTTGTTTAATTATTTCATATTATAAAAGACAAGTAACAAAATATTATGACATCCTCAAAAATTAAACAGTTTGAGTTATACTGTGTACTGTGTTATGTTAAACTAATACATATCTACCTCTATAATTTCGGATCGAATTACATTTCTGACATTTGAGTTTATTTAGCAAAAATACTTTTGTTAGTTTGTTCATTCATTTAGTTTGCACGTTAAGAACCGTAATTTGTCAGTATTGGTTATATGCTTAACATAAGGGGTGTATATGAAATATAAAGAATTTCTCCTAGTAGTCAGTGTAAATAATTTAACAAGTTGAGTTTGGACAGCTATTGAATGATTTTATCTGTCCTTGATAAAATGATTAACGATAACTTTATTGCTGAAAGTATTTTCTGATTGGTTGAAACTGAACTCCGCCATTGTTTCTCGTTCGGCTGACTCCTTACTTTCACTAAGCCTATTATGAAACAAGAGAGGTTGAAGGCTTAAGCCGTTTGAAGTTTCTTGTGAATTCTTATTCTTGGTAAAACGTATTTTCGAAGGTGATCGCTCGTGTTAAAGTAGCTATTTTCTTTATTTACAAATTTAATATGAATTTATAAGCCTATGTTATCGTTATAGTATTATAAATCTTTATGCTGAGATAATCATGTCGACCACGTATGTAAAAAGGTATCTTTAGGAATTTTTTTATTAAGAAAGCTAAAAGGTTTATGTTCTACGAATTTTTCTAAAATAATTTATTTTGGATTAATACATCTCTCCTTTGGCATAATATTCTGGGGTAGCTGCGCTGAAACTAAATTACTAAGAGCATTTGATCTCGAAAAAACAGCCGTTCGTATCATTTGCAAATTACTCTCTGGCGTGTCATGTAGAAACTATTTTAAGAGTTTGAAAATTCTGACATTGCCGGCATTATACATTTATGAGACAATTATATTTTGTGTTTCAAAGTTATTGCAGGGTCAAGATGTACATTCACACAATACTCGATCTAGTGAAGTGAACAGGCAAATTAGCCACCGACTAAATATACATAACAAATAACCTATGCAAGCTGGTTTAAAATTATTGAAAAAACTTCCTTTAGAAGTTAAAGCTACACTGTCAGATCTTGCTCTTTTCAAAAATAAACTTAAAACCCACTTACTGGCTATGGCTCCTTACTCTGTAGCGGAATTTACTGAAGGAGTTTAAATTTCATTTATAAGCTATTTACCCTTTTGTAACATTATTTGAATATAATAGAACCCTCACTTCCTTATCAGTGGTTAATAACCATAACACATTAATCATAATCCTGTAATTCATTCATTCATTTCACCAGTTTTTGTATCATCTTAACCTTGTTGTCAACACAATAATTATTGTTAATTGACAAATAAAATTAAATTGAATTAATAATAAAATTTCATAGAGTAAATATTTTGACTAAACCTACAAAAGAAATACACACTTTATGTAGCTTTTCAATAGCTGAAAATTTACACTCACATTCTAGCTCTGAAGAGGAACTGGAACATTTAAAGACTTAAGATTAATTAGATTAATTAGATCTCTATTTCAGGTATATAGTCAACACGAACTAAACTATTGTTGCTAAAGTGTTCACTAAAGTCAGCAATATAATCAGCTGCTCTCAGTATTTAATAAATATTTTCAATGGAAATTATTTATTTGATTAGAGGTATTTACATTTTTATCCTTGACCCCTACACAGTATATATGGTAAACCGTAGTTTCTCAATTTAGTACAAAAAGTGAATTTTGTGCTGATTATAAGAACTCATAAAAAAATTAATATGTTAACTACAGAGTCTATACTATGTGTAAATTTTCCTAACTGTCGATACATATATTTGTGTGGTTTTTATTTAACTCACCCCGAAGCTAATAGTTTTTTTAAACGGTGAGAATTTAACGAAATACCTTGTTCAGTATTAAACCATTGACAGTTTGATAACCTATCAGGTTAAAAAATATCAGGATTAGCATTGTCTTAGAACTTTCTCATTTTTCCATAGTGTTTGAGTGACCTGGTTTGTTTATCAAGCGCTCTCATAGTGTTAAAGATGTGTAGTATACGTAAAATACAAGTTTTAAACTGAAATGACAAACCTCCTACATGTTAATGTTGGTACAACAACTGATACCCTTTGTTTGCTAATTGTATGTTTTGGCGTGATATAAACAGAAACTTGATGTGTCATGTTTTTACCCAGACATTGTAAGGCCATGTTACTCATGTTTCGTACTTGTTTTTCAATTTGCCACGCCCAATTATAAGTATCAATAAAGTATTTAATACCCAAAGTAACTGGCTCCTGCAAAGTGAAGTTAAAATACTACGTCTAATCCGTAGCATAAATTAACTAAAGAGATAGAAAAATATGAGAAGTGCTCTAGACGAAATGAATAGTTCATGTGGCTTTTAAGTTTACTGCTGACTTGATATTCTCTGTTCGTGAACAATAAAACACCTGAACAACTTGTTCGGACGATAAACCTTAGAGTTGAGCTCGTGATATTAAAGATTTATCGAAATGAACTTATATAGCAGATAATAGATAGTGGCACAGCAATATAAACAATTATCGAATCAACCTATTAGAGGTAATTGCGTTAGTTGTTTACAACAAACGACGTAATATTGTTTTAGATATTAGGGATGATATAGATTGTAGTTGATAAATGTATGAATCAAGAGTTGATTGGCTATAATTTTGTTTAGTCCACAGAACGTTGTGGGACATTACCAGCTATTTTAATCAATCTTTCTTGGCAATTTCAGAATGGTAATTGTTAACTTACATTTATTTTGTCTTCTAAAATAAATCAACAGTAATATCTTACGCCAGATTTGAACATATGAGACGAAAAACTAAAGTTGTTACTAGTAACTTGATAAAACCTTTAGTTCATGGTCTGTTAAGAAAGATAGATACTTTCAACTATGGCTTTCCCTTCGGTGTTCACACATTGGCATAATTATGTCAGTGCCAAAAATCGTCAGTTTATTTGTGTGTTATATTTGTTATATTAATTGTTACTTCAATCATCAAATTGGAGTATAAATTGAGACTACCCAACACAGAACGGTAGTTCATGAACGTTTGCCATCCCAGGCTGGAGCTCAACTTGTCAACAGAATACCAAATTCGATTAAAAGTCCCCTTATGCCCAAGGCATTTAAAACTCGCCTCAAAAACATTTTGGTCGCAGAAGCATTCTACAACAAACACGAGTTTATGGCACACACTTGGGAGACCATACATTAATTATTTCGACGGGGTGCAGAGGGAAAATTCGAATGAATGGAGAGAATGAATGTATAAATTGTATGTCCGAAAGGTTTCTCGATGTGATTGAATGGAAAATTTTAGCTGTATAGATAACTTGACAATTGCTATACATTTGTATAATGTTCTCGCAATAAACTATTTATTTATTTATTTTTATTTTGATTTAAACTCCAATTAGCACTACACACCGATTATGTATTTTGAATTACTCAAAATCATTACTATTAATTGAATCCGACTACTACTTTCTTATTGTTTTAAAGTTCTCACGATAGTTTTAAGTGTTAACACTTAAGTAGAGTTGAAGTATTTTTATGTATACACGATTTAAGCTATGCTGTTTTTTATCAAGCCAGCCATATAACAGCAAGAACATTAAAATATTACATGATTTATTGTCAACACTATCATCACTTACGATCCATGCAACCTGTATCATGCAATTGAAGCACAGCCTAATTTCAAGCAAAAAGACATTAAAGTATTTTGTTACCACAACAGGCTGTATGGACGTTAAACAGAATACGTCAAATTATGTAGCAGGCCGTTATATGATTGTTTCCAATTGGACAATCTAATAAAGTGAAGTTAATTAATAAGCAGGCTGGAACAATACAACGTAAGCAGATTACAAACGTTATAATGTGCTTACTCAATAACACTGATAAGTTCTTACAGTGATCATGGTTTATTGGATAAAGTGTTTTACAATTATTTTAATTGATTTTACGGTCACGTTTATTTACTTGCAAATTAATAAAAGGCTTAATCTAAAATTATTACTTAGCATCTAGATATTTCAATAAAATTAGAAAACAGCGGTTTCATGGCAATTTTTTTACTTCGTTCTAATAAAGATGCTATGTTTAAACATTTTGAAACATATTTTAAACACATATTTTGTTGTTATTCGGGTCTTATAGCGCAAGTTGTTTTAAAGCTTTTGTTTTTAGAATTCTGTTGACATGGCGTATGCCTTGAACAGCTACTGCAACAAATCGAGAGCAATAAGTATACTTGACAATTATAGTACGCACTATACTTAAATCTTCGGAGGTCACACTAAACTGTCGGTCCATAAAAAATTGTTACCCAATGTAGGAACAGTCAACCCTAGTTTGTAACAAGACTACATTTCATCATCCATCAAAACGCTCATAATATTCACGACCATTCCTATTCACCTTGAAATACCTAAGAGTGGCCGGTGTTTTAAAGCAAAATGTATCTTGACTGTGTTTTAAAGTTTTCATCACTTCCATGTCTCTAATCAGAAAAATATGGCAAGCTGCTCTTAATGGTATGTATGCGTCAAAAACTATCAATTTATTTTGCAGATGGAGTTTAAGTCTTAAAATTGCCTGGTTTAGTGCTGCTACAAATGAATTTCTTAATTATAAACCGATATGTATTTCTTGGTTTTGTGTTGTAAAGTAACTCGGGAAGTTCTCAATAAAATCCATATATTTTATCCGGATTTAAAATAAATTGTTCCTTTTTGTTTAAAAATATTCTTGGGTAAATAGAAGTAAAATAAGTACTAACCTATTACATTTAAAAAACCACCGACGTAGGAAAAACCTTTCAAATTTTCTAATCTAATAAAAATTCATTTAAAATTACTTGTACTTATACAGATTTATAATAAATGTACCAATTGTTAAATTAGCACAGTAAGTCTTGAGAAAAGATATTTAAATACATTTTAAATATCCCAATAATGATAAAATTGTTTAAACAAACAGTCTGTTTGTACCCTAATGCATTTGTGTTGAAACTAACTGTTTGTATTCGTTAAATTAGAAAAATAATAAACAAAGAATATCTTAAGAAAACATCAACAAAAACTATTGACATAATTTCGGACAAACTAACATATTAACAGCTTTTATAAGTGTAGTATTTTATAACAAAGTTATTTAACCTCCCTACATTTACCAAACAGAAGCTTTGGCGTTTGCAGCACTTATAACTTTTCTCATAAATTCTGCAACACATGAAGGCTTTTCAGGAGAAACTTTTGTTATACTGGTTGTTTCAATATTCGTGTTGGATACTTAAGGTTATTGTGGCATAAAGCCTCAATTACGTATTAAAGGTTACCTATACGGTCAAAATGTTTTTACGTTTAGATTTACTACTATATAGCTTACGAACACTTACGAACGTGAAACTTTGAATAGTTCTATGTACTTATAAAGTTAATTTTTAAACCGGTATTAACACTAAATGTAAAAACATTGAAAACGTGCAATCAAAAACGTAAAGGTAAAAGGTGAGTTAGCAAGCCTTTTTAAAGTGCTCAATAACGGTTTAATTCACAGAAAATATACAAATGTAATTAATCTCAAAACTTGTATCACTAACATTTCTACACCAAGCTTAAGGCAATTAGTTCAGAAATACTGTAATTATTTTCGTATAATAAGAAATATTCGTTTGTTTCTGTAACAACAAATTACAAGGCCTTTGTACTGCAGTATTGAAGAAGAATGCAATGGTAGAGAACAATTTTTGCTCACGAGAAAAAAGTGATTACTATCCTACCCTATAGCAAGCCAAATATGAGACGATTTTTATAATGTAATAATGTAGTTCTACCATTTGTAATGTTGTTATTAATTTCACTTAAATTTATTTATTGGAACACAGTATGTTGCAAATTAACTAATTTTGGTAATATTTCGGCTTTACCATTATTATGTTTATGTAATGGTTTGATAATGGCGAAGCCGAAATATTACCAAAATTAGTTAATTTGTAACTGTGAGTTATTTTTCTATTTATTGGAACACATTAAGACTTAATATGATTTGATTGTAAAATTTATTGTTAAAACAGAAATAACGGTTTTTATCGTGCAATTGAAAACAATTTCTCATTGATCCTGACAAGTAGTTGTTATCAAGGGCAGATGGTGGAAACATGAAATAAACCCATAACAAACGAGTCCAAATTTATGGAGGGAACACCCGGTCCAACCAGCTTGCTTATACCACTTTTCATTACCAACCTTACAACGCTAACTTAAACTTTAATATCTAGTCTCACCCGTCTGTAACAACTGTTACGTTACATAGAAGAGAAGATGACTATAGAGAAAGCAGTCATGCAATATTGTCCACAGAAGAGTAAAGCTTGTTGGATCACTTCCATTTAGGTTTTTATACCTTGGAACGCATCACTTAACAGTATTCGTTCTTGAAAACACTGTAAAAGGTTTGATAACATCTTTTGCAAAATTGATGGTTGTAAAATGAACAAATTTGCGTTGATTTGTGGTGTGCTTTTACCGAAAATATGATACTTCACTAGAGTCATGTATCTTCAGGAAGGTATCTATATGCAGAGATATATCTGCGTAAATTACTGTTAAAATATTTCTTGTGTATTGCATATTTTCAAGCAAATTATAAACTATTAAACTAATGATTTGCTGTTCCTTAGTTTTTCACGATATAAACTACAAGCTATCGTGCTTAGTACAAAACTGTACGAGTAAATTGTGTACAATGTAGGTTTACTAAAGGTAAATCACTATTCGCATAACTCCTCGTGTTGTGTGACCTGACAACTTTGAGAAAAGCTTTTAGACTAATGCAGTGTGTACCAGCTCTCAATCGCCTTTTGACACATATTCCTGATAATTATGAATAGTCATTGCGTTTATTCGTTACATTAAAATGTCATAAATGTAGTGCCTTTGATATATATTTGCATTAAAAACTACTTTAAATTCAGTTAAATTTAGGAGTAGCAATAACCCCCTATTACGTAACTAGCAACAAGTAAACAAAACATAATAAGCAAATTTTTACAAAAAAAGTAGCTATACAACAAATTAATTTGAAACATGTTTTTGAGATGATTAATAAGTTGAATTTCAGAAATCCACTTATGAGATTAAAAAAAATTAGACACTAAGATGCTAAAGTCTTGTCTAAAAGTCCAATTTTAAAACCAGTATTTCCTTTTCACTATTTGCAAATTAAGCTGGTTTCGGTTAGGTATCACAATATGTCACCCGTCGTCTGGTTTTTAGTTTTCTCACCTTTTTCCGGTTAAGTTAACTTAAATTAATGTCTTAATTAATGGGCAAAACAGAAAACGACTTACAAAAAAGTCAAAATAGAAAACGACAAAATAGAAAATGACATTCAGGTTTGGGATGTTTGATTCTGTTTAAAAGTCATTTTCACTAAATATATGAAAGATTTGTGTTTTAAGGTTCTACCTACACGCCCCTAAGGCTTTTGTTAGCCTAATGTTACGTGCTATTTATTTATTTGTGTAAACTTAGTTTACAACTACTATAAAGTTGAATCTAAGAAAAATTGAAAAATTATTTAAATCTAGTTTTTTTTCTATCATGTGCAGTGCAGTTGAGATATAGGGTAAATGAAATAGATAAAGAATCACCATTTTCTAAGAAATACCATATTCCACAGCGGATACACGAAACAAAAGCCACGGCCGCTAGAATAAACTGTTTATTTCATTAGCATTATGCACCCAAAACACCTGGGCTATGGTCATAAACCTCAAACCAAACCTCGTTAAACCTGGTCTGGTTAACATACAAACTGAAACGTCCACGAGTAATGACACTATAAATGACTACCAACTGATTAAGGTGGTCCTCTATTTGTTGAATATAATTAAAGCTATGGATGGCATCCAAGTTAATTGAATTTTGAATAACAAGACTTGACTTAATTCATGGTGGTTGAAAATTAAAATACCAGTTGACAAGACTTTGGTTTTGTACACATACATCGATGTAGTTGAATTCATTGGGAATAATCAGTAATTCCGTAGTTGAAAGCAAATTGGTTGAATATAACACCAAACTTCAAACCCTATGAAGAAAACCGCTGTCAGATAAACTATTAAATTTTCCAAATGGCTAACCGAAGTGGCGGTTTTTAAAAATTGTGGCTCTTTCATTTTGAAAAACCACCACTTCATTGTTCACCAAAACATAAAATGAGTTGCATTCCTTTTTTGTATCAGCCAAAGATAGGTAACAGAATCCATACCTTTTCATACCCTCAAGAAATGGGCTACAAGAACCAAATTTTGAGTGGAATACAATTTTAAGGTTATCGGCCATAACAACCAAAACGCATGGCTGAAAACCTCATCAAATTGTATCATACAGTTAGAGATATAATATGTGATATAGTAAAAAAAAGAAAACAAAATCGTTATGTTATTAAAAGTAAAGGTTTTAGAAGAAAACTGATTTAAGAAATACAGATTGACAGATCTGAACTTTGCTTTTACCATTATTCGGCTCGATGGTTCCTATACTTTTGAACAATCTGAGATGAAAGTTTGGACAAAGTAAATGCTTGGAGTTTGGAAAAAGTTTTCTTCTTTGGTTGATTTTTAAATATGTTAAACAGGTTCACTGATTGAAAATATCCCATTTCTAAATCTCGTAGTTACGTTTTTAGAGCTAAAGAAGTTCATCCAATGAAAATAAATCTTCTTGAAAATAAAGAGGTTGGAAGTGTTACCGTGGCAAAATATTTGAATTCTCCAAGCTGAGCTATTTATAACTTAATAATATAAGATAAATCCCCTTGTCAACAAGTAGTCTTTTTTATTAAAATCTAAGAAATTCGTTTGATCGTAAATGCGTTTTCTACTGATCCCCATTAATTATGCAAATGATACTCGAGGTTGAGTTAAGACCCTTAAAAGTTTGTTCCCTGGGGTAAGTTTAAAGGAACGTTTGAATGATAGTTTGAAATTATTTGAGTGACTCTACTAAGTTGCAGTTTTTGAGATACTTTATGAATTACCATCTGAATAAACACGGTTCTAAGCAAGTCGATTTGTTGTGTTTACTTTCTTTGAACTTTCAATACTTGCATTAATTATCAATCAACTAGTCGTGGCCTCATCTGTGTTAGTTTTAGGTTATCAACACAGTCGTTGGTCTACTACGAGTATTCTACTTAAAAAGGTATTTCTACTCAATCTTTTTTATTGTCCACCACAAGGGCAATAGTTTAGATTTAACGTTTTTTAACTCAACGCAAGTAGTAGTAACACTAAACCAGAAGAATTTGTAGACAAACTAGACAAATTAATAACGTACAAACGCTTGGACTTTATGATAAATGAAACAATAAGCAATAAAACGTACAATAAAAAAATTTATATGCAAATAATGTATTAAGAAAACAATATAAATTAGTACAATTATTTTGTACTACATATAGTTTAAGGGTTTACATCCAAGGTAGGGCCAACTAACCATCTAACGGTAAAATAATTTTAAAACCTTGTTTGTTTTGTGTTTTCTTAACCAGTTTTTACGAGAATGAGCTTAACTTGTTTGAAAAAAGAGTCCTGACTTAAAATTTAACTTAAAAATGTATCTTTTTGTTTTCATTGTACTATATTTACCTTTTCCAAATGTCCATACTTTACGATTCAGTTGTGAGGAGACTAATTTTCTCTCGACTTAACTGAAATTTAAAGGTTTTTACAGACGGAGGATGATCATTTGTAGACATTTTTTAGGCTACGTCTGTTAGTAATTATATAATTATTCAATATATTTCGATACCAAAATTTTCTGGCATTTTCTTTCTTTATGAAGAAAATTTCGGTATCGAAATATATTGAATTTCAAATTTAGACCTTACTATGTCAATATTATGTTTCTATTCTTGCTGGAACGCCAACCTAATAACGCGTTTAGTATTTTTTATTCTAAAACGTTTTCAATAGCAAAGTATACGAGCTAGCTATTGGAAAACGAACAAACAACACTGTAATGGTTTACAACCCTAAACCAAGTATAGCGTATCAGTACATGTTTAAAGTTTAGGCAAGAGCCCTTGTTAGTCTGTAATTACCCTGTGGTATATTTAAACGTAACCAGTTTTGTTGCTTGCATAGTTTTTCTCAATGTGTTGTCCAAGACAATGGATAAAGGTGGACAATCAAACCAGATATTATTATTTAAGTATTAACATATTAAAGCTCAGTGGTGCCTTAAAATAGTTACAATATGCCTGAACGTGTAGATACGCCTGAAATGCTTTCGTAGACGTAAGAATAAGCGTTTTATGCTCGTGACACTCTTTCAAGTATTATATTGTCGTTGGATTCAACCATCTAACAAACGCAATATCTCTGATTGCGGGAGTCTGGCTTTGCAGACTTGGGTTGCGTGGCTTCAATTAAAACTTTTCTTCCTTTCTGTCAACAAAGCAGAAATGTCGTTATCTTCTATAAACCATTAATATAAAGGTCATATGAAGACAGGTACTATGTTACTTTGTTCAATGAAACTTGCAGCAAATCGGAATGACACGAACCCTGACGTGTTTTGATTTCTTTAAAAAAAGTAAATCTCCCAGTAATTATTTGTGGAAATGTAAGTAATGGATTAACCAAACGATTTGTCCCTACGACCGACTTGTGTATGTATAATCTTTTGTATTACGTAGGCCTAAAAGTGATCACTAAAAAGAATTTTTTACAAACCAAGGTACTATAAATAAAGTTAATATGAATAGTAGTGTTATTTTCATATAGTTTCAAATGAAACATTTCTCTTTGACTGTTAGATGATGACTGTAACAGTGAAGACATGGAGAAAGCCTAGTATGGATACTTTATACAAGTGGTTTTTGTACAAGTTGTTCTATCCTAAATCTAAAATTCATCCATTTTTAGGATTGAAATAGGTAAAACTAGAGAATTTCAAGTTTCTAGGCCTTGTAGCTTTGGCTCAACGATGATGATTCAGTCAGTCAGAACATAGTCTTTTATACATATGGATCAAATAAACCAGTACATGAGCACAAGTCAAATTTGTACAATGATTGGTAAAACGTCCCTGACAGCAATACAGTTTGTCTTCACAATAAGTCACTTACAAAAACTTTGATAAAAAGTAATAATGTTATAGGTACTACTAATAAGTACTTTTGGTCCTGCCTCTGAACAGACGGACCTCATCTACTTTTATACAAGGTGACAATTTAATCTATTGACGGTTTAATAACTTAAGAATGGCGGAGGACGTACCCTTAAAACGTTATTAAACCGTCTCCAGACTCAACTGACACCCTGACTTAACTGACATACTTGTTATTCTTCTAGTAAGTACAACTGTAGACCTAGTTATAAAACAAGTAAAGAACATACCTTAAATTTAAATGTCAAACTAAATGTTTGTCAGTTAGTAAGACTGTTTCTGAACAGTGAATATTATACGTGTATAACGGTTAAGGTAAAGCTGTTAGCAGTGGCGGATATTAGATAACGTAACTTTGAGTATTCAGTGAACAATGACAAGTTGCAGGTAGAACTTAACCCATCATAACTAACTGAAATGTGCTTGAGATACTGTGTTTAACACCACTCGTGTAATACATATGTCTAGTGGTTTGAAATGAAATGTTCCTAGTTTGAAAACTCAGTCACTTTTTAAAATGTATCTTCTTGTGGTCTATCAAAAGTGAACATTTTTAAAAGCAGTGTAACATAACCTAATCTTTAATTAAATCGTTAAGTCATAGTCTGGTTTTGGAAACGATAACTTAAAACATGAATGTTTTATGAGAAAACAATGTAAATATGATTGATGCTATATACTATATATCCTATAGAATAAACTAAAAACTGAAAGGGGAAAAGATAACTTTAAACACTAAAAAACATTATAAATTTCGGTTTGAACCGTCTTCAGAAAAAAAATAGCATGAAATCGTAGAAAAGAATCATAAAATCATTATTCTATAGAATATGTATAGGAAATGTTTGGGTAAAATGTGGCCTAAAGGGTATGCTAAACATGAAACCCAATAAGGTATACGTTAATGATTCAATTAATATTTTGACCACATAAACTTCGGTCCTAATTAAACTTGTACACAATAGTATGACCAATATAGTAAAGTATTATTGTTTAAATAGTTGTTTCAATATTTAACAGTTTCGAAAAACAAAATTAATTAAATAAAATTGTCATTATGTTTTGAACGCAGCTGATCTTAAAGCCCTAAAAAATCAAATACTTTTATAATGGGCATACCATTAATTAGTATATGTATATTTAATTGCGTAACTTGTTTCATTATGTTCATAAACCCACTACTTAGTTTCAATAAATAATAACTTCAAAGACGTCTAATCTAAATATTAAATATGAGCCATATCTTGTTTTTGCTTTAAATAAAACAGTCTACACAAAATTGCAACGTAGGGTTAATTAAAGAACAGTAAACTGTACAATGTCTAATGCAATAATTGTGTTCGACCTTGTACCAAATGTAATGTAACTTTCCAAATAACAACACGCGTAGTTGAAATGTCACTTATCCTTAAACTATGGTTTTAAGAATAATTATGAACTTTTTTTACAGCTGTAGTTTTACTGTGAATTTTGTTTCATTTGAATGCGGCCCCCGCTTTCTAAAAAAATACTAGCATATGATTCAACAGTTGTAATGTATATTATCGACTAATAAAAAACTTACTTTCCAAAACGGTTTTAACCTAACTTGCGTTGTTTAACCACAAATAACCCTAACCAATAATTAATATTAACACCTACTTTTAAGTGTTACTTATCAACGTTATTTCACGTATTCACCTTTTATCGAATGACTGACAGCAAGTCACTCAGGAAGGTTTTTAGTGATCTGCAGCACTACAGTATAAACCTCTATTGTCCAGATGTGTTTGTTTTATAATCCCCTGATTGATGTTCGTTGATCTCCCTTTGATGTAGAAAACAACATGCGCTCTACTTTGTGCTGTGACAATGTTGACCGAAACAACGTAATTATCCTTCACAAAACAGATTGATGTTTGAACCAGCCCTTTGACGTGTGGAAATACCAGAAAATTGCCAGTAAAGCATTACAGAAAATTAACGTTATTACACCAACGTTTTACCTACAAGCTGGAAATATTAAGGCCTTGTATTGCGTAATTGAATCCCGTTGTTAAATTACTAGTTACATGTCATCGTTTTCGAAATAAGGTATTCGTACTCACTATGAACCAGCGAGGTAACAATTTAGTATTCTGTGTAAAAACTGTAAGGTTTAATCTTGTAGAGTTTTTGGTTCATACTGGGTGAGCTTTAAATGTCCCCCCAAACATTAACTTTCGAAAAATTAAATATATTAAAAACCCATTATGGAATGATTTTATTGGACCCTGACAAACTTTGTGTTACCCCCACCCAAAAACTGGGGTGGGGGGAGTGCCCCTCAATTAAACAAAAATACAAAACCCCCTCTTGTGGCAACTTCAAAGAAAGAAGTTTTTGATAGAAACTCAACGACGCATAAGATTTTGTAATACTTATTTAAAAATTACAAGAAATCAGGTTTATAATGCTTTCACGCACTATTTCTTTTAATAACAAATGTGTAATCTAACGTTTTGTTTAAATAAAGTTTCACCTAAATCAAAAATTGTACACACACATTTTAGAAAAATTACTGATAAGTTCCATATTTTGACCAATCATGTAACAGTTCAAAATACAATAGCTTCAAGTTTTTCTATATTAATACGAGGCAATGATAAATTTAAGGCAGCCTACTCACCATGTGCTTAGATTCTATGTTTCTATAATAAAAAGTGCTTTTCAAACTAAAACCAAGAAGTCCCAGACATCAATTATGCACTTATTCTACTCAGTTTGACAACTTACTTGATGGTTGATGGTTGTTTGTACTCTGTCATGACTCACTGGTCAACAGGAAACCAAGTATGAGACAAGTTCACCGCTTCCTACAGTTATATTGTACAAGTTGAGCAAGTTTGGTCGTATATCCTTCAGCATCCGGCGAGAACTTTCCACGTTCCTCAGATACAATTCAGCTTACATTTAGCACAAACATTGTTGTTCCTTCTTGAGTAATGTAACATTTCAAAAGAGATGACCGCCTTCCTGGCACAGTTAGTAGTCCTCGTTTTCAAAAGAAAGATCAAAGATTCAATTATCCGCGCAGGCAAGTGGGTTTAAACCTCTTTTCAAAAACGATTTTCGTAATAAAAAAATGTTGTTAAACTAAAACCAACAATACCATGAATTAACCATATTAGTGTTTTATATAGAAACATTTCACCACTAATGGACATTTTGTCAACATAACAGTTTTTTCTATTCAGTTACCTGATTATACTTCGTTCATGGCTTTTCTAATGGATGATTTTCGTTTGCTTATTTGTCCTTGCGTAATTTTTGCGTATAGTTCTACGTATCAACTTAGTGACAATATAAAAGTATTTAGTTTGAAATAATAATACATTAGACAATTAAACAGTGATCATTCATAATATCAAAGGGTATTCGTATTTTTATTTCTGTTCAGCTACCTTCATTACTTTGATTACCTCCCGCTGAATTCTCGACCAGCTCAGATGGATAGATAGTGTCAACTTTACAAATACTGTGCCCTGTTAAACAAACATCAAGTAGCCAACCAGGTTTTAGTATCAAAAATCACCTAGTGACTACAACGGTTTCGCGTGTAACTATGGAGGATACATGCGAAGAGCAACTTGAGGCAAGCAATCTTAGCCTACAGTGAGGCATGTAGTGCATCTAGATGGCGGTTTTTCTTTGTGTTGTAGGGATGATAGTTGTTCCTTACTGAAAAATTATATAATTTCATGTCGAGGTTTGTTAGGTTGGAGAGAACATATTCATTGCACAGAGTCAGCCCACCGTGTTTGACGAAAATGGGTCTACAGTTAGCTTTGTATGCTGCAGATGATAAAAGTCTAGGGCCTTTTTAAGGATAATTACTTCTTTGCACCCTGTCGCATGACTCCAAACTTCAAGCTCTTAATGTATACAGCTGTGGAACATCCACAAATATACAATCACGAGGTATTGCTTTGTCAGCATAGACTTAGGTCTCCGATCTTGTGCAGAACAAGGGAATGCTTACCACATACATTATTGGTGTGGCTTCTCCAATACAGTTTTGAGTCAATAGTAAATCCGGACGCTTTACATCCTAGCTGAGATCGGGAAAGGTTTTTACTAGACATTCGGACATAGCAAATTTTCAGCAAACCAGTTCTTTGTTCATGAAAATGTGCGAATACCATCAAGTCTTGTCTGATAGGGGGTCCTCCCACTAGCGTAGATTGAAGTTTCGTCGGGAAATAGTAGAATATTGCCCAGCTGGTCTAGATCGTTGATTGTGATGAAAAACGAACATGACCAATTAAGGAACACTGAGGCACACTAAACTGTACGGATTGTGCTCCATTGTTACACAAAATCCGTTTCCTATCAGACAAGTAGGACCCACAACTCCGATGATCGAAACTGGTTACACAATAGCTAAGCAATTTATCCAGCAGTTTGTCACGAGAAACGCAGTCAAATTTCTTTGTAAAATCCACCAGGGTAACGTTAAGAATTTCGCTATAGAGCAGAATAAGAAGTTTTTAAGATATTAGGAAATTGAACCAAACTTCACAAACTGTAACGAGAGTGAAATGACAATGGTATTGGAGCAGCACCTTTGCACCTTTGGGATAGAGAAAGTTGGTATTACTTGGCAACATTGTCTCTAACTGGATTCCTTTAGACTTCGGTACAAAGCCTAACTTAAGCTAACTTGGGCCAACTGGTGAAGTCATGTAACTAACTGTTTCTTTTACATTCTAACGAGTTCTAACTGTTGTCATTTACGTTAACAATTATTGCCTGCATTTGACTAATTAATACTTAATATGGTATGGTGTTTTACAGTTTGTAATACGTTTTATGTGATGACATTGTATTGTGTCGTTTGGCAAATTAATAACAAACTCAAATTTCAACATTCAAAAATTGAAGCTAAAACAACTTTTGAACCAAACAAAAATAAACTGGTAACGACGGTACGAGTATAATATTCATATACACTTATCCACAACGTGACAATAAAAATAGCTATTGATACTTTTTTAGTATTAAAAATCAGTTGACTTTGGGGTAGCTCTATAAGGCTTAGACACTTTCATCATTAAAATATCGACATTATGAGTGTAAATATGTTTATACCTCGTAGATGTAGCGTTATGAACAATTATAACAGGTACACAGTTTGGTAGTAGAACAAACCCTTTGTTCATAAGTTTTATATAAGTTTATTTAACAATCTACACGTCTACTCAAAGCTAAAAAAACGTCCAAAACGCATCTCTCAAATGTACAACTTCACAGTTAGCTAAACTTATCAAGCAAACTGAGTGTTAAGTTGACGACAGAAGTTAAGTTTGCATGTTACTTTGTGCAGCGATGAGTTGAAGTTTAGAAACTGTACTCAGGGTATGCTCTCATTATCTTTGTCAACTATGTGATGCAAAATTATCAAATAGAACTCTCGGAAGGAAAGGATACAGCAAACTACAGGTAAGCAACGGAAACATATAACAAGACTTGCGGTGTGGTTGTTGTTACCGCGGAAACCTTCGCTTCCGATAAAGTTGTTGTCTGGTGCTGTCCAGAAAGTCTACGGAACCTGAAGACGATGGTGGATACCAGAGCGTTCCTTCATACGCTCTGGGTGGATACGATGTCAACCTGACAAGCGTCACTCATCGAACCTTTCATTACCTCCAACTCGAGGCCTGCTGCCCACCGTCATTTACCGTTCAGCTGATCAGTAACGAGCTCCAACCCGCTGATGCGTGTGTCATGGGGTTGTCTAGTTTCTAGTGTATGTGATGCTCAGTCTCCAGTTTCTAAATACTTTCAGGGCGGCTCGATTCACGGCAATATTATAAACCAAATAAAAGTGTTTATAACATCAGAATGCATGAGAAACCACAAGATTTAAACGTGAAGTTCCAAAATTAGTAAACAACTCGTTATACATTTTATTATATCTAGTTTCAAGGCCTATATTAACTATACTAACTCGTTAGAAATTATTTGAAGCCCACTACACTGCAAAGTGTGGGTTGAAACCTACTCTTAAGTGTACAAACAAAGTCTAAGTGGTGTTCCCTACTTCAATAGTCTTTATGTTTATCAACTAATCCATTGTATTAAAAAACACACAAGTAATTTTACTATCTTACTATACACATTTCTAGTAAATTTAACTTTCCGATCATAAACATCATCATTACTTACGTTAGGCTTATTGAAGCTGAATTGTATCTGAGGAACGTGGAAAGTTCTCGCCGGATGCTGAAGGATATACGACCAAACTTGCTCAACTTGTACAATATAACTGTAGGAAGCGGTGAACTTGTCTCATACCTGATTTCCTGTTGACCAGTGAGTCATGACGGAGTACAAACAACCATCAACCATCAAGTTAGTTGCAAAATTTTACATTCTGTTGAAAAAAACGTTGACTAAACAGAAAAATAAGTTAGAAATGTATTGTGATTTATACAAAGGTGATTCATACTCACACATGTCAATGTAAAATATATTTTTCCTGAAACACAAAGTTCTATTTTATTTATGTATTTATTTATTTATTTATACAATAGCTACAGAAAATATCCATTACAGCTATTTTGAAAATCATGATTAAGAATATAACTAAATTAATATTACAGTACTAGAACCAAAAAAAGATATTATAACAGAATTAAGCAAAAATATAAATTACTGTGTGAGTCTTAAAGTTAACAAAGAAAACAAATAATATAATTTCTACCATAAAATAAAGAAATTATGAAAATTACAAAAATACGAATGATTGTTTTAGAAATGAAAAACACCCTTAGTTGATTTAATAGTAAATGGTTACAGTTAAATAAATCAATTTTATTTTATACCTATTTAATAACCTAAAAGCTCTATACAAAGACAAATTATAATGTTAAAACTGTGTTACATCGAGGAATAAAAAAACATAGATGGGCGTAAATTATTTTAGGAACATAGAATTGAATATGACTTAGTAGGTAAGAACTATCAACCAAATTATGAAGAACTTATATAAAAAAACAAACAACCAATTTATTTCTATCAGAGAGTGATTCAACATCAAACAAACTTAGAATTACAGTAGACATATTCGATTACAAGAAACATTAAATCTTTTAAAATATATATATCTTAAAAACTTATTTTGAATAATTTCTATTGAGGATATATTACAAATTGAAAAAGGGTCCCATATTAAGGAGCAATATTCTAATCTACTTCTGACAAATGAAAAACAACATTTTAATATAATTGATTAAGGTGAAAAATTTTGTATTGCGTATAATGAATCCTAACATTCTATATGCCTGATTGATTATGAAATTTTTATGAGCTTCAAACTTGAAAGAAGATTAAAAATTACACCTAAATCCTTCATTTGAGTTGATTTTGAAGATTAGATCCGTTAATTGAATAACATACTGTATCAAAATCCTCTGTCTAGAATATGAAACAACAAAACACTTTTAATATTTAGCTCTAATCTATTATTTTGACACCACATGTTTAGAATATTAAGAGAAGATTGTAAAGAGACTACATCACATCATCTGTATCATTCTGTACAACTTAAGATCGTCTGCGTATAATAGACATTTGGATTCTTTATAATATCTGGGAGATCATTAATAAATATATAGCTATTATTTTCTAGTCATATATAGCACTGACACATAGCACTGAGACTTGAACACAAGTGAAGCTCGGGTAGTTTATCACGTCCAAGAGCTTTGTTGTATACTTAATGGACTAGGTTCATTATGGGCCATTTATAACCTCAGCCGTCAGTTATTCTACAGCTGTTCTTAACAAACCTAAGCTATTCAGCTGCACTGAAGTCTGTGAGACAATTAACCGACTCGTGTTATATACACGCTCGACTAATATACAAATAACAATGTGTGAAATAGTTAACTGAAAAACCATTCAAGTAATTAAAAGGACAACAACCTCATCAAAGAAGACAACATTTAACTTTTAACCAGTCTTAAAGAAGTTTTTCGATAATTTCATCAGATTCAATGAGAATATCGACAGTTGGCATTCCTGTTTCAATGAACGTTTGACAGCCCTGTCTCCAATAAGAGACGCAGACATAAACTTAGAAGTAGCTCAGTTTCCATAAATTAGTTACTGAAAATGGTACTGCACAGCGATACCAAAGTAGTCCATTTTTTCATTTCTACACATTGCTGAGATACTTTGACGTAGTGTGAACCGGAAGAACTAGATTATAGTTGTGACACCGACCCCAACAGCTGAAAATTGAGATATTGGTCATTTATCTATTTGTTTTATCATTCCAACGGATTACACCATTTACATTGGGGTAGCACTTAAATTATTGAATGAATCTAGTCGATACTATTAAATGATATAGAATGTTAAATTAAAATAATATAAACAGATATAAAATTATAAGCGAGGAATTTACTTAGCTGTGTGAAAGAACATGGTAATAATAATGAGTTGATTAGTAACTATGTAGGAACTTTTGAAAAGCCAGCCAGTTTTGTTCATAATAAGTCTTGTCCGCTATTTATTTCGGAAACCTAATTTATTACCAACATAAATAATGTGAAAAATTCAAAGCATTAGTATAAATATTATTCAAACTGGAAATAAGTTACAAATATATTGCGTACGAAATACATAATCAATAAATATGCTGTGCTTTCTATCAATATATCCCAGACCAGCTGTCATGTAATCAACGCTGTAGCCACTGTGGCTAATTAATTAACGCTCGAGGCTTTTGTATCACAAAGGGTGTGTGCCAAGAGTATGTTCTGTATCCAATTAACTGGTACTAATAGTATACAATGCAAATAACACCAAAAATAGATTTTATCATTTAATGTATACGCCGATATAGGCCTACGTTATGATTTACACATGACGGTTGTATTCACGAATTTATTTAGAAAATTAGTTGTTGTTATGTTATTAAAGTAAGTTTTAGTAGATAGAACATTGACCCATATCTATTGAATAGGTAAGAAAGTTAGATTGTTTAGTAACGGGTAGAAATGACTGAAGCGAGCTTTAGGGGCGGAGTCTGGGGTTATATCGTCATGGAGCAATACGTTCCCTCAACACTACCCTGTCTTCGGTTGCTAACTTCCGAAATACACCTTCTGCTGTGAAGATCAAACCGTGTGGCCAGCCTCGGTCAGTTCGTACACCAGAAACCAGACACCAGTCCAAATCGCATTGCTCAAAGAAATCTATGGTTCTGCCAATTTTGATTATTCTGAAAAGGAATGTGTTTGTTTCAAAATATCGAACCACAACTGAACTTCAAACCCAGTGTAAACAAAAGATATAGTGCCATTCTTGGTGCAATGATAAGGAAGGTAACTGTGAATATGCAGAAAATATGGGAAGCCAATACCTTTATAGCACACCTAAGTCGTTATCTGAGTTATATTATGTGTTGCTTATAGAGCCAGTTAGTTAACTTGTGGAATTGTTGGATGAAAAATAAAATGACTGTATGACTTTTTAAAATTAAAAATTTATGGTTCAAATATGAGATTGATTTTTTTATACAAGAAAACAATTGGGAACATATTAACTGTTTTCAAGATTTAAAAGTATGAATGTATTTGAAAGTGACTTGCTTGTTATAAAAGACTATCAGATATTTTTGGCCTACTCCGTATATGCCAGAAAAACGTAAAGGTCAACTTCAAACAACAGTTAAAATTGCATTTTGGTTGATCAAAAACACAGCTAATTCAAGGTCCCAGTTTGCCTCAAGTGACTCAGAGTCATGACAAAATCGTACTTGTATTTATATTTAGAAGAAGGGTTTACGAGAAACGGCTAGGTTTGTGGGAAAACTACGTTTAGTCGATGTCAACAATGCGGATTTTCCTATTGTCACTGAGCTCACTGACCCATTGTTCTACGTAGACTGGAGCGATATTAGTACAACAAAGCGTTAAAATAATGAGAACATATACAGGTAGACTGCGAACTCCTCGGAAATTCTACCAACTGATGAGAAAGTTCAACACTTTCCGACAACTTGAATCAAGAAGCTAAATCGTTGGGGAAGCCCATAAGTTAAAAGGTTTAGTAAAGGATAGTTGCTTACGTTCTGTCAAACAACAAGAAAGTTTTCAGAATCTATTATACACTCGAAATAATCTTATGATAATGAATAGACGCAATTTTAAGAGGGAATGTTTTATTAAATTCAAATAGCCACCATTTCTATCTGGGTTAAGATAGAGACTTATTATTTCCAGCATTTATCAACTTTTTCTAAGACCTTCAAAATGAGGTGTCACTCGATGGCGTTTGCTATGAAAACTATGAGGCTACCCCCTCCACCCAAAATTACCCATTTTAAAAAAAGGGTCAAAGTGTCAGTATGCATTAAAGGATATTTTTGTTCACTCTAATCAAAAGTATCGAGTTCGGTTGCGCTGAAAAAACTAGTTGACAAGTTATAAAGGCGTTTCCATACTTGTATACTTACACATTATGATAAAAAAAAACTGATAACTGAATCATCTCATAAATAAAGTTTGCTACTACACACTTGAAAAATACCTCTTATTCGAGACCTGATTGATGTTAACTAATTTTATCGTTCTGGAAAGCAAAACTGTTTGTTATAATACTTTACCATAATTGTCAACTAGTGAGGTAAATGTTGAAATCATCATGTTTCATATCAGAGTGAGTAAAGCCTTAGCGGTCTAACTGCGTTTAAAACTAGTATGAACTTGTAATAAATAATACTGGCTTTTGGGTTTTTATTTTTTTCGACCGTCGCACGTTTTGAAATATGTTCTGTCCTTGTAAAATGAAGGCTGTTTGCCAATAACACAATGATAAATCAAGGTGACAGAAACATTTTTAGCTAACTGTTCTTTTATCAAAACCGTGATTTGTGGACAAGTGAATTTGCAACTCTGTTTACGGTCGTACATTTACTAACCGTCTAGGAAATTAGAACATTTTAACACTTTCCCGAACAAAAACCCACATTATACTTGAGAGACAGTGTAAAATATTCTTAGTGGTTTCGCAGAGTTCCAAAAGAATCAGAGCTATTCGATACTATCATTAAACTTGTATAAAAGAAAACACGTCTTAGAACAAAACGGATAGGAACTGCTCAGAACTCTGAACATTTAAACACCTGTTGAGTCAAATGGCCACCCTTTGGCCACGAGTTGGCAACTGTAAAAACTAGAAGCTCAAAATGTTTAATACTCGTTACGATACTCAATGAAGTCCATGGTATACCCTAAATTTAAGTAATGAACTATGAAGGAGTATCTTAACTAGATCAACTTTAAGCCCGCATTTTAAACAAATTTAAATAAGGCATCTAGCCTATTAATTATTTTAAATATATTTTCTTATAGTAGGTATAACCTTTAAAAACTACGACAGTTATTTTTAATGGTAAGTAACATGGTATGGTCTGGACGTTATAAT
Organism: Matsumurasca onukii; assembly: GCA_018831715.1. NCBI lineage: Eukaryota > Metazoa > Arthropoda > Insecta > Hemiptera > Cicadellidae > Matsumurasca > Matsumurasca onukii. The sequence goes on along the minus strand of CM032058.1, from coordinate 1,787,844 downwards.
ATTTAACCCTACTTGGACTTGTTGTTTCAGTTAAACTAGTGTATGGAGTAGTATGACTAGTTCTAAACCAAACTGTCAATAAGTGCCCCTTGGTGGGAGGTAGAGGATTGTAGATAACAATGGCATTGTTCTTAGCTCTCTATAGTTCCACTCCTGTACCACTTGCCAGTTCTGCATAATCAGTATTAACTATTGCTAGAGAGGATCATACAGGCTGTGATAGTTCATACGGTTATATAAATATGCAGAAAGGCAGAAATATAACAGTTACTTTTGTAGTATTAAGTAGTTACACCATTTTAGGCTCAAGAGGAATCATCTCAAAATGTTAAATATTCGAAACACCGGCATAAAATAAACCAAGAAATTATGTTTTCAAAGGTTTTTCAAATTTTTATTTTACCATCCGAAAAATAATGCTCATTAATATAACTGAACCAAATAAACCAAAACTTTGTCAATCTTGTAATTTTGTTAAAGCGTACAGTTTTGTGCTGGCAGTAATGTAAATCTAAATTGAGACAGCCTATAACTATTTCTACACCAAACTGTCAGTAAGTGCCTCTAGGTGTGAAATAACAATTATAGATAACAATAGCATTGTTCTTGGCTCTGTATAGTCCTACCCTTGCACGTTCTGCGTAATCATATGAATCTACTGAGTGGTTAAATGTAACAGTTACTATACAAGTAGATGGTAAGTAGTTGCACTATTTTAGGCTCAAGTGGAATAATTTTAAAATGTGTTGTGAAATATTCAAAACGCCCTTATCGAATAAGCCAATATATGATGGCAGAAGATACGGTCAAATCTTGAAAACACTCTAACAAATGTTCATTTATTTTCTGAAAAATAATGCTTATGAATCAAACTCAACCAAATTAGACAAACTATGCCAATCTAATCATGTTGAAAGCGTACATTGTTTTGCAGGCAGTAATGTAAATTTTAAGTTGAAGCAGCTGTTCAATTATTTTATTTGTATACACAAAGTGGATTTTATTCGTTTCCTCAAATATGAGGCAGGAGGGTACACAGTAACCTTTCAGCCACCCTGCTTAACAAATGAGAAGTGATAGGCTTTGGAAGATATTTTTTTATATTTTTATTGTTTCACCAATTTATTAGAAACTCAGAGCAATACATATAATTATTTTGTTTGACGAAAAACGAGCGTGGGGTTTAAATGTTAATAAATACTTAAATGGTAAGGAAATGTGCTATATAATCAATAATGAGTTATATAGAAAAACGTTAAAAACATGTTAAGCGATTAACAGGTTTACTCTTATATAAAATATAGCAAGGAAAATAACTTCATCCCTCTAGGCCAGATTGTTTGTTTTCAAGTCTCTGAACCGAACACGATTGTTGGCGGGATTGTTTATTTTGTTACCAGCAATGAATTCATTTATGGAGGTACACACAGACCGGTGAGCAACCAACAGATTATGATTAAGTAAGTAGTTGTGTTTCTTCAAAGACAACTTGTGCGAATGCAATAAAAAGTATCATACATTGATTTCATCTTATGAATATGTGGTGAGTACAAGTTTGAAAATTTCTTTAAATACCTTTTTAATGTCAATTGAACATTAAAAAGAAAATTATGTTCCAAATTTGTAATGACTTGGTGCCTGTACAGTTATTAAGATTTGTTTGTCGTTTTCCTTTTCCTTTGTGTACGAGTAGTTTATTTGGTTGTTTTGAGCCAGCGGTTAAACTTGTATTTCGTCACAAAACGAATTCCAAAATCAATAAGCAACATACATGAAAATTAGAAGTTCTGTAGGAGGAGAACGACTGATCAAAGGACCATGGAGGCTTTACACGTGCATAACATCAGTGAGTCAGGTGCTATTGAAACGGATTGTCAAGGACTAGCACCTGACAAACACTGGTTGAGGTGACAACACAATGAATGAACAGTTCGTATTGGCACTTGTCAATCATTGGCTTGTGAATGCGTCTGTGTGACGTGAGTCAGTAGCATCGGGTGTGATTCAATACTAGACACAGTTAAGTTGAACTTGTATACCAGTGGCTTCGTTATAGTTCTAGGACTGCAAAATGATAAACAGTTTTTCAAAAGTTAGAGCAAAACTAAGTTATTTAAATACATTTTATTTTGGATAGTTAAGCGTTCTGTATATTATTTTTGTGTACTTCTTATGATTTAAAATAAAACCGTGGAAACTCGACCGTGGAAAACACGAATAGAAAAAAATGCTCTCTAGCATATCGTATCGCAACACGGTCATGCGCTTCGTATTTGGTTACCAACCGAACAATACTTAAAAAGATAATCAATCTAGTTACACAAATATTGCGTTAGTAAAATCTTCCGCACATATACAGAGTGTAAAAAAGACCTGGACTGGATTTATATGATTTGAACGACGCGCAACAGAAATACTAGTGGTTATAAGCTACATTTTAACAAAACATGTTTCTAATTTAATAAATAGTTAACATTCCAACAATGAGCTTTTATTCCGTAGTGTAGTGAAAAGTATCGTTCAAAGCTCGAGTAAAAGTATTTTACATGTTCGAGACCATATGTTTGAAGTGCGAGACTTGTCGAGCACTTTAAATGGTCGAGACCCCTAAAACCCCCACTCTATGAAATACGAGTATACTATTAATTTGGATAGTTAAGAGTTCTGTATAATATATGTGTTTGTGGCACTTCCTAATGATTTAAGTGTTAGTGTAAACAACACATGTTTTGGAAATTTACGATTTGTATTTACTTTTAGAATATTGACAGTGGAATAAAAGCGAATAGAAAAGAAATGATGTCCAAAATATTGAATGCTACACTTTAAAATGCTTTGTATCGAATGTAGTGAGATAGTTCTTAATTTCCGTGAAAGAGAATCACAAAACAGGGATACCCTAATTGTGTATAGTGGTATTAGAAAAACATAGTACCCTTATACAAATTGGTTCTATTTTTTAGCACTAACACTTTGAGCATCAATCAAGTTACACAAGTATTACGATGGAAACACTTCTGCAAACAGGGAGTAAAAAAATGAGTGGACTAGATTTATATATTTTAAACGTTGCAAGATAGAAACACTAGTGGTAGTGTATTGCATTTTACGTTGATCAATGACAAGAAAACACCATTGAAGAGTGGCCAGCGAGAAGTTAGAAGGAAATTTTAAATTATAGCATAGATCATGTGGCACATCAAATAAAACCATTTTGGGAAAATTATAACGCCACAAACCGAAAGCTTAATATATTGCTTCTATCAAAAAAGGATTAAGTTTTAATATTGAAAACATAAAGTACGCCACATCATATAAAGTCAACACTTCATTATTAGTCTGACATCCAGTTTCTGGTGCTATAATTTAGTTACTAAGACCGTAATTTTACAGTATAAGTTATCCCCTATTTTCTATTATGCAGGCCAAAGACAAGTTGTTGAAAATACTAGTTTGACTTGTACATCAAAATAAATATATTAGGATACCGAAACACCGCAACAAACCGGAACGCAAAAAATGTATTGTAAAAGAAAAGGCGGTGCTCCAAAGTTGAACGTTGTAAAGTAAAGGTAAAGTTGGTATTGTCCTAACAACACGAAGTTAGGACTACAAAGTTCTTTCTACCACTCAACCCCGACCTTTACCTAGCGTCACCGTATAGTCACAAGTGTAATTTGTAAGTGATGACGTGGGTTTAACGTTGTCACTCTTAAAACCATCACTTTTTAATAGTGTAAATTAGTTAAGTTCTTTTTGCGGCATAACTCTGTTCTCATAACGACATTTATTTGATGATCCAGATGGTGTTAGTTTGACAGTTCATAATAAGTGCTTTGAAGACGGGTGGAGCTTTTAACTGCCCGAAACATTAGGAGTAGTTTTTTCTCCAGAAGCGGCTGGAAAATCCCGTTTCTTCTTTCCACTAAGTACAGATGGTTTACGCGTAATTACCCATTTTTCCGACTCTTTGGGGGCCATTCCCTGGAGGTCACGTAATAAAATGTAAGCTGTGAAACTGCAGATGCACTTTTTAATTGAGGTTACTGTCGGTATAAAGGCGATTTAGAATTTAGTTTTGTCAATATACAATAAAACTGACGATAAGTGTTATATTTTAATTTACAAGGAATTATTAGTACCATTACCATTTCGATGGTTGCAGTGGTTCCTAAAATAAAGGAAATTCACCCGTTTTTATTTCATAATAGAACTGTGGTGTACGTGAATAGAGTAGGGACTCGACCGGTTAACATTAAATGTGTGGGGTCAAAGTGATTTAAGGGCCAAGACGTGTAAGCCATGTCATAAATATAACCACAAGACTCCCTTTCACACCTTGCCCTTCATTCCTAAGCTTCCCGTCACAAAATATTCAACATACAAGGTTACATATCTTATTCCATACAACCCATGTTTTGTTTGACTAAACGTGTCTCATCTAATTTAGACGAAAAGGCAAAATTATTATTAAATACACTTTTTTTAGTAAATGAAAAAGTTATTTTCATGAAATATTATTTGATGTTTTATTGATTTTGATATTATTTCTATTTACAGAGCAAAGTCTGTTTGGCATACATCCAGTTATCACTGCCAGAATTACGAGCGTTTGAACGCATGTCAAAGTGATCTTAAAGATTGAACAAAAAATTTGTTCATAGTTTTGCTCTGAAAACAGCTGCTTTAAACACATGTATTGACTTGGTAAAGTGTCACTTTTACAGTCAGGTAAATAAGATATGGTTTTAATTATGTTTTGTCTCCCTAAGGTCATTTTGTGGCATGCATGAACATCAGCTGGTTGAACGAGTTTTTTGTTTGTTTGAATTTTAACACTGATTTATAGTTAATCAATGTAACAGCTATTTCTTTAAAACATTATAGTTCAGACTTCTGAGTTCAAAATAATGTTTACTTAATTTTTTTCTTTATAATATTATAACATTAAGTGACACTTATTCCTCATTATTATTTGTAACATGACAAAAAAGTAACGTATACCACTCGGTCCGAAAGAGTATTGTGACCCTCGGTCATGCAACGTCGTTGGCTGCACCTCGGACGTTAATTTGGCCTCGTATCAAATAGTGTCACAGTTAACCTTGATAAAATAAACTAATGTATCAATCAAACGTAACATGTGTTTTGAAGCTGATATTACATTGATTCTTTTTTCATTTGTTACCAAACTATTATGACGTCTTAACTATATTCGTTGCATCTACTAACAACAATGTTACACCATATGCTCAGTTAAATATTTTTGGTTTTTGTCATTGTTTAATAAAACCTATATAAACATATTATTGGCAAATGTAAACCTAATTCAGAAACCTTTTTTTGTAAAGCATACGTTTTGTGACACAAAACTTCATATGCAACATTTATATGTTGTAATACATGATAAAGACGAGGATTTTTATTTTGGGAATGCTAAGTTTCTTTTCAAAATGAATTTAACAGAAAGGTAATTTAATGTCTCAGGTAAAGATTTTAGTAATAAACACAAAGTTCTTAACCAGAAGCATTAAATAGTTGTTCCTGCACTTTTCTGCACTTAACGCAACAAATTAACCCTGTACATTTATGAATATTCTAGTGTCATTACATGAAAACCTCTATCTAATGGCACGTGGAACAAGGTAAGAAACTAATGGTGATGTAAATGAGAGGTGTTTTGCCTGCAGGCTCTTCAATAGATGAAGCCATATAAGTTGTAGTTTACTAGTATTGGTTTATTATGAAATTATTAGCCTTTAACAGTTGAATGTTTAATCATACATGTATAACCATACCTTTTTTGTGACACATTTTCTTTAAAATACTCTATGGGATTATGTAATATGGTAGTGATGTTGCCTTCAGAATACTTTACGTTTTAAACCTAATTTCCTTTAGTTTTTGTTTGGGTATAACGAAAAACTAGTTAAGATCAAATACTTTTTTCATTGAATTTATGGCAACATTTTCTCTTTTTTTTGAGGTGCAACAAGGTGGGGGAGTTTGTATTCAAACATTTGGGGGCCTCCGGTTTTTGTCGGGGGCATAACAACCTTTAGGATCCTGAAGAAATATTCCCCAAAGGGGTTTTCAAAATATTTCCTTTTTCAAAAGTTATGGGGCATTTAAAACTCACCCCGTAAACTTCTAATCAAAGTTCCTTTGAAACAGAGAAGATACGAGGTATATACATGTACTAGAAGCCGCTGCAAAGCAGCTAAACGCAGCAATCACAGCAATACCACAGCCAAAGTGTATCTGCCGTATTCATTGTTAACAGATCCAAACAAACCTTGTATAGTTTGTTAGGCAAAACTGTGCTCAAACAAGTTTATGGAAAGTGTTCTACGTTTAAAACTTTACCTGCTGAATTGATAACATGATGTTTTCAATACTGTTTTGTCTTTATAGCTCTTATTTTAAAGCTGAGTCTTTACCGTTGACAACTAAACAAAAACGTTTGTGGTGAAAACACCAAATGAAGGTTTAGCTGAGTTAATAATATCGTAGATGTATTGGTGGTTTGGAAAAAAAAACTAATTCGTAGAAAGCAAGAAAGCAAATAGGTGATTATTGGACAAACAAAGGACTTGTAAACTTTGCTTTTAGGTAAATTTGTTGGACCCAAAAAACATTGTACTGAAGTAATGTCGTTTACAAGTAGTTCTATCTTGTACGAAATAACCTAGAAGCATTGTCCACGAAGTTCTTTGATTTAAACTATAGCCACACTTTAAATTTAACATATTCCTTCAATCTTTAAATATGCATTTAACTAGTTTAGTTCAACTTAGCATACTTTTAAATACCATAAGAACAACTAACTGCTTTGACCAAAATGTTAGTTGAAAGCTAATAGCCCATCCCGAGATTGTGTAACTAAAAAACTTGTAAAAAGCTTTGAGTTGAAAAACTGTTGGCTAGATAAACTGTTTTGGTAATTTTAAGGCAGCTTTAACTACAAGATTTTAGCGGTCGGTTCTCAACCTACTAAACAATATTAAAAGTAATTTGTTCTAACATTCCTACTGTTAGGATTTGCGTTAAAACTTCTACACTGAAACTGTTACACCCATTTCAGCCTTTAAAGCAGCGTAAAAAAAACTGAGTAAACTGTTATTACATAATCATTAGAATTGGTTGCTGAATTAGTTTTTATTTAATTATTAACATGTACCATTTTAGCTAAAAGTGTCTCAAATATATTTTTGCCAAAAGTGTAAGATAGAAGGAAGGCGAAGTGATGTAATAGAGAGAGGAAAGCTTTACAACTTAGATTCAATCAAGCGTAAAGTGATCTGGAGCTACAAAGTCCGAAACTCTGGGGAGACGACAAAGCAAGACAAAGTCAAAGACAGAGTGACCAATGAACAGGTCAAATCTTGTTCCCAACTCACATGGTTGAGTCATACGAGTACATCACAAACACTGGGGGGTTGATATATTCGTGAATCTGACTAGTTATTGGTCCATATAGTAATCAGTCATGGTATTGTGTTGGTGGGCCTTACTGTACATTATTATTTAGACTACAACCATGAAGTTAACCCAAAAACACCTACGAGTGTACTATGCGTAATAATTCCTGCAAAGTACGAGTAGTGTATCTCCATAATATTCGTCCAAAAGGTTTAGTATACAACTATTATAAAATTAAACAAAATTGTTTCAATTGTTTGCTGAGTCTGATAATAAGTGTGAAGGAAGCAAACGTTTTGATATCCCCAAAGAAGTCTGTGCCCGATCTCGTTAGTTTATTTTGCATATGCAGAACTGATCAGCTTACACTAAATATATTGAAAAGACAATTTCAGAGACTTTGTCTGTTCGAGGTTCTAGACTAAATCGGATACTAAATCAATGACGCTTCCTACTTTTAAAGAACCATAATCATAATTATTTTACTGTTACTGTTTTCAGATTCACTTGTGTCAACTGGTGTATTGTCTTAAAGATTCACAACGTATAATAAGAATGTATACAAGACATGTTAGAGTTTGGAACATATTCAGTTCTTACAACTAACGGAAAGTGTAACAATAGTGTTAAGGGTTCCAAAACCATAAATATGTAAATAGATCGCGAATGCAGTAATCAATACATGCAAGAGCAATTCTTATGATGTATAGCAACATTGAAACTACAGAGTGCTTGTAGCTTGCAGCAGAGTGTTGATGTTCATTTTGTGGTGGCAGTTAAAATCTATCTATTTGTTATTTGAAACCAGAGTGTCTCTACAAATATACAAAATCCACTTGTATTCAAACGTGTTATGTTCTCTTTAGAATTGTTGATACAGTTGGCAAAGCTATAACCTATAAATTATTCCAACATTTACTTCTAGCTTTGTTACACATTTGAGAATGAAATGGATTTCGTACTTTGTTAAAATGTAAGGTGCAAGATACTAGAATTCGTTAAGGTTACCAAAGTGCTTAGGTCTTGACCTCCGTTCTTGGCATAGGTATTGGCGTCGACGGTGCCCTCTTGCTAATATTTTCTATTCAAGAAAAAGACCTTTTTATAACAAACGCCAAAATTGAATAGGTAATAGTTTAGAGTAAGGATGAAAATAGAATCAAATAACCAGATGGTAAGCACTCTGTAAGATTGCTAAGAAGGGTATGTAGGCTGCGTTGTATATCAGATTTACATATCTTTTAGAGTGTTTTCCGACGTTTTCACCTCGTTTCATGTATTGGGTTTTATGACTTAGAATATAAACTACTCTCGTCCAGATCTGGAGTTAAATTTTGAAAAAAACAAATGCCATGTTTTGGTTTTTTTTATTAGTTCACACTGGATTCATTGGGTGGACTTGTTGGGGCGTTAGTCACTAGTTTTACTAAAACAAACGTGAACAAAATTAATCAGGCTCATGAAAACCATCTTAAAGATTTAATCTCAAGTTTTGTAAATTTGTGTGTATGTAGAAATAGTCGGTAGCTTTAACATAGCTGTATAAAATTTCTGAAGAAAATAGCACGTATAACATTTTTTCACTTTGTTGTAAATATCATGATGTTTAAAACGTAATTATAATCAACTACTAATCACGAAATGGATAGTTTAAGGCGTGTTATACACCTTCGTTCTGAAATGGCAAAAATGTCCGACTCATTTTCATGGAGTCTAAGAGTGTTTAAAATTCTACTTGATCAGTACGTAGATTGCAAAAGTTGTTTGATACTAAACGTCAGCATAGTTGTATGTTTAACATGGTTGAATACTTGTAACTTTGCCTACATTATACATACGCAGAGAAATGCATGATTACAACAACATCAGCTCAACACTGTTATATTGTGTTGGGTTTCATTGTAACGCTGCTTGGAGCGCGTGTAACACTGTTGAACACATTGTAAAGCGAACAACAAACAACTCGGACATGTGGAGTGGTTTTATACGGCTTTGGTTGTAGTTGTTAACAACCACGTGCACATTTCAAACATAAAAGATTGGAAATCCAATCGAATTTACCTAAAGTTTCATCTTTTGTGTTCATGGTTTTGCGAAGGTTTTCAAATGTTTATATCGTTGTAAGTTAGAAGTACCAATTTCTAGGGAGTAAACTTTCAATTTTCACTGACTGATTTAACTGTCAGTGATTAAACCTCACTAAACACCATTACTATAATTTATTCGACAACTAAAACGCACCGATAACTAAAATCAAAGTATATATATTCGTAAGATTATTATTTAAAACGTAGTCTCATGGACGTCCAAGTAAAATTTACCAGCCGAATGTAGTAGCCTGGATGAAGACCAGTAAATGGACCGTTGAGGTGGATCACTGCATTCATGGAACTCCATTTGTCATCAGATTTGTCAGATAGTCGCGCCCATTCCACCTGAGGCACAGCCTGTGACTGATGATTGTAGCTGCAACGCAAACACGGAACCCTTAAACAAAATGTACAGCAGTCTTGTGAACAGGAGACCTCGCAATTCTCGTACAATACATTTATACCCAATATGGCCCAAAATATGTATATTATCAAAAAGGACCTTTGGGAAACGTCTTTGCTTAGTTACGCCAAAACTTACGCCAAACCTTAATATATAATATCAAGCAAAAGCAACACCATCATTTTACAAGAAAATAGCTATCGTTAGGGTTGCCAAAAGATATATCTTAAAGCAAAAATTAAAATAAGCTGACAGTCAGAGTTGTGCGCATGAAACACCGAGGAACCGAGCACCGGAGGAGCTAGCAAGAGCGGCTCCGTCCAACATGAAAATATAAACACAAAGGATAAACAACATTCATAAAGTGGAAATAGGTAACAAATCCATAGCCTTAAAATTCTGTTATAAAGTTTTAGAAGCTAATATAGACCTATTTCATACTTGGAATATGCATGTCGATATTGTATGTAAGAGAGTTTCCTCTGAAGTTTTACGCTTTGCGATTTCTTTCTATACCTTGCCCCTTAGACGTTATTAGCATATTTTTGTGGTTAAATTCATTCTCAATCTTTAGGAGTGGTACTTTGGGGAAGTTGTTCTTAATTATAATTTGAAATATTGATTAGGCTACAAAAGCAAGAGTTGTTAGAACTATTTCATGAGCTTTCTTTAGTTCCGTTCAGCTTATTTTAGAAGCTTGGTCTGCTGATATTAGATGGTAACATAACGTTGACATAATCACGTGTTTTGTTTAATCAAACAGTTTAATAGCTGGCTGACATGCACATATATCTGCTATGATCAGAGCTGTTACACTAGTTGTCGAAAGCCTACTTTTTTCGATTTGAAACCCTCCTATCTCCTTTGGCTATTATGAATTCCAAAGTTCAACGTGTGATACGATCTGTGGTTAATGGTAGACTTAGCATTATTGCCTGACTTATATCAGATAGAGATACAGTTAAGGTATTGACTGTGACCGAGATACGAACGCTCCATTAGTCCCAGTGCTCTCCGCCAGAGCGTGACACTGGAATCCATGTTTAACCATAACTTTGAGTCTTTACGTACATTTCAAACTTAGTACCGGTACCGTATTGTTAATTTATTATTATTCAAGAATTTGTATTCAATATTGATATACTATTAGAAGTTACATTAAGCTACATGCTAGATAATGTGTCTTACCTGTTAAAGCCTAGAGTTGCCATATGGACACAGTACACTGGACAGTGGGTGCAAAGAAATCATGACAGTTTGTAGAGTATCTAGGTTGATATGGATTTAACTACATAATAGATAGTAAGTTTAAGCACTGGAATGTTTAGTAAACTATAACTTGTTCATACAACTTAAAACTTGAAAAGGATGTTTTCTAAAGTATCTCTTGCACTTCTTCCATTTTGTTTGACTTTTCTTCATTTTATGTTCATGTATTTTATTCAAAAAAAGATTAGATTTATTTTAGTTTATTAATATTCAGCTACTAGATTACAAACCCCCACGTTTATTTAGACTTATCTAAGAGATGATATTTCCGTTACAAAAGATGCTTCCAGTGTTATACATTTGTTTTGTAACAACTTTAATATACAACATTACCAAATATCTACTACAAATTAGCTTAGACACACAAACGAATATAGAAGACATCAACTTAGATAATCTTGATCATACGAATTGCATGTACTTATCAAGTGAAGAAATAGAAGCAGGCTTCATTGGTGCATGTAACTTACTTGTATGTTAGTAGCATGTTAAAAATGAGTACAGCGTGTTATGCTGGGCGTATTTGCACGTCTTTCTCCTGTAGGCTACAAAGTTGTAAAATAATTAGTTTTCTTATAACCTCATAAAGAAACTATCATTATACTTAGTAAAAGTTGAGTAAGAACTTTTATTTTTAAACCGTACCTGGAACGTAGTTTTCAGCAATGTTTGAATGATGCATCACTTAGTGTATTGCAGTGTCACTAGTCAATGATTGACAAGTGTCAATGGCACTGTTCATTCATTGTTTACCTGTCACCTCAGCCAGTGTTTGTCAGCTGCTAGTCTTTGACAATTGATGCCAATTATTGACACTTCACTCACAATTACAGAATGTTAAGCCCTTCATTTCCTTCCACAACAGTCCAACAAATTGCGTGTTATGAAAGGTTTAACTTTACGTTTGTATTTATTTAAAATTACATGTTTATACAGACACATACAAATAAAATTATTGGTTGTTTATATACTACTGATTCGGTTATTCAATACTACTGATTCTATTACGCGTTTACAAAAAAGGTACATCAGTTCCTTGTACTATTTCACGTGTTATAATTTTCATCCGGTACAAAGTGAAACCTGAACACGTTCTAGAGTGGACAGCAACTAGTGTGTTTACAGCGTTAAACTGGACCAGAAATCAACAGCTGTCAGCAAACAACAAAGGAACAGTTACCTGAGCTTGTATTTGTCTCCGTTTTTTATAGAATTTTTCTTGACAGATTTTTCTTTTTAGTGCAACTTTATAAAAGAATTTCCCATAAGAGGTAGCAGTTATAATACTTTAAACGTTGATAACTACAACAAAAATGTACAAACAGTCAAATAACGTAAACATTATTACATTCCTCTGTTCCACGGTATGACAAACTGCGTTAATTAGTAGCACTAAACACAGCTAGCACTTAAGAAAACACTAAAACTAGAGTGCACCAAGACACAACCCATGCATGTACGTATGCACTTTCACTATGCTCATGATAAATGTATTGCAAATGTTCAAATCGGTATTGTAGTTGCCAATACAATATAATACGAAGGTTCACTGTGGTAATCAGCAACATTTAGCCAGCTTACACTGTTGATTACAGTTGATTACACTAAAGCTAGTCAGAGTGGACCCGGACCCAGCTTATGAAGGTAAATTGTAAGATAGTATTTACTCTTTTTGGATATTATTCCTCATATATTAATGAGAACTCTTATCTATTATGCAGGGTGAGGGTGTCTTTGCCAAGTAGGCTAAATAAAAGAGGCTGTTACGGTTACAAACATTTCGTTTAGTAATTATTAAAATGCCACAAATAATAACAAAGTTTTATACTAATTATTAATCTGGTAAATTCGTATGAGGGGGTAATTTAAATAATATACAGTATTTTGTTTTCAAAAAGCCGTGAAAGGAAATTTAAGACAGAATTGCCACACCAGGGTAAGCAAACACTGACTGTGGGTTTTAACGCAATCGCGAAAATAAGTTTAGGACAGAATTGCCGCGGCAGCTGGTAAGCAAACATTGCCCGGTGATTTTAAATATATATTAATGGAAAATTAATGCCAGAATTACCACACCAGGGTAAGTAAACACTACTTGAACTGTACTTCTTTCGGCTGTGTCAAGGTGAGTGTCAGTGTAACGTCTGCTGCTCCGTAGCCGTAGCCTGGGTAGACGACACTAATGTCTCTGTCTCAAGTATGGGCTGGTGTGTCCAACGACTTGTGGTCCGCTTGAGGGTTCTGCTGCTCTATTCATACTCGCGGGGATAAAAAAAAGCAAAGCCACGACCAATGACAATTCAGTTAAACCCCTTTAGGGCCACATTGTTGCGCCACATCGAAACATGGCGGCTTGCGCCAGCACAGAGTCTGGTCGTCGTAGAGGTTATGTTCTGCCGCTTGTTTACGTTATAAGTAGCAATAGTTTCTATTAATTACATTGCTTGAATCATCAAATTTGTCGAAGGCTAGTATGTATCTATAGGTAATAGAACCATAATGTAACGAAGTTAGTGTTGTTAAGTAGTTAAATAGTTCAAACCAAGTGAAGTCGTATCTGGGATAGGTTAAGTATTGACGTGTTAGCCTATATTATACGTTCAGGAGATTTCGTACCGTCACAATTGTTCACTCACACATTGTCAAGTCCATTGTATTGTTCTTGATCAAGTCCATTATTTACATGTTACACGAGTCTACTGAGTTAATTAGTGACACTGGACAAAGCTTATACCGTTGATTACACTGGTGTTGTGTAGAGTGAACCCAGATAGAACTTATGAAGGTACATTGTTCATTGACACATAATAAAGTACTGTTCTATTGTACTTGTTCAAGTCAGTTATCTAGGTGTTTCAATGGTCTCCTGAGTTAACAGCTACGCACTGGTCACAGCTTACACTATTGACTATCGTAGATTCCATTGAAGCTGGTCAGAGCGAAGCTAGACACAACTAATGAAGATAAAATTATTGTTTACTCACACATTGTCAAGTACTATTGTATAGTGCTCCTGTTCAAGTTTATTACAGTGAAGCTGGTCATAGTAAAGCTAGACACAACTAATGAAGATACATAGTTTACTCAAACATTGTCAAGTACTATTGTATTTTACTTGTTCTAGTCAGTTATAAAGGTGTTACAAGGTTCTATTGTGATAACACGTAACACTGGTCACAGCTTACACTGTTGATTACACTCAAGCTAGTCAGAGTGAAGCCAGACACAACTAATGAAGATACATTATTCCCTCACACATTGTCAAGTATGTACTGTTGTATTCTACTTGTTCACGTCAGTTATCTAGGTGTTTCAATGGTCTCCTAAGTTAATCAACTATATTGGTCACAGCTTACACTGTTGATTACACTGAAGCTGGTCAGAGTGAAGCCAGACACAACTAATGAAGATACATTGTTCCCTCACACATTGTCAAGTATGTACTGTTGTATTGTATTTGTTCAAGTCAGTTACCTAATTGTTACAATGGATGAATGAATTAAAATAGTTTATTACATTGATTTACTGCTACAAATAATTACAATAAATTATGGCGTTACTCCCTTAAAAGCGAAATATTGAAGGGACACAAGAGTATACTGTGTTCATCAGTTACACTGGTCACAGCTTACTCTGTTGATTACAGTTGATTACACTGAAGCTGGTCAGAGTGAAACTAGACACAAGTAATGAAGGAACATTGTACACTCACACATTGTCAAGTACTGTTGTATTGTACTTGTTTAAGTCAGTTATCTAGGTGTTACAAGGGTCTAAAGTGTTATTGAGTTACACTGGACAAAGCTTATACCGATGATTTCAGTTGATTACACTGATGTTGTTTAGAGTGAAGCTAGATAGAACTAAATATGAAGTACATTGCTCCCTCACACATTTTCAAGTACTGTTGTATTGTACTTGTTCAGGTCAGTTATCTAGGTGTTTCAATTGTCTCCTAAGTTTATCAGTTCTACTGGTAACATCTTACACCGCTGATTACAGTTCATTACACTGAAGCTGTTCAGAGTGAATCCAGACACAACTAATGAAGGTGCATTGTTCGTTCACTCACACGTTGTCAAGTACTGTTGTATTGTACTTGTTCACGTCAGTTAGCTAGGTGTTTCAATGGTCACCTGAGTTAATCAGTTACAATGGTCAATGCTTACACTGTTGATTACAGTTGATTACTCTGAAGCTGGTCAGAGTGAACCCAGACACAACTAACGAAGGTACATTGTTCACTCACCCATTGTCAGGTACTGTTGTATTGTTCTTGTTCTAGTCAGTTATCTATGTGTTACAAGGGTCTACTGTGTTTATCAGTAACTATGGGAACAGCTTATACCGTTGATTACACTTGAC
This sequence comes from Matsumurasca onukii, assembly GCA_018831715.1. Taxonomy (NCBI): domain Eukaryota; kingdom Metazoa; phylum Arthropoda; class Insecta; order Hemiptera; family Cicadellidae; genus Matsumurasca; species Matsumurasca onukii. The sequence continues at coordinate 1,772,295 of CM032058.1, read as the reverse complement.
TACGCTAATGCTATTAAAAGTCAAATAAGACAAAACTAAAGAAAGTACAAGCAGGTTCACCCACAACTTGTCAAGGGTCGTGAAGACTAGTGTTCGAAGAACAATTTCATTGTTTCAAAGGATAAAACTGCTCAGTAAGCCTTATCTCTTTATTCCCCAAACAAGTCTCTTTCAAAACAAATTGTGATGGAATAAAAGTAAGGACATACACGTACACAACACGAGAGACAGAATTAACAGCTGAACAGTGAGTGGCAGTACCGTAGTTTAAGAATCTTTTCCGCCATAATATGTAGTTCAACTGAAAAAATATTGCTAAATTTAATCAAAGTGCTTATTGGTACAGGTGATCACAACTCGTTTGAAAAAGACTTCGACGAAGAAATATTTTATAGTGCAGTCGAGTTTATAACACGTAGTCGAAAGGCCTAGCATTTGGTTAATTCACTTGATACTGGTATAGACAAATTTAAATGCATATGACAGAGTGAATGTCAATCTATCTTTGAAATTAGAAGGTGCAAAGTAAAGGAAGCAACAGACAAGCTTTGATACTGGCTTTGACCTTTATAAATCGCATATACACTTTAAAGTGAAACTTTACGTGTATACGTTGGATAAACTCTCATTCTTTCGATTGTTCAAATACAGGGTCATCGAAAAAGGTGTACGGGATTTAAAAGTGAAATAAAAATGTTAATAGAATTTTATTTTTACATCAAAAGACACAGCAAATCTTAAATGTTTTATGTAATTAAAAAAAGTTTCAATGTGAGCTTTGAACGCTTTTCAATGGGGGCCATTGCACGACACACATCTAGCCGATAGTCAGCCTCCCGCCAGGTGTTTTGAGCATTTCAGGAGTCACCGTTGAAATGGCTACGTTGATTCTTCTTCTTCTTCTTTCTCTTCCCTCAAGTTAAAGAAATTGAAAGGGGAAAAGGCATTAATGTCATTTTCTAGCAGAATGGAGCTCCATGTCACTACAGTCTAATCGTCCAAGAAGCTCTCAACAACAGATTTCCTGATCGTTGGATTGGGGAATGGTCCTGTTTTGTGGCCACCTAGAGTCTTGATTTGACGCCTTTAGATTTCTTCTGTTTGTTACATTTAAAACTTAGTTATGCTAAGAAAATACGTTATCTTCAGTACCTGAGATGAAGAATCAACGTAGCCATTTCAACGGTGACTCCTGAAATTCTCCAAAACACCTGGCAAAAGGTTGACTATCGGCTAGATGTCTGTCGTGCAATGGGGGGAGCTCACATTGAAAAGTGTTTAAATACATTAAAAAAATTTAAAACTTTTTGTGTCTTTTGAGGTAAAAGTCAAAACTCTATCAATTATATTAACATTTTTATTTCACTTTCAAATCCCGTACACCTTTTTCGATGACCCTGTAGTTTCATCCCACTTAATCATTACAACGAATCTAACCATATGTTACTTATGTTTTACCTGGAAGTGTTTACACGTTGGATTTACAAGGAATGAGAAACGAACAAGAACCGTCACAGTAGATAACAGTGTCAAGTTCGTCAGTAGCAGTCAATTACGCTAACGAGAAAGACGATGTCTTTACGTCTCCCAAAGTAGCACCTTTCAATTTATCAAATTTTATAAACTTCAATCACCATTTCAAACATTTAAATTAGGTTTTAGGCCCAGTAAAGCAGTATGATTATGTAATTTTCTATTTTCAAAGTGAACAATATTTTGTCAACACAGCAACATAATTATGTAAGTTAACATACGGAATGACACTAACGGTAGGTTCTTATAACTAAATTATACTATTAAAATAAAGCTCCTTTGGTCAAAAATTACTTTTCACTACTTAACAATGGCTAATTAACAACGTACAAATATATATATTATTATCATATTTATACTGCATTTAACATATACTAATAAATATTTAACTTTTATCATTTTATATTAACTTTTAGTACCTTAGAAGTCTTCAAAACATTTTTTGCAATAGCTTTCATTCCAATTAAAATGATCTCCCTAGTTTTAAGAATACCTCGTGAAAGTTTTAATATAAACGGATGAGTAATAATCCTTTGGGGATATAGAGTATACTTGTAAGTTTAAGTTCCGTACGTTGGCAATAAGTTTCGTAGACCTGTCTGACCTTGAGTGTACTTTTGTCACGCGCCGCTACAAACAATGTCTGCGCTCAGCCTTAGATAGATGGGTAGAGGTGGCCCAATCGCATGGCCTCTAAGAAGCTCCGACATAACACCATAAGATTTTATTCCTGTGGGGTAATACAACTATATGGAACTGTGTGTATTCAGAGAAGATACGTAACATTGACCATCTTCGTCAGAGAATCTTAGCAGCAGTAGCATCGGTCACATCTGTTATGTGAGCTATAATACCTGGAGAGAGATTGAATATCGCTTGGATATCTGCAGGGCTACAAAGGGTTCGTATGTCGGGGTTTAATAGTGTTAAATACAGAGTTAATTCATTACTTTTATTTTATATATTAGTCATTGTAATTTGTGTATTGTACAATAACTAAAACATTCAAAAATAGGGGATCTTTCCGGACACCCGGTATAATTTACTTGAGGTAAACCACTATTTAGGTGAAAAAATGTGAAACTTTATTACAATGCATTCTTTTACACTAGGTATATATATATATACTGATTATATATAATAATTTTCTGGAAGCATAATTCAAAGTTTTCTTGTTAAATGCAATTGTAATAACGTGTACAACAATTTAAAAAATTCCAATGTCTGGAAAATTTATTCAAGTAAATAGCGTAATTTATAAAAGTTTCTGCGATTTTGGCCTTTTTTAAGGGTGAAAGTCCAAACACAAACCCGTAGGCAAATTTTAAGTTTAACTGTTTACTATATATTTTATTATTAACATACACCCTTTCAATATAATACACTGTCACTAAATGAAGGGCACACAGAATAAAAGCCAACTCAGTTTGAAATCAAATTAACTAAGCCGTTTAAAAATATCGATTCTTACAATAGTTGTGGTAATTTTCACAGTTTAGGAGTTCAAACGGTTCGTATTCAACAAAGAACATTGAAAACCTCATGAACCTTGACATTCAATGTATAGCTTTGACGCTAAAAGTATTAAACTTGAAACAGAACATATCGTCAGAATCAGGCTGGGCTTGATGTTTCCTGCGTCAAGAGTTTCGTGATGGAGCGGAAGCAAAATGACATTCTGTCATCCTCCAAGTTAACGTAGTTATTGAGCCGTCATCAGATACTGACAGAGAAAACTTTCCTTGATTTTATTACCTAACCTGTATTGCACTTTCAATGATTTATCAAATGGAAGCTATAATTATGGTCGTGTCATGGGGTTGTTTACCATATGTGTTATTTAAATGTATCAATAGTTGTGCTGTCACCAATTTTAAGTAGAGACACACCAGCCATGTAGATAAAAATATAACGATTAAATACTTTTTGCCTCTGTGAAACAGCAAACGTCCGTGTCGCAACATTACATACTTGTTAGTTTGAAAGTTCATAATAGTGGCGGAGAGTATATAAAGGAAAGAACGGTTTTTTCAGATTGAAAAATCTCTAACGTTTCAGTAGTTTCCACCCGTCTTAGGAGGATTATTCAATCTAGGAACTACATTTACTTAATATCTTAACTTAAGAACTAATTAATTAAATGTAGTTCCTAGATTAGTGTAGTCCTCGAAGACGGGTGGAGTTTCTAACTACCGAAACGTTAGAGTAGTTTTCCGGAAGTGGCTGAAAAGTCCGTTCTTTCCTTTACTTATTACATACTTACTAGGAAATCGCTTTCATATTATCACATCAGTCAATTCACTTGGCTCAACTACGTCACAAAGTTCAACGACGCAGTTTTATAGTCGTAGCTTGTTTGACTGTAAAACTGCTTCAGGTACCATTAAAACTTGTTTTCATCGATTAAAGCTCAAACATGAGTTTAAACATATCTTGAAGAGCTGGATCTTATTAGATGATTTAGAAATTTAAAAACATCAAACTGTCTAATAAAGAAATTGTTTGATTCTGAGGCCTTTCGATTTTTTTTTGGCATTCATCGTCAGAGACTCTCAGCAACTGAAGGAAACCTGATGTAAACTAATAGTAACAAAATATGTTACGAACTATAAAACTATTCAAATTAAATAATTGTACAGTACAATAATTTTTGTTGTTGTTGGTACTACATGAGAATCGGGGAAATTTGAAACGCTCCAGGCTTCCAAAAACAGTTTCTTTATTAGACAGTTTGATGTTTTTAAATTTATTTCTTTCATGAGTTTATAATAATTGAATATGTTAACCCAATCTAACCTAGTTATTTATTTCAAAAATTTAAATAATTGTGACTATCCTAAGTAGAAAAATATATGAAAATGCTTGTGGAGAGGAGGGAAGTGAGAATTGGTTGGTTTGTGCTGAGATTTATGGAGCTATTTACAGTTGTGAATCTCAAAACATCAATCGATCTCACGCACCCAATCCCGCGCTTCCAGAATATTTATTACAAAAGAAACACAATATAAAAGAACTATAAATATTGAATATTTGTCCATAATACCCTTTCTTCATACACTTATATTTTGACACCCGTCATAAAATACAACGTTCTTAATTCGTCCTATAAGTTGGTAGATTTTTCAAGAGGAATTATGAAAGGTTTCAAAGATCTCTTTTTAGATAAAAAGTACTGTCATCGTGCTTTACTGGCTTCGTAAAAGTGTATCAACCAAGAGCATACACCTTTATAGTAGGACGTTATCATAAAAAAAACAATATAAAAGATTATAAAAGAAGGAATTTTATAAATGCCTTGATAGAAAAAGAAAGTTTCGAACTGGTGTTGGACGTAGAGGGCAAGGACGTAAGACGCCAGGGACTGTAATGGTATGGTGGAAGCAGCGCAAAACGATTAACTCGATAATATTAGTAAAGGAGTAACAACTTTATTCCGTTCAGGAGACTTGAATGACAATATTGTGTTATTATAAAGGAAGAAATGAGATTTTAAATTAAGTTCTTCATGTGCTGGAGATGATGTGACCTTAATGTTTTCTCATTATGACGTTCTAACCACAACTACGCACATCTTTTGATTTCGATCCATTTTATATTTTTATTGCAAATGTCGTAAGAATGTTTCGTATACACAAATAATGATGTACATAGTCTTATTTAATAAAACTATTAATTAGTAAATAACTTGACTAATGTGTGTTTTCATTGTTTCGTATGAGTGTATTGGTAATAACGTGGCCCTTAATAGAATTTCTAAGTACTCGTATGTTGAGAAATTGAGTTCTTGCCTGATGAAGCAAATGTTCGTGAACTACCGGTCTTTTCCTCCCATTCTGTTGGATTTCCCTGCCTTTAGCTTTATGAGGTTGAGTTTCAATTCTTCTTCTGAGATTGTTTTTTGTTCTAAGAAACATACACGTTTCTAGAACTCAAGACATATCTTTCGTACAGGTTAGTACAATGATCTTTGCGCAATTCTTCCATATAAATATTTCTATTTGTTATTTATTTTTTACAATAAAATTTTAATTGCGTAAAGAAGTCTGAATGAAATTTATATTTCGTTTAAGGAAAAAAAGAAACCTTGACATGAATGTATGTAACAGTAAGAAAATACTGTGTGTATTTTAGTATAGATTTCGGTTTAAATAAAAGGAGCTGTTTACATTGCTAAGCATGAAGCGATGAACATCTAGAAGGAGCCTTATGTTCCTATTTACTTGTTTGAAATATTTAATTAATGTAGCAACAAACTAATTTCAAGAATATTCTTGAATGTTCACAAGCTCGTTTAGGATTCCGGATGATTTTATAAAACATGACATGGAATATGTAAAATAACAAGTAGACTAATGCCTTGTAATTATATCAGTTGTGAGTAAAAATACAGTTAACGTCAAACCACTTTTAACTAAAATGTAAGGAAATAAGAACTCGTGTTCAAATACAAGGTACGTATTAGTCGACAATTACATCGGTGTATCCAAGCAACCTAGGTTTTAAGATAAAACACTAACCTCAAAACTGTTCATATGTTTAATCAAAGATGCTGTACTGCCAACAAAAGACAGGACGTTTCCAAAAGATTTCTTACAAAAAAACTAAGTTAACATTTTAGTTAGTAAAGTGTGCCAATGAGAGAAGATATCAGAGCTGAGAGCTGATGAAATCTACTTCATCGTAATTCAACTCCAGGGATTAAAATGTCACATTCATACGGAAGCCATTCAATGGACTTGGTTCAGAAGTAGAATGAAAGAGAAGGTTGCAATCAAGCCATTCACTCGGGTGACAGTCGCATCGCAGAGTTCATTTATAGTAGAGAGAGCTACGTGAGAGACATACACTGAAACCGGCCCAGCTCTACATTTTAACTGATGACTTTATAGAAAACCTATCTCACATGTCAGGATAAGAAGCGTCTTAATTATTTGCTATTTTTGAGCCAAATATATATTTTATGTTTTGGTATACTTTTGGCTTGGTTTATGATTTTCATTCAGTTTACGCATTACGGTTACCAAATAGAGTAATTTATCTCCTTTTCGTATGCAATACATCGCAATTCGGAACACGTTATCTTTAGCACAGAAAACCCTTTTATACAGTAGATAAAACTTATAACTTACATTAAACTTTAATAAAAAAAAAAAGTGAACCGACTTCAAAAAAGGTTTAAATGAAAAGCTCTAAAAGGGAAAATTAATTTAAATGCATAATTTCACGTGTCTTAGTCTACTACAAATGTATTTAGTCACTGCCAAACTTCAATAAATTACAAAGTGGAACTTTGTACTTTTGTTTACACAATGCATTGAAACTCCACCAACCATTTTAGTCTTAAAAAAGCAGCTTACTATGACTTGAATGTTCATTTCAATGAGTGAAATATTGGACTGGCTAAAGGTTTTAAACCCAGTTACCACTAGTCTAGGCAACGTTTAACCATACATTTTAGAGAAAAATGTTTTATTTAACAAATTTTAATTTTTTTTAGACGAATGTTATGATATGCTAGTTAATCTTAAAATAAATAAGGTCAAAGAGCTAATATTGGTTCGGAATTTGAACCTAACTAGATATTTTGAATTTAGCAACTTAATCATATACCTTGAACTTAATAATTAGGCCTACATGAAATGATTTTGAACAAACGCAGATTTCAGCCAGTTTGAGGTGGTCCCCTCATCAGCCTTTGTGCTTCAAGCCCTTCATCTTCGTTATTGCTGGTTTAGCTTAGTTGTCTGAGATCTTGGTAGCGTATAGTCAAAATTTCGAAGGCTTCGCTCAAAGTAGCGGTTCTACCACGGTTCGGGACAATCGCTTGGATCAGGGTGGTGGTAAGTCCTTGGCCAAGAGCTTTGCTAAGACCAAGCTCGCAGAACATAGGCTGTTGGATTTGTTCATGACTAGCTCAAACGAATTAGCTTAATCACGATAGTGGGTAAAACAAGCAGGATTAGGCTGTTCCCTTCTATCAATGTAGTATTGGTGCCTGGTCAAGCTCCTAATGGTTAGGTTGTTAGCTTCACTGGCAGTTGCGCTGTCTTCTTGCTGGTTAAAGGTTGTTTGTTTTCTTATTGCCAGTTAACAAGATTTTTACGGTAATTTCGTTTAAAGTGACGTTTTGGCCTTAATCTGTTCGACTTAAGGGTACTTCTCTCTTCTTTTCGTAAGATTGTTATACTAAAGACCATTTACTTTGCTCATGATACCACTTTGGCCATTAGTATCGCAAATTAGTAGACATTTATTTTTCTCATAGACACTTGTGGTTCTTAATTTTAGTTTTTCTTCAACTTAAAATATTGAAAGAACCAAGATGGGACCTTTTCTAAAAGTCTATTGTTTTCCAGTGTGATTAGTTAACGGTTCAATAACGTTAGAATTAACACATTCGCTGCCAAAAATCAACGAGCAGTTCGGCCTTTTGGCAAACTTCTGATAAATTTAAATCTTCATACATCGTATTGAAACTATGGGGAATCATTTTTGAGACAATTTCATTTTGTACAGATTGGTAAGTTATTATTTCCAGTACATCAAAGTACCTTTGTGTATTTATACGTCTTTTTGCGTAAATTGTCTCAGAACCTTTAAATTTCTATTTACAGGGCTAAACATGTTTTGTATATGTTATTATTATAAGTGGTTTAAAGAAAATACACTTAGTGTTACCCATAAACTTTTTTTTGATTAAACCGCTGAATAATATTTTATTATATTAAATATATAACAAAACAAAAGTTTAACACTATGGTAGACATCTTCAGTTGTATAAACAAAGAAGAGTTAAAATCAATGTATAAAATAGGAAATAATATCAGAGTATAAAAATTAAAAAAAAAATAAATAATTTAAATTGTAAATAAACAAATTGAATAAACATCTGAACAATTTAAATTATTTTACCTTTGAACTTTTATACTCCTATATATTTTATATGTTTTCATTTATTTTAACTCTTCTTTGTCTATACAATTGAAGATGTCTACCATAGTGTACACGAAACGTTTTGTTTTGTTATAAATTTTATAATAATAATAAAATCTTATTCAGTGGTTTTATCCAAAAAAGAAATTTATTATGACTAACCACTTAAGCTTAAAATTTAAAATATTTAGTGTTGCCCAGTTTCAAATATGTATATTTGCGACTGGTTCGGCTATAAAGCCATCATCTTGGCGAGTATAACAAAATATTCAATATAAATACTGTATAACAAATATTATTTTGTTTCTATAGACATTGATTATATTGCAGACATTTTAGTTTGATTAGTTTGGTATCCCTTATGTTTAATATTGCGGTGCTAAACCGCTAGAATATCACCTTCTAAAACTATCAAAACATCTCTTGTTGCTCTGGAACCGACAGTTTTACAGTTATTTCAATTTAGTTATTTAGTCGGAATTTCTTCACTTTGATATTCAGAGCACTGGGCAGAAATTAATGTAAGCTGTCAATTTTGAGCTTTTCTTTTACTAGCCTAGGTTTCCTAAGATACAGTGAGTAAAAGCTGTCTTATTTCATACAAATTCAACTAATAACAGCTGTTATTGCTTCAAAACTTAATAAAATGCTTAAAATGTTGGTTCTCTACTTTTCCACTAGATAATAGCTTTGATTTAGCTGAAACATGTTGTGGATATACAATTTTGATTGTTTTTCAGTATTTTTATTTTAAATTTTATATATACTTAAAATGTTGTGTTTTTAGCGAGAAGGAGGCCGTAGCTCCAATAATATTAGGACTATCATATTAACAAACCACATTTTCTGAAAGCCAATTAAATTTTACCCTCACATGATGTCTTCAAAACTTTGATCAATAGTTTAGCTCGGCTTCTATAAATGTATAGAGTCAAACAAAGAAAAATTTTAATGTATTTTTTTAATAAAATACGTTTTATCTCAGCCGAAACCAAAGATTCCATGGATTAAAAAGGACACCAAATTGTTGAAAATTTAATTTTATATCGAAATAGTGAAATTTAAGCCCTTATGTCCTTCAAAGTAGAGCTTTTATAGCTCAATATATGCCGCAAGTACAGGGTTTTTTGAGATTTGTTTGGAGTTTTTTACTTTTTGTATATAGAAGCTTAGGTTTGATTCAAAATACTTTTATATGAGACCACCGGTAGGTACCCTCTACAAAACAAAACAAACCGCGTTTAAAACGGTAGCTGCATTCAACAGTTATGCGAAAACAAACATATAGAAAAAAGTCGAATCGTGTAACCTCCTCCTTGCGTAGGAAGTCGGTTAAAAAAACCTTTGGCGCATTTCTTTACATAACAACTCTTGTCTAAGCCTTAACTAATAAAGGTAGCTGCTAACTATTTATTTTACAACAAACAAGCAATTAGTACAAAACCTACATAGTTTTGATCTCCAAGATATTTAAAACGATAGGTCATTGATATTTAGGTCAAAATAACAAATCGGAAAGTTTTGCTGTGTTAGTTTGTATTGTTTAGATATTTATGGTTATTAAAATATGCAATGCATTTAAATATTTGAAAAAAACAAACAGTTTCTTAATGGAATATTTTTGAACTGAACCCCGGAAGAATGAACACTTTGCCGGCACGCGATTTACCGTGAAGTAGAAAGGTGATTATTCTTTGAACATCCCCTGAGCTGCTTACCGTACCAGCGGTGTTAGAGAAAATCTTTCAAAGAAGAATTTGCGTAAGAACTTGAGTCACTTAGGTTCGTGTTTTCCGGTCGAACTTATCAAGAAATACTACGTATGTCGTAAAACGGGTATAGCTTTAAAGCCCGTTACTTAATTAGGCAGCTTTTCTGGTGGGAATGATAGCAGTAATTAAAATGTGTTCAAAATGAAAATTTCTCATGTTTAAAAAGTGTATTCTTGGTCAGAATGTATTTTTAAGATCACATGTACATTTGAGTCAATTAAAAATTACGGGGGATCTTTAAATTTTATTAAAGATATATAAAGTGAAACGCCTTTTATAAAAAATAATTTAAATGAAAGGTTGTAGTTAATGTAACTGTAAGTAACTTAAATTAATCTACTTAAACATATTAGAAGAGGGATCAAATAAATATCTGAGTTTTATGTGTTTGCATTGGATATCAAGCTTATAGGCTACGTGAGCTTCTGACAACATACGTGTTTTTCATGGCTTGGAACTCTGGCAGAACGATATTATTATTTATCTGTGCTTATAAATAGCAATAAACGTTTAACCTTTTAAAAATCTTATCATGTGTAATAGCTTGACTAAATAATTCAAAAAACATTTCAGCTTATTTTAATTTATATAATTTGTGTCATCTCACACTATACAACACGTTCCTCTCGAAGCTTCGAGCGTTAGACAAATTTGATTCCGGTCGGATATTCGTCAATATTTTATCTTTGTGCCTTTTCCATGTACGTATAAGGTCCGTTCCGTTTGGCCAGACTATGTACACGTAAGCTTCTACAGAGGCTTGAACAATTCCTTTAATCCATCTTGATCCAAATCATACACCTCTTTCCTTTTTCTAAAATTAACTATCTTTTTATTAATATTAGCCCTCGACTATTCTTCTCTTAGGATATCTAAACGGTTGCGCAAGTATCTCTTTAATGCTGTTGATAGTAGTACTTTCCTTTTCCCTTCTTCAATCAAATGTTTGATTGCCATCTGTTCTAAGGTTTAAACTGAATAATCTGCTAATCCAAAGCCTCCCTGGAGAAAGGGAGAAATAGTGACATGTTTTATTACGTTGAACTTGAAAAAGCTTGAAATGTATCTGAAGTAAAACCTGATCCATTATCAGATAACAAAGCTTAAGGGACACCAAAACTTGCACAAACTTCTCTTAGCTTTTTCAAAGTCACTTCTGTCGACGTAGAGCTAACCTTTAAAACCTCAGGCCATTTACTGAAAGCATCTGTGAATATCAAGTAGTATTTTCCTTTGACAGAACCTTCATGGTTCATATGTATCCTTTTAATGGGGGCTTTGACATCTGGTCATTCTCCTATGTTTGATGGTGGCGTTTGTCTCTTTTTACTTCTTGATCCCATTGCCTCGTCACCAAATGTAAATACGAGTATCTTGACTAAATAACTTAATCAGTTCCCTAGCTCGTTTTAAATAATTCTACTTCTAAACAAAAACATGATTTGTTTTTAACTAAAAGAATGATCAATTAATTATTGAACCGTTTTTTAAAAAGCTATACATAAATAAGCTGTTTATAATAAATTATATTATAAATAATCTCATAATAAACAACACCATCACAGTCACATTATGGTTACGCTATCGTGACACACCACACTGGAGTTAAAAGTTAAATTAAAATCATGCCTAAACGTAGTACTGAGGTTTGGAACGCAAACAGTAATTTAGTTTGAATTATAAAATAATTTCGGGTAAAAGCATGAGAATGAGAGAGTGATCACCTCTTCAAAATAGTAAACATTTGCTAGTGCGAAATATATGTATAACTTCTAAATAGCGTTTAAAGTTGCAATTATGCTACGTACATGTTCAAATCACAAACGACGACACTTCTTTCGGAATTAAGGTGAAAAGTGGCCAAAATGTATCTAATTGATTTAAATAACTACACATAAAAAAATAATTTAAAAGCAAGAGCAGAGAACTGATGATGCTTAACCGGCAAAACTCTTGCTTTTTTAATGATATAAAACTAGTGTATACAATTTGTAGTTATTAATCACGTATCTTACCGAATACTAAAGCTAAAAGTACATATTTTGTTGACTGTATTATATACATTAGTAGCCTATAATTGTTTTTGTTTCAATAACTCCATTGATCTTCAATAATCTAATCTAATTATATTTTGTTACTAAATAAATTTGAAGACAAAAATATTTGGACCGAACCGGGATTTGGACCTGAATATCCCGCTTGCCGGGCGGTTATGCTCACCACTACACCATCCGGCCCAACTATTTCTGCCTTCAAATAAGTACTTAAATCTGAATGTAATACTTAAATCCAATTATTTTTGATAAGCTTACAAACATTAAAACATATGGCAGCTTATTGTTCTAGTATTAAAGTATTAAATTTAATGGAATTAGAGTTAAGACTATTGTCTGCTTTTCCCGACTTGTGTTTGTAAGTCGTAGTATACACAGTACTGCATTGATAAAAACGCTAACCTCAAAACTGTTCATATGTTTCCTTGAATCAAAGATGCTGTACTTACAACAACAAAAACAGAACATAAAAAGTTAACATAACACTAGTGAAATGTCCCTTATGAACGAATTTCTCAGGACGGAATGTTGAATGTATCTACTTTATTGCGGTTCAACTCCCTGGATTAAAATGTCACATTCATACGGAAGTTATTCAAAGGACTTGGCTTTAAGGTAGAATGAAAGGGATGTACGCTACTTTATGCCTCAACCCTTGTCACACGTAGAAACTCTACATCTTTGTTTAATTGAAAAGAATCATAATTAATTTAGAGGAGATAGAGACTACTTATATAAACACCTAACTTAGCTGATTCCTTTAAAACTGAATCCAGACCGACCAATTCAAGGTTAAAGAGAGTATATTTTTCCCCAACGAGTTTGTCCTTCTTGATTGACTAACCTTGAGGACTTCTGTTTAGTCTGTTTAGATATTGAACTTATTGAACATTACCAGCTATGGGTATTCTCCTTAGTTGGTTCTTAAGTAACCATGTATACACAAACTATTTCACAGCAATATTTAGTTGTAAGTGTACGATAAGATGCTTCTCGACGGACTATGGATATATTGTATTATAAACGACAAATGGAACTTTACATTTGAAAGTTCATAATATTGGTGGAGAGAAATTTAGTAAAAGGAAAGAAACGGACTTTTCATACATCCGGAGATAAACTACTCCTTTAAGGAGTACACAAAATATTTTACATCAATATTCAATAAGTCAAATTCCGACGGACAAAAGAACAATATATTGCATTTAAGACGACATACACAACTTTGTTCACATGTAACACAATATTATTGTGCACAACATTACAGTGCATGTATCAATATGATATTTTCGTCATGTCAGGTGTTTATACTGGTTAGTTACATTTCATTAGCCTAATGACATAACTAAATCAACAAACACTGTCCGCCACCCTAGAGATTACCATCAGCAATAGAGCTTAATGCTAGTTGACTTCCACGTGTTGTTTGTCATTGTATTCAACTATACAACTTTTCCGTAGGTATTTTTCTGTCGGTACTGTAATAAAATACTAACAAAATAAACTGTTTTTTTAGTTATCCATCCAAATATATTTAAATATATTGAATCTTCTCCCTACAATTCAAATGTGACACCACATAAGCGTTGAACTGTCTGAGCCACATCTGGTGGTAAGATATTAAATTCCTCACTGACGTTTGCCACACATCCATCACGTGACTGTCGATATGGCTCACCTACAGTAGTACATAGTTTATACAGGGTGGCTAACATATCGCTCGCCATAGGGGTTTTCTTGTTTAATTCTGTATGCTCGAACGATATGTAGACGCTACAGTTTCATTACGGAACTAGACTTTAGGATCAAAATACAAAATAAATTCAGGGTTTTATTACCTGGTGGTTAACAAGCGATATTTTAGGGTGTAGCTTGTGAACGTGTGTTTGTAGCTCAAACAAAATAAAAAACCGTTCGTGTGGAATCAAAAACTCATAACTCTAGTTTACATTGTTATACTTTTGCCTAAAGATATTGAGAAAATACCGTTTTAAATATTTGTTTTTTTAAGTTTTATTATTGTTAAGCGATCTAATGAGCTGCGTAAAGTAAGACTTTTTTTAGAGTTACAATTCGGTTAGAAATAATATTTAAACTTTGGACTAAACATTCTGTTGATTAAAATTCCTGAACTTATAAGAAACCATACTGTTTATTAAATTAAAACTGAATAAAACTAGGTAAACAAACTATTTACCTAACTGATGACAAAAATCATTCAAAAATTAAAACTTCCTATAATTATTAAATCTATAATGATTTCATCGTAGACTGTTGACAAAAATAACAGTTACTTAACACCATAATAAATTAATAATTAAAATAAGGTGTCACGTTAGATAAACTCACCTAACGTGATTTACATGTCACGTTAGGTGTCTCGTTAGTGGCATATTGTCAGATTGAACGTGTTGATAAATTGCACGGTAACCGTAGGCGAGAGTAGAAGACAAGTTGTAGAACATTTTGTTTGACACTAAGGGACTTTATTACACGTTAAAACAAAAAATATCAGAAAAGTGCTTATTATCAGTTTTTCTCAATAATGGTCACCTTATTAACTATGCTTTTATACTGGTGTCTACTCTAGATAATAAAATCAGCTGTGTACCGTTTTTCTAAGTATAATTTTTGTAAACAATTTGAAGTTCTTACGTTAGCCTCTTAAGTAATACACATACTAGTATATGACACAATTAAACATAAAATTCTAAGTGGAATATTACGTAGAAATCAGTTAAGAATGGTAGAAGCGTCAAGGCATTTAACAGGCTTTACTCAAGGATCCAAGTGTGTTTTCCCAGTAAATACCTAATTGAAAGTGTATTTTTCTCGTTAAAAATAAAAACTATTCCAACTACAATTCAAATACAATAAAGTGAGATTTTAGGTTTTTTGTACAATAAAGTATTACACTCCATACAACTGAAACAAAAGAAACATACACTGCAATTATTTCGTATCGTGAAATTAAGATTGAAACGAATGCTTGTGCTGAGAAATAATATAGAGATGTTCAGGTAAATTGTGCGCAACACAGTGTTGAGTGCCGCAACAAGATCCATCAGAATCCATCAAGTTACAGAAGAGAGCTTCAGTGTGTTGAAGTTGATAGACGTCAACTGTAATGATCAACACAACCCGCAATATTCTCTCAACCAATTTATCGTTAGACATTGTTCGTTCATATTATACCGTTATAATTTGAAATCACAGAAACCTTATTTTTTAACATCTAAAATCTAAAACTATTTGAGAAGATAGTCTTCCTTATACTAATTCAACAAGAAATGTGTTTGATTTTGTATGTATGATGTTAATAATTTCATCATTAGTAATTAATACTTGAAAATGGAAATTAATTCATGTTTAAATTAATTCAACTACGAAGTCAAATTGTAATAAACCTGTAACATATTACACTATGTAGTTTATACTCTCGTTAGACAATGATCTTTGATGTGTGCTTTTTTTTAAGTTCTTCTATCTGGACTTCGCCTGATTAATACAGCAAGACCAATGTAGTAGATCTAAGTATAATACAGAGTTATCTAAACTAATTCAGTGTTCTTTTAGTAAAAAGTCGTGTCCTAATGATAATAAACTAAGATATATCACTAATAAGATATCCAACATGGTGTCTTTGCTGCAATAAAATAAAGACAAGAGTAAAATGATGACTACTATGACTTTAAGTATGGATCTACACCAAAATATTATAACAATATGCAAACTAATAAATTTACATAGTAAATTACTTTTCAAATAGTATAAATAAATTTATTAAGGGAGTAATTGTAAATGGCAACTGAGCTTCTATTTGACTTGTACACTCGTACATACATAAATAGTTTGTATCTGTTTGTATACTTCAGTAAACAAAAGGTGTAGTCAAAAACGATCGGTCAGAAGTGGTAGCTAACAAAGAAATTACTATAATATTAAAAGTAGATAGGTGTTTTGAGTAGAACGGTATTTTGTAAAGTTAAGATTCATACCATTTACTAGCGTTAAAAAACACTCTTAACAAAGATAGTTAAAGGGAAAGTATTTATTGCCAACACAAGTATGGTACGTAAATAATACTTCAATTAATAACAGCTTAAACATTTGACTTCAACTGTTAAACGCTGCAACCTAGTGAAGCACAAACCGTTGCTTTAATAACATTTTAAGCTTAGTTGTTTCTTGTAACCCCAATAATCTTCTTAGCCTTTAACTAAACCCCTCCCTTACACTCTCATAATTGAACTAAAATATGCTCTCTCTCTCTCATACAGAACATAGGGTGTTTTATCTCTGGTCATAGTGAATCCCATTTTAAATTTCTCATGTATGAACGTCATGTATACAACGTGGTAATTCACGTTAAGAGCTGCCGCAGGTCCAACTCAGAGTACCGCTTTGACATAGGACAAAAACTGCAAACTACGTTTAAGGCAAGTTAATTTACTTAAATGTGAAAATGTTCTCTGAAAAAGCTTTGGTGCTGCTTATATTAACACTAAAACCTTTACTTTCGTCAATTAATTAATTCTCTACCTCTGAACTGAAAACTGGATTTTCCATAGAAACATAGCGTTCGAAATTTAGTAATTAAAATTGTATTTTATAACGTAACTCATTTTTTTATTTTATATGCAGCATCACTAATGACTCTGTGCTTCCTGAGAAAAACTCTCCAGGATTTAATTCATTAACCTACATAAAACACAGTTTGCAAATTTTCCCATGTTAAATTCCCTACCCCGATTAAATGCCGATCGGGCTATATCCGGCCCTACCCCGCTTCACCAATTTTGAGTTTTTAATTTTCTGAGTCATGACAGCTAGACAAGCATGATATGGACCATCCAAAGCAGAACAAGTCGCGATCAAAAACATGTACTTATTTGAAATTTTAGGTTGCAAGAAGTAAACGTCTGGTTAGATCTTAACTCCTATGTTAAGCTGTCATTAAACAAGCTCTCTTGACTTGTGTAATGTGTCCTTGACTAAAATCTTGCAACTGGGACCTTTTTTTATAAATTAATTAAAATATCTTGGTGTATGCATCATCTGCTGAATAATGATTGGCAGTATCCCGCAAGTAGCAGCCAATCAGTGACTACACCAATAAGTATGTTTTGTGACCAATGATAATGTAACAAATGTAGTGATTCTTCTTACAACGCACAAGACATGTCAAGGAGTTTCCTATCTTGAGTGAGATCTTCAAGGATAAGACCGTGCATTATTAAGAAAGACAGCTTTGATAGACGAAGGGAAGTATAAGGATTCGATTGGAAAAAGCTGACAGACACAACTTATTAGTGATTGAAGGGTTTCAACTTGTAACAAACCTGATTTAAGGAAGTGTTTGCGTTTGTACCTTAACATCAGTTGACAGTCCCAGAAAAGTCTTTAGAGTCTATAGTTAAAGTAAATGTGCCATTGTAAATAATTCAGTACGAGGAGTTTTGTGATCCTTAGAACGTTATTTGGTATAGATTTACTATGGATTTTTCCGTACTTCATCTGGTGTAAAGCATCTTTGAGTATCATGTTTACAGCGTTCTAGTTTTCTAATCTATTCTACCACTTAGGACCTAGAACATATTAAAGTCTAACTAATACATCGGTTCAATATCAGTAGTCCAAGAGTTAAAAGCTGGCTGCTAGGGACGCAAAATGACCAAGGACGCAGGTAAGTGTCGGTGAAAAGCTTGCCTGGTGTGTTTCCATGTTTAATTATGGAATGAAAGCACTCACATGTGAGAGGTAAACAACCTCTCTAACAATGTGTCACACCGCATGTTTATGTGAAACCAACTAAGTTTGGTGAAATGTTCAGTTTCCAATTCAGGTACAGGTTAATCAAATAGTTGCATCCATCGATATAAATTAAAGATAATGTCTTGACTCACTCACTCATTTACAGACCACATCTCATACCTTTAAACCTACAGATTTGAAAGTTAGCACACGTGTTATTGGCAGCCTAAAACACTCACTAAGAGAATTTGGCAAACTTTGTATGGATAGTTTTATATTGGAGGTGAAATAAATCAACAATTTGTTACACTTACGGCATTAAGATAACTTTAGCTATATTCTAAAACACTTCTGAGGAGTTTCGCTATTATATCTCTCTTGCAACGTGTGGGATAACACTACATGACTTGAGGGTTTCCAAGGATCAGCTATGGCTTAAGTTGTCATGACAGCTATTCCCCTTTCACCTGATATGAAAAGCTCCACCACATCGTTTAATACATTTAATCTTTAAATTAGGTGTTGTGTGTTGTTTCAGAAGAAGTACTGTACTCAAGATAATATCGGAGCTATTTCAAACGCTGTATGAGATAAACATATACGAGGTTAGTTGGTCAATTCAAAACTTGCAAATTGTTTTTACAATTTACAATCATCCGTTCAATATGTGCTTTATTTTTTTGATTTTTCTACATGCTTTATGTATAGCACGGAAAATTAAATTAAACAAATTTCAAACTTGTTTAACAAACTATTTAAGCTTTGGTTAAAAACACTTTTTAGAAGTTGGAATAACCTCTCGTTGTGTGTCTAGCATGTAGTGTTACGTACATACGTTTGCTAAAAGCAACATTCGTTCTAAACTCATTCGTCTGTTACAAAATTACTTAAACCAATGAAGCACAGCTTTCCTCTCACAAGATACGGTTTTGTGTTAACTCTTTGTAGATTGGAATTGACTGAAAGCACTTTTAGAGTTGACTGAAGAGAGCAGGAGAAAGGGTTTCAGCGAAGGACTAAGTGGATTACTAGGGACGTTAAAACGAGAAACAAGTGAGCTTAAAGTGTCATTAAAGCGCGGTTTTCTACCTCAGCACGGTAGATATTTTAATGTACATGTAACCTGTATTATGTTTTGCAGCCAGTGAAATACCTGATCCATCATGTCATTGTATAAGTTTTATTAGTTTCCATTTTTTCCTCATGGAAAGTCATAGAGTATGTACTTAACAGTTAATTACATTATAATTATAATTACATTACATTATAGTTACTTATAAATTTGAAGTACAATTTTTTAAACTATACTAAGTACGGTGAATGATACTTTCCAAACACTGATTTAATTTGGATTCAATCAAACAAAGTGTGTCGTTTGGACTTGGCTAGTCTGGTAAACATTCTAATTTGAAAATTATTAACAAAGACTGTTTCTTTGGGTAACGAATAAATGCAAGACCAAATTTACAAAATTATATAAAATAATATAAAATTATTGTAAATTGTTCAACAATTCAATATTTTAACAATTTATTATACTACGTAAAGCAGTTACTACTTAGTTGTGCCAATTATATTTGAGTTTGGACGGCTTATATTTTATTTATAATATAATAAGTATAATATTATTATAGACTGGACATAAATAAATCGGCAAATCCTCAAATAATATATGAAATTTTATGTACTGTTTTGCACAGGCCTTGAAAAGAGCATGAAATACGCTTTTAAATTTATAATTGCACTACTTTATATTTTTTGAAGAAAAATTACTTAAACTCACCCTGTAAGATATATCTTATTAAGTAGCAAAATAATAATCGTGTAAAGCAACAGAATGACTAACCACGTTTCAAGAGTAGTAATCTAGTGAGTTTTCATTCATGTTTTAGAGTATGTGATATTGTCATAACTTTACAAAGGCACTACAGCAACGTAATGAATACTTAAAACACAAATACTGCGATGAATAGTTTAACATCATTTAATATATAAACTGAACGTTTTAAAAATGTCTCGAGAAACCCATTGATGATCTCAAGGTATTGATCATTAAAGCTGACGTCTATTGGCTACAACACGTTTGAGAGCTCTACTTGTAACTTGATGGATTTAGATGGATCTTGTTGCGGCACTCAACACTGTGTTCTACGCTGTATATCTATATAAAGCTTTACTTCAAACTTAGTTTCACGTCCAACAATGTAAACGATAAACAGGCGTATTTACTATTGTACAACCCACGGACACATTGCAAAATAAAAGTATTTTGACTTGTTATAGGTGTCCCTATGTAAGGCTTAAAACGTCTAACGTATATGTAGTTAACATCGGCGTTCTGTTTTTGTTTAAAATAGTTATTCCCATAATTTCCTCATCAAAAGCTAGCTTCTATTTTGAACTAAAGTAAGCAATATTCCTAGATGTACAGTCGAACCACGGCTGGGCTCGTAAACGACAACATAACTTTAAAGATACGGAATTTGGATTAGTTGATAATGAAAGTAAAAGACCATTCTACGCAAATTTTTCAGCCCCGGTCACAAACTACAACTTCGTAGTAGGGGTCACCAAAACCTATCCAGACATGTATACAATTTACCTCTAAACCCTAAAGTATGAGCTGCATCCGTTTGACTGCAAGACTAGAGACTTCTCGAGGAAGACCAGGTTGACATGACGTTTTGAGACGATGTCAGCTCGTCTCTAGTTGATCGACACTGCCATTTGCGTTTCCTTTGTAGGGTCTTGTATATTCAGTGCTGGTTAACCAATATGTACAATGGTCATTTTACAGATAATTCGTTTCGTATTATATGTGGGTGACTCGTTACATTATTGACAATCGGTATATTTACTAGGACATCAATTTTTAGGTTTTAAATTTATGTATGGATACGTTTTAATTGGCAAACACCATAACTAGCGGATCCATGGTGGATTGGATTGTGCTTCACTCCAGGGGCGCGATCCGGGTTTGATTCCCTCAGCACTTACAACTTGTAAAATGGCAAAACGGTGACGCTAGGTAAAGGTCGAGATTTAGTGGTAGAGTAGTAGTACCTTTGCCTCGTAAAACAAGAAAAACTAAACCTTTTTTAACTAGCATCATATGATGCTTACCAAATAGTTTGACGTTCTCTATTAGTTGCCGAACATGGTTTCGGGCAATAACAAAGGGGGTAAGACCTCATGTTGCCTTTGAATATATGTTTTTAAACTATTTTATGAACAGTCAATTTAAATACGTTCAGTTATGAGCGTTCTAAAATTACCTCAAAATTTAACGAAGGGACAGACAGGATTTTCGACGTCAATTTAAATTTTGAAAAGTATAAAAATATACAAAAATCGATGAATTGGTGTTAGTGAACAGACAAAAGTCGTAATGTATTTATTTAGAAGCATCGGCTTATTCGTTTTGCGTCATAGTTAGAACAAGCGTTTGAGGTTTGACTTGTATATCATATGGATGTACGAGGTGAGCCATATCGACAGTTGCTTGATGGATTGGTGCCAAACGTTAGCAAGGAATTTAATATCTTACCACCAGATGTTGCTTGAAGAACTGACAGTTTTGTTACCACTTTACGTCGTATAGTTTGAGGAGACACGATATGTACGTTAGAGTATATAATACTGTACGTGTTTAAGTAAATGTAAGTAAATGCATATTTCGTATTTGAAAAAAGGTTTCGCTACTACATCATTAACTCATAGTATTATACTTGTGATTTAATAATTGCCTAATAAGAACTATTTGGGTTTTATTAATAACTCATAAGTACAATATACATGTTTCTTTTTTGCAGAGTGTTAGATACGAATACCATGTATTCAAACACAGTTTTTCTAAGCTAAAAACTACTCTTTGGCCAATGTTTAAGTTTTACTTGCTTTTGATTGAGCCTTATTATTTGTATGGCTCTAACCCATTATTGAATATTAACACTTTGAAATATTCAAAAATGAAACAATTATTTTCATTAAATAGTAAACTTTACTTTAAAGGGTTAAAATTATTTTAAGCTTCAATTTAGTTTTAATTATCTCTATGGTTGGTAATATCCTCCGAATGGTCGGGCGATACAAGTTCTGTTAATCACTAGCCTATCCTGTTTAAATAACTAGTCAATACTCAAAGAATTTATGACACATTTACAACAGCTTTTTGATGTTATACTTAAAACCTCGATGAGCTACGAACAACTTTTTGATCTAAAAATAAAAGATTACTTAGTAATAAGCAAAACAATTTTAACACTACCACAAATACTCTTGACGTGAACGAACTTGATTGAACTTTATCTACTTTAGAATATTGAACGCTGACTTTGGAAAGTTTTAACACAACTTGGATATAACTGCGTAATATGAGCAAGAGTTGCGGCAGATAGTTGCGTATAAGTCATGAATCACAGCTACTGTTCATGAATAACATTCTGCTGCAACTTGAACCAGTCTGGGATAGTAAGTGTGCAGACTTAGATATATGCTAGGATATAAATTTTTTAATGAACAATATTCACAAAGATGTATATTATCGATTTATGGGAACAGGGTTGGCTCATTTCATGACTGATTCTTATTGTTCAAAACTCACTCAATAGAATAAGAACTGAGAGTAAAATCTGACTATTTGTTTCATATTTTTATGCTTGTTGAGGTTTGTATGAACATGAAAAGGGTTAGCACTTATATGATCGGTATGTAAAACCGCAGTTAATAGATACTGACGCGCAATCCCTTAAATACCACTTTGAGCCCTTTTTGTATTTTACTTCACAACAGTCATTGATACTTGTACTAAACAATGTACCTAAAGTAGGGAGGTTTCTGAAAAAGTGCACGGTTTAAAAAACATGTTGTTCATGTCAATTCTAGAGTAGGGCACCACGTTGTACTGACGGATTCACTTTGCAAACACAATTATTATGGTGTTGGGTATAAATGTTTTTTACCCACTGGATGCCATTTTATTTTCACCAAACAAGATTATGAAACGTGTTTTTAGGGACCAAGGTTTGTTGTATTATAATTGTGACAAAAATTAAGTAGTCTGGTTTGAATACAGACACAATATCTATGAATATCTTCGGAAAACTCAGCCGGCAAGTTAAAAATAAAATAACGAAATTTGCCCACACATTTCTTTAGTAGCTATTGGTAAGCCTTTGAAACTCAAACCCAACCAGGAAAAAACATTGTTTGTTTTATTGCAAGGTTTTTAACGGCTCGAAAGCAATTTGCGGTGTGAAAGTAAACATGGACTCAATAAAGCTCTGCTGGTGTTTTCAGCCATGAAAACCACTTCTGATGTCAGCAACACACGTATTAGCTTGTTATCCTTAGCAAACAGTATGAAATCGATTATAGTTTTATTTTACTGTTCTTCTCTCATATATTAAAAATAAACGTCTTACTTTTTAATGTTTTTCTGAATCAGCTCATTGCATTAGTTTGTATCCTTATTCATGTCTTTTAACACAGTAGTCAGTTAAAGTTGTAGATACGTTTTGGCAAATCTAAAAGGACGCCAAAACAAGTTTAGTTGCGCTTTAATAAGCAGGTTTTCCAAAATTGTTTCCAAAATCCTGCATTTGAACCTGAATAACTAGTTTCATGGCGTACAAAAAGTAGTGAGTTATAATCTTAGCGATTTTATACACATTTTTCACCCATTTGTTGGAGACATCAAATTAAATATTCATTTCAACTTTTAAGCACTGTTTTATATCAAGCTTCAAAATTTTAAATCTTTGCTGCATTTGGTTTTTGTATTACGAACCACTGACACTACACACATTTTCGTTTGAGAAAATATGGAAGAATTATTTAGAACAACCAAGAAACACAATCATGCCAAAGTATTCATGAAATGTGTTATATTTTAAGTGTCAGTAGTTCTGAAAGGGTAAACAATGACATAAAACAAAAATATAGCTCTGCAAACAGTAGACCTTAAGTCCAAGTACTACTATCATACTCGATGCTGTTTTCTGCCTGAACATGCTCATTACTTACTTCTAATTTATATTATATTTTAAAATAAGACACTTAAAAAAGAAACACAACTAATATTTTTCAAACCCATGGTTGACTGATATTGCATTTCGCAATATGTTGTAACTAGCTCAAAGTGATAAATAGCTACATTCTAAATTCTATGCCAAAAGTCCTACATAACAACTGAGTCAATATTTATACTAATTTTGTGTCCAAGGTGCAGGCCTAGAAAGCCTTAACGTGACTTTATTAAATAAGAACACATTTATATCAACTTTTTGGTTGGATAATATATATTACACGCTCGTAGTTATACTGTATTATACATGACTATGAAAACTTTTACTTTAAACAGTAGTCAATCGTAACCTTTTCCCTTCATTATTGATGCTACGCAACATTTAGGATTTTTACCTAATAGCTTTAAAAGATTTGTATGCAAATTTATCGTATCCAATAATTTATAAAAGTTACATTGTAAATGATTTAACAAACTTGAATAGGTTTGAAATATACGATCAAAAAGTCACAATTTACAATGTTAAAAACTACAACCACTTCTAGGAATCTCTATGCAAGCTCACCCGACTAAATGTTGATCCAAGTCCTGGACTAGATATTGGATCCCTCCTATAAATAATGCATTTCAGTATTCTCTGCCCGACTTGTACAATCTCACCTGTTCAGTTCTCATGGTAAGTTAAGTTAAATGTAACATCTGCATTAAGATATCATAAGTGTTCAGACCGGAGTACGAATTTCATCTCAACGCAATTAGTAACAAGAACTGTATGTATTACTAAATACAAGACATTACTAGCTATACTGAACGATATACATAAGATACATATGTTTCCATAAAAAGATTTACACGGACTGAACAACATGTTTTACAGGACTACTTTGAAGTTAATCACTAAATTCTACGGATTAAATAGATTCTTTAGCAAAACAATGAAACAGTAGGGTATCATTCTTTTGCCTCAACAGATTATTGTTTACACACTAGTTTTAGTTTTGGGTGTTTAGAAACTATATTTTGTCTCCCGAACGCCGTAGGGCTTATGATTTATCTTAGTTTAACCGTAGCAAAAACAAGGTAACTACCAGTAAAGCACTCTAATCATGGTTTTCAATGTAACTCTCTGTTTTCTCTCAACTTACTTTCAGGAACTGGTTCTAATCAATAGGTTCAAAGGTTTATCAGAAACGTTGTTTTTAACAATTTTGTAATAGTCCTACCTCCGTTAAGCTCAAATTAAGTTAAACTTTAAAAACACACTAACAAATTTGGTAAAATAGCCTCAAAAGTTGTTAGTTAGATCAGGCTAATTATGTTCATTGTTTCCAAATAAATTCGTTTATTTGATCTGGCCCTTTCAGGAGGCTTAGGATAGAAAAATAGTTAGTGAAACAAATTGTGTCCAGGGGGCTGAAAAGGGTTTGTGTTAGTCATATACAAGGACTTGTTTATATTGTCTTTTCTTGAGCCTTTTCTTGTAAATGTTGGCACCTTGTTTTTTAATCACATCCTGTGATTTAAAAGATAACAATTATTTAAGGATTTGCACAGTTACCTTAGAGAAAGTGTGAAATATAAATGACACAACTGTTAAGTAACCTGGTGTTCTTACTGCAGAACGGTCATGCTACTGTTGCAGAGGTAATTATACTTAAATATTTTTAATTGAAAGATTTTTACTGGCGTTAAAAGCAATTTGCGGTGTAGAGATAAATCTGAGCTCAATAAAGCCTTGCTGATGTTTTCAGCCATGAAAACCACTTCTGTTGTCAGCAGCACACGCTAGCTTGTTATCCTGAACAAACAGTATAAACTCGATGATAGTTCCATAATTCCTTGTCCATAGGTTTTAAACATAACTATTTTCAATGTTACTGACTCAATAACTTATTGCATTAGTTCGTATGTACGTATATTTCCATATCTTTTAAGACGATGACCCGTTTAAGTTTTGATGACCAAAATACGTTTTGAGAAACCTTAAATGACTACTAAATAAACAGTAGAGATTAAAGACTGGCAATGCATTTAAACATGAAATAGCTAGTGTAATGAAAGTTAAAAGAGTTGTAGCGATTCTATACGAATTTCCCAGATACTAAATATATACTTTAAAATTGAAAAACCCTGAATTTTAGTGTCTATTTATCGCGTAGAGCTTTCTACTATGAATGAGTTCCGCGACTGAGGTCACTAGTTTGATTCCGACCTTCTCTTTCATTCTATTTCTGAGCCAAGTCAATTGAATGGCTTCCGTATGAATGTGACATTTTAATCCTTGGAGTTGAATCATGATGAAGCAGATTTCATCAGCTTTTAGCCACGACATCTTCTTTCATAAGGTACATTTTGTCGAGTTATTTAGTGCTAAATAAATTCTTCAGGGTAAAAGGTTTGGAACATTTAGGTTAGTTTCAGAAGACATTAGTATATGCCAATTTAGTATTTATCCAAATTTGAGTTTTCTAGTGGTTCGAGTAAGTTAGTTGGTTACTTGTGTTCTTCATACTAATGTTTGGACGTTACACATATTTTAAACCATTACACAAATCATTAATCTTAGAAGTGAAAAGAGTGAGCATAGGATTGTTTGGGTTGAGATTTATGAAGCTATTTACAGTTGTAAGCCTCAAACATTAATCAATCTCACGCAACCAATCTTGCACTTTAAAAATACAAATTTTACAAGTAAAAAAGTACAGGACAACAAAAATGACTAAGTGTAAACATGTACGTTTTAAAATTAATATGATTAAATTATTATTACGACGCTTAGGTATATCTTGCAGATAGGCGATACTTAAGTCTATTTATTAAGTTTTATGTTGTGGTGGTGGTAATAATAGTTATGTTAATGCAAATATTACATGCGGAGAAAATGACATACTGGTTTAACCTGTTCATATTTAGGACAAAAATACCAAAAATCTTCTGTGTTTCTACTTTTTCTTTAATATTATATTCAATTAATATAATTTAATGATACTTTTCATTTAAATGTAGTATTAATAGTTTAAATAATTCAAACGTTAAGACTACTAACGTACAATTCAAATTAAATTTTACTCTCCATCGACTGAAATGTTAAATTATATTAGAGTAAAATAAGTGTAATCAAAATTACACTTATTTTATAAAGTAAAAACAAAAGAAACATGTTCGTGATTTATTTAAGTGTCCTAGTAGCTACAACTGAACGAAATAAACACAAAGCTGATGAGTTTTTCTTTCTTTCTGATGCCAAAGGATCACTAAGATATAAGGCTTCCGTATTACACCACGTCACAGTTGAAATATAAATACTGCTAAACGTTTCGACCTCGCTGTGGAGAGTCATCCTCAGTAGCTTGTTGACTGGCTGGGACTGAATCTCCACAGCAAGGTCGAAACGTTCAGCAGTAATTATATTTAAACTATCACGGGGTGTAAACCGGAAGCCTTAGATCTAAGTGATGACACCGGCCACGAAAGTTTAAGAGTTAAGATTAAGACAAAGGATGTTTTTCTGCGGGTATCTGATTGCAAATTAATACCAATGTCAACTTAGAAACTGACAGAATGGCACTTACCTTCCACTGTGTAACAACAACCAAAAATCTGACACAACTGTATTTCATAATTATCTCCGCCTAATACGCCTTAATTACCTTTTTGGCAAAAATCTTCACATAACAAAGTGTTTTTTTTTTATTTTGTTTTGTCTTGTTATGCCTTGCTATACGCTCAAAGTAAATAAGTACTGAATAAGAAGTGATTAGTAAACAGTCGGCCGGACAAACTCCTTGATTAGTCCGTGAATCTGAAAAGTGCCTTGAAACATAATTATTTCAAACACCTGTCCAGGTAAGAGCATTTAAGTCAGTTAATTTGTAACACAAGTCCAGATCTGCGGACTTAAACGGCCGTTCAACCACAGATTAAGAAGACCGTCCAGATCCGCAGTTTGCAGTTTGTCCGCCCTTGTGTGGCCGTCTAATGTATTTGTATTGCAATGCAAAATAGAAAGGAATATATGTAAAGAGCAGACATATACTACTTGTATCTGCAAGTAATTGATCAGGTCCTGCAAACACTTCAGTCATGAGGTTTTTACTAGAGACTTTTGTTTTGCCTAAGTTCTATCAAATAATTTATATTCTAGCTTTAAGTGTTTTGGATATAAGGTTATTGTCACAGCCGGTGTGAACGTTTTGTTTGAGAACGAGGATTCATATCCGAGACATTTCTCCGGTGTCAACGTAATTTACCTTCCCATTTCTCTCTTTCTTCTGAGTTGCTTTCGTTATCATTACTTCTATTTCTTACAGAACCTTTCTAAACCATTTTTATATATTACAGTAAACGTGTTAAGAATCTGCTCTTTTCCGGTGTTTACTTTTGTGTTTTAAGATATCTAACATAAGAGACCCCCTGAGTAATGCAGAAAGAACATACGCTACAAGCTGCTTACCGAAGTGGAGCACACAAAACTTCTAATCACGTATATTATAAGATAACTTTTCATCCAAGTAAAATCTCAACTTATGACTTGCACTGTTATATAAACAAGGGAGAAGGATTTTATCACATAACCGTACCCAGCTTGTTCCCTTCTTCCTTAATTCCTGCTTCTCCTTAATTCCTTTTTTTTTAAATACTGAAAACGTGTTGTCTTCCTAATGTCTATAACACCCTTAGAGAGTTTGATTTTATTAAATAAAACAAATGTAGTCTCTGACAGTAAATGCCATTATATTTGAAATACCGCATACAATGCATATATTTATTGGATATTATGTAGTTTTAAGTATGTATCCAAAAGAAAATTATATTTGATATCCATTTACATAAAAACTAAAGACGGCTTATCAAAATAAAGATGTATTTAATGGTTTCATGAAGCACGAAAACATTTCCTCGAAAAAATCACAATTATTCTCGAAACTGTTCAACTAAACTTTCACGCAGGTTTTTTCATCATTTGAAATGTAAAAGTATTAAAAAATACCTCTACCTATATTTGAGTTTAACTGTTTCTTGAAATTTAGGAACAAATATTGCCTTTCTTTAACACTACAAACGCAGTCGTAAAAATTAAAAAAGAATATTTAAAGACACTTGTAGAAGTTTATGTGGGGGACTGTTCTTGATACTTAACTATACTTCTTTTCAAAGACCACGCTCTGGCACGAGCAGGGGTCGTTGGCCGCCGTTTAACGGGTCGGGACGTCCTACTGGCTCCCACATGGAGTTCAACAGGGCTCTATTGTAGGTCCTGTCCTATTTCTAGTCATGATTAATGACCTTCATAATCTGGGGAGTGTCCTGCTCTTTGCAGACGACACACCAATCTTTTCATAAGGTGGAACGCCTGAGGAAGGTCAACGTAGTGCGTCAATAATCTTCACTGATGCTAAAGATTGGTTTGCTGGCAATAGACTGAGCCTGAATGAAGGAAAACCCAGGAAAATACATGTAGCCTAGCTCGCAATAATGGACCTAGCCTAGATGAGGTAAAGTTACTAGAAATGGTGATAGATCCTAAGCTGGCCTGGTCGAAACATATCAAGACCATCTGCACAAAATTGGCTCGATTTCAAAGACCACGCTCTGGCACAAGCGGGGTTCGTCGGCCGCCGTTTAACGGTTCGGGAGATCCTACTCAGGAAGAAGTGCGGCCCACCCCGAGCGCCGAGTGACCACCGAAACGACATAGCAACGACACCGCAACGGCTTGCGCCGGCCGAGCGAACAGTGCCATCTGACCTCGCGAACGCCGACTAATGCGAGAAGGCATCTATCCGTTGTGCGTTTGAATTTTTTTTCCGCTAACCCCAAAACGGTTTCACGAAATCTTGTGCTCACTCTTCAAAGTTCTTTTCAACTTTCCCTCACGTTACTTGTTCTCTATCGGTCTCGTGGTCATAGACATTATAGACACACAGACATGTCTTTACAAGACATAACAAGGTATATTGTTAACAGTATTTTAGTCAAAAATTCACTACTCTTGGTTTTAAGTATAACAAACAAATTCACAATGCCTATAAAAGCCTATCAATAGTGAATCATTACACGTTTCTATATAAAACCTCTATATGCTTATCTACGGACAAAATACTGATAACGTGATCCAGGAGATATTTCTTTGTAGATCCCCGCAGAGACTTCAGTATTTCATGCTTTGGTGGCACTGCCAGTCCAGAATTCTAATGTTGTTTCCAGTTCCTCAGATTCCACTTCAGTCGCACTTGATACTGCTTTCGGATATAAAAGTGAAATGTTTACCATTATCTTCAGCTCGTGTAAAAAAAGATATCTTTCTAATGTAATCCCACTAAACTAAATAAATTCACCACATACGTTGGACAAAAAAGGTTTTGTGATCAGAGAAGTTGAAAAAAAGTATAATTTTAAATATCAAACAGTCTAATAAAGTAAAAAAATTACTTTAATTTACTTTATTAGACTGTTTATATTTTAAAATTATAAAGAATCAATAAGATGGCTCTTGAATATGTAAGGGTATATACTTTTATTTTGACGAAACTTGTTATTAAACTACTTTATTTAAAATTGAAACATGCTTAAACTAAGGTATGAACTAAACGAACGTAATAAAACTCTTCATCATACAATTTAGTAAAAACTTAAAGACACAAAACCTCTTAAGAGCGTCTAGGTACCTGCAAGCTCTTTACTAGTAAATCCACGACTATTAAACACCACCAGAACCGGAATGGCGGTTTGTTTAACTCTGAACTATAAGAATCCTTGCACATTCCAATATTTAGTTGATAGTAGAGTGATAGTATCTGATTTCGAATTAGTATTACGGACGTTTTCCATCGTTTACCAGTGTACAAGAAGAACACAAAGTTTCCTGAAATCTGAGCCCGTCTTGAATGAGTACGTCAATGATAAACTATCACGCGTGTCAGTAAGTAGGTTATCTGTTCTAAGACAATCCCCAGAATATATTTTCTGTGATATCTCTCCAGGAAGATGCTGGATAACATCACACGCAGGGACTCAAAGGTCCGCTGCGGCTTATGTTGACATGACGGCTATTCCCTTTCCACCTGATATGAAAAGCTTTCCGCAACTGTATGACAACGTTCAGTTTTGTTGAAGATACTTATTTTAAAACGCTTGAATATATTAGTAATAGGCCAGGTCAAACTTTGCAGAGAAGACATTTTCTTTATTTAGCGGAATTGACTGATACTTGACTTTTATAACCTTTATTCTACAATCTTCACCTTTAGCTAGACTTTGTAAGAAGCAACGATTTCAACGAAAAAAATGCCCATGAGTATCTACGTTCCAGGCCTGGGTGTTGGGAGCATGAGATTCTATAAATACTATTAGTAGATTTAACTACACACGCTTGAGTGTACTTTTGGAGCACTCTCAATGTATTTCTGATTTAATAAATTTAAAACCTTTAATTAGGTCGTTTGATTAAACCAATTATATTCGTTAGTAAGATATTAAGATTATTCGAGCCAACTAACACATACTTGATGTATCTCATACATATTACAGTCAGTGTGTTGGAGTATTTTGCGTTCTTTTATATAATTTCTTTGACTAAGAGGTTTTTAAAGGTCACTTAAGAAAGTTGATGAGTGGACTTTAGTGAGAGACTAAGTGCATTACCAGGGTTGTTAAAACAAGAAACAGCTAACCGTAAAATAGTTTATTGTACTCCTTGATAATGTTAATTCATCCTAAAATCCATTTCCCATTACGGTATGAAACCATTGACATTTCACCTTGGGGTTGTTAAAATTGTGATCTTCAAAACTTTAACACGTCTAACGACATGCCAAAGGCACTTTAATTCTCAAGGAAATAAAACTTTGTAAAAAGACCTTTTTCTCTCCAAGGGAATGATTCATATTTTAAAGCTTTTTACAACTCAAAGACAGCAATTGTGTAAATGAGTTTTGTTTTAATCTTAGTCCTAGCGATGAAATAGTATTGATTTTCCCAACTAAAAACTATTTGAAAGTAACTGATTGGAACAATTCTAATGATAAATTGGTTGAGAGAATATTGCGGGTTGTGTTGATCATTACAGTTGACGTCTATCAACTTCAACACACTGAAGCTCTCTTCTGTAACTTGATGGATTCTGATGGATCTTGTTGCGGCACTCAACACTGTGTTGCGCACAATTTACCTGAACGGTAACCTTGCTCCACTTCAAATTAAATCTCACGGCTATTGAAATAGTTTTTTAAATCTTTATTATGGTTTTATATTGAAATAGTTATTCTAGTCGCGTCGATGAAGTAGTTTAAAATACAGAATTAACCGAAACCTATACAATTGCAATATTCCTTCTTATGTGTGAGCTTACATTTACTTTCGATGTAGGTACACGTGTACCTTGTTTGTCAATTGCTAAAATAAAAAAGAATACACAGATTCGAAGATTTTTCTTATCGCTTTGACAGTACGCTCAGCTTTTGACAACGAAAAGACAAGCTTAAGTGATTAGCTTTATGATTAGCTGTATGTGAAATTATAAGCTAAATTAACAACAACGTGATGGAATTTCCGAAAGCTTGCAATATAAGTTATTACCTATAACCACCAGATGTGACATGGCTTGACCATACCTGATGTTTTTTTTTAAAGAACGTGTAAGTAGGCATAATAAACCGTTAGGAAAACAAATACGTGTATGCGGGTTAATTTGTTTTGTCAAAAAGCAGAATCTTACTATTGAGGAATGTTGATTCAAATGGGACGGAGATTAAAATTGTATATCTAAATACAAGTAAAGAAACCTGTCATAGTCATGGTTTTGTCATTAATCGTTTGAAAACCGACCGTTAACCAAATAAAAAGAGACATACGGTAAGCATCGTAGTTAATAGTATGGGGTAAATTTAGCTTATTTTTAACCAATCAAACTAATATTATTAATGCAGCATAGATTAGTATGTGTTATAAATGTTTGATTACTAAAAAGCAATGTTCCGTGTAGGCCTAACATTGTAGTTGAAATGCTTTCAAATCGGTCAAGACGTTGGAAGCAGTTACACGTTTCCTGTATTACACTTGACTGCAGCAGTTATAATTTTAAACTTCTTATGTTAATAATTATAATAGTAATTGTTATTAGACATTATAAATAATTTTTATCTAAAGTAGGTTTTGTGTTAAGTGTTTCATATTTACTAATGGTGTTAGGTAAAGATAGTTTAACTTATTAATCAACGTACATTACGTAGAAAATATTGATCAACTAATTTTTTTCTACGAAAAACGCACTTTCAATACTGCCTTTCAGTAGCTTGAATAGCACGACCAATGTAAAGCGTAAACAATAAGATAATAAGTGCGATTTTATTCTGTAACTCTAATAAGATTTAAAAATTGGTTTAAAAATAGTAGACTTCGCCTTATCTTCTTGTAATTAAACAAAGATTTGTATTGTAGTGTTACACAAAGTGTTGCTTAACATTATTATAACCCTTTGGGTCATCTCAAAATGGCGGCTAAAACACTGAAATATCGTTAAACAGCAGAATGAATAGTCCGAATTCAATGAAATTTTAATTAAATGTTTCATTTGTGTTAAACGGCACAGAAATATGAGACAATTGCTACACATATCTGAAGCCATGAGGCCGAAAAAAGTTGTGAGATAGCGAACACTGTAATAACTAAGGGGCTAAGACACTACGTAAACCTGAGGATGAAGTTATATCTTGTGCGTAGTAAACAGCCTCGTATTGTCCATTTCCTCATTAAAGTTGACCTACCAGTCACCATGGGCATATACAGTCTGTGTGGTGACTTACGTGATTAACTAGGTACCGTTGGCTGAGGCGGGGCACGAACGTGCGAACTTGAGTCGCGCACTACCGACTCACCCAACGTGCAGGCAATAACCGTCGATCACAATGTTTGTGGTAGTAGAGCAAAATACGCTGGGGTAGAAGACTGAAGCCAGTTTCAAGTTTTTGTTGCAAAGGTTACATTGCAATGGAAATCCGCTTTGCTAGTGCCAGCAGCGCTTTAGTGCTTAACATGTTGCCTAGGTGTATCGTTGGTTCATTCTGTCCTCATGAAACATTGATGGTACAACATTAATCAAAATTAAATATCACTAGATATAAATGGGATACTTGAACAATTTTCTGAGAAAATCTAAGTGATTAAAGCTAAAAAAATGTAAAATATTTAAAAGGTCTTAAAACTTATTTACCAATAAGTGCATCTAATAAGTGTCCTGATAAAATCTACTTTATCGTAATTCAACTCCCGAGATTAAAATGTCACATTCATACGGAAGCCATTCAATGGACTTGGTTCAGAAGTAGAATGAAAGAGAAGGTCGTAATCAAGCCATTCACTGGAGTGACAGTCGCATCGCAGAGTTCATTTATAGTAGAGAATTCTACGTGAGAGACATACACTGAAATTCATGTTATATCATTTTGTGAAGAATTTGTTCTTTCGTAGTAACAATACACACCTAATGCTACGTAGGCATATTTGCAATTTATTTTGTAATGGCAATAAATAACGATTGTTACGTATACGTTAATATTAAGATTGTTAATACTTAATTTTTTTATGTATATGGCAAACTCAAATATAGGTAATAATATAGGTAATATAAATGAACTCTTTGCGAATCACGTGATTTTGGGGAAGCAAAGAGGCAATTACTTGTTAAAGATCCTCTGAGCTGCTGTATTAAATTAAATCGCTGAATAAAGCGTAGACAAAATTTAGTTCAATCAAGCTTTGCCTGTATTCCCACCCTTGAAGAGCACTTCTGTTTTCAACAGTGCACGTATTAGCTTGTTAAGCCATTAAACCGATCGTTTTGGTTCTTTTATAAAATACAAGATTGAAACGTTTTGAATACATAAACTTGTTTTTGTCAATAAACCAAAACAGTTTGTCAATTGTTTTTGGTTTTTGTGCTTTGAATTAAAAGCCGTTGGAATTAGCTTAATACTTTGGCATTGAAAAGTGAGTCATCAAGTTAAACTTTTTTTGGCAGATTCTAAAGTATAATTATTACAAAATGATTATTGGCTTGTAAGTAGACTTTATATAAAAGTATTTACATTTTTTAATATATGTCCCGAAGTCCTTTGGCCTATCGTATAGAATTTTCCTACTAAGTCCGGAAAACTTCATATATCATTTATTTACGATCTGTCTTGAGATACCAAATATTCCAAGAAACAAACTTATGTTTAAAAAGGTAAGAGAGTTCAACGAACAATCTAGGCAGTTTTGATTAAAAAACATTTTTAATTAGAGGTATAGAAACATAAAGTAAATTACTTAACAAGCATATAAAGAACCCGCTAAAATACATTATAAAAGCATACAAATCACCAACTTTATTTAATCAAGATAGAAAAAAGATTACACTCACCATATCCCGCTTTACATTATAAATTTAACAAACCATTCTGGGCGATCATAAAACTAATATTTTTAAATCACGATTATGCAATGTTATCGCACAAAATTTTTGGTAATAATAATTATGTTACCAACTTCAATTAGATTGCTCTAGTTATTGTAAATATATATAGAGGTAAAAATGACTAAAGCTTCTTGGGTAACTCCGGTACAAGCAACTCCTTCTAAATAATGAACCAAGGACCTGGGCTAGATATTGGGTCTCAGCTATAAATAATGCATTTATGTTTCCTTTATACACCAGTACAATCACACCTGTTCAGTTATTTTAGCTTGTTTTATTTGGAATTTTCTGAAAATATAAACAAAATAACTGTGGGTTAAGTTCAAATACATTCTGTAGCCCAAGGACAATAGTTGTTATCGAATTTTCTTTGGAAAACTGAAATATTCGAGCCGTCAGAATGGTAAAATCCAGGGCTGGGACCATGAAATAAGCACTGTTCCTGTTTGAGAATTTGTTCACACTTTAAATACAAATTATATATACGTAAATGTAAAATAAATTATAAAAACTTGCAAATCAGCAAATTTATTTAATCAAGAGAGAAAAAATAGTATTGTTAACTTAAATGTCTTAAACGTTACACTTGTTATACACAATAAAAATGGGCTAATTTCGGAGCTATAGTAGCCTAATGTAGGCCTACACAAATTAAAACACAGGGTACTTCAAAGTGAATCTTGTTTATTTTGTTAATACAATAAGTAGCCCTTCTTGTGAACTAAGATTATACAAATATGTATGTATATAAATTCTTTTTATCTCTACAAATCAAATTTGTGGTCCGATTTTCACCAAATTTTACAGTTTTTTCTTCTGAAAACACCTTGGTCAAGTCCGTTAACCAGCTAAATCGGACCTTCTGGAGGATATTTTTTTGCCAGAAAAGAGGTTTTTAGAATCTAAAAAGAGTAAATTTCGTAAGACCCTCGTTAGGTCCTATTGTCCGATAATTATCCTGGGTACAGTGTAACCTTTATGTATGTTTACTGATGCCCAGACCCAGTCATAAGACCTGCCCAACTTAGCGACTGGACTCACTTGGCTTGGGGGTGCCGATCGTATCCGTCCCACTTGGTACAACTTCCAAATCAAACTCATTTGTCATTCCCGTATAGTAGTGAGTTTTCATCATGTCCAATCCATGTAGACTTAAATGGAAACAAGACTGTTTACTTGGAGTTTTCAAATTCTTGATCCCCTTTAAATTAATTTGATTTTAAAGAACAGACAATTACCCCAGCAGTGCTAACTGTTTATATCAATTAATGTCTTATATAAACAGAAATTAGTGGTTTTGAAGAATATAAATTATGTCGAAATGGAGTTGCGTGGGTGTCGTTGAAAACACGATATGCGTGGGTGGTTCAGTCTGTTAAATATATTTACTTGGTCATCGTTCATCAAATCCAATTGGAATTTCAAATCGGAAGCATACAGTTTATTTATGGGACATGATTTTTTTTCTGTCATTTGCACTGTGCGTTTGAACTTTGATAAATTAATAACTAAGCTATGTAGTGTAAACCTTAAACCTGAAACGTTACAAAATACGAAATATAGATTCAAGAAACAGAAAGTCTAATGTAAGTATATAAAAGAAATTGAACAGATGAAAGGGCTTTCGTGAGTTAAGTAAAACCTTGTTAGTTTGTAGTTTAAAAGAAACGAGGAGACTATAGAACCATGATGTTAACAAACATGGTGGCATGAGACGATATTGAACAAATAGATTCTACAAGATCGTATAACAGATTATTCAGAATCTCCTAAACTAGATGATTATGTTGTGTTACCACCAAGGAATTCAGAAACGTAAAAAGTAAGTAAACTAGTTTTCTTCAATATAAATAAGCTCTGCAACTGTCACTCGACTAAATGGCTTGATTTGGACTTCTTTTATTATCGTTTAGAGCCAAGTCCATATTATGGCTTCCGTACAAGTATGAATATAAAATGTAAAAGTAAGACGAAGTTTTGAAATTATAACTTCCCGAGTTATGCCTTTTGATGTCCACAAATATTTGTACGTTATGGTTTTGACTCAGATCCGGTTAGGTTTCTCTTAACTGGCTTGTGAAATAAAATTAAAACATCTTTCAATCAATCAATTTGATCCGAAAAACCT
The DNA here is from genome assembly GCA_018831715.1 of Matsumurasca onukii. Classification (NCBI taxonomy): domain Eukaryota; kingdom Metazoa; phylum Arthropoda; class Insecta; order Hemiptera; family Cicadellidae; genus Matsumurasca; species Matsumurasca onukii. The sequence goes on along the minus strand of CM032058.1, from coordinate 1,734,641 downwards.
ATAACAACCTATAACATGTGTTGAAGAACAAGGTCTTATTCAAATTAGAAGAAAAACGAGTCTTAAATCTAAAAAAAAACAAACATTCGGTTATCCTTTTCTCAACATCCTAATATGAACTTTTGTTTCAAACGTGTTTACAGATTAGGAAAAAAACTAATTGGACTACATTTTACTAACTATGGGACGACATTTTACTTACACTTCTGGTTTCGAAAATAGCTTTACCATCGGGTTTAACAAATAAAGTACTATATTAAAATGGACAACCTAAAACAAGTAGGTAATTTAAAATTAGATGTTCAAATTAGAGAAGGTTTTAATCTAGGTTGTCGTTTAAAATGTTCAAGTTGTCTTTCACAATTTGCTTAAGTGTTACAAAGTCTTAAAACTAGAAAAGCCGATGTAGTGTATTATGTTTGCATAGTTTAAAATTTCGTCTTTGAGTAAAAAAAAATTTGAGTGGCCAAACCTTTTTACTAGAGATAGTGGACGGTTGGTAAATTACACAAAACAAATTTAAGTTTGTATTTAGACGCCGGTTAAAAGACTCACCATGAGTATAGTCGTAAAAGCTCACTTTTGTAATCTAGTAAAAAAATGTTGCCTCATCATATATATCCTTTACTAAGCGTTTCGCCCAAGGGCTGACGGTGGAGATCGAACTCTCACCACCAAACGCTGGAGTTGCGTGATCTACCGAACAGCCACGAGTTCGCTGTTGTAGTTACTTTAGTTATGTATCAAACTGTCACTGGTTATACATTTAAAGTGTCAGAGGACGTGGTGAAGCTTTTTATATCAGGTGGAAGGGGAATAGCTGTCATGTCTACTTAAGCCGTATCTGATCCTCCGAAACCCTCAAGTCATGTAGTGTTATCCCACATCTTGCAAGAGAGATATTATAGAGAAAATATCCGGGTAAACTGTTTCTTTAAGTATACCAAACAATGTAATAGAATAATTGAACCATTACAGCCGTCGACTTTACTTTTGCTCATACTTTTGATACTTATGCCTCAGGATAAGTTGTAAGACAGGTTCTTTACGCTTGCTGTTAGTTTTTGACATATTCCTAGGTACAAAATGTACATGTCTATATTTTAAAGCCAAATTGTTCCATTAAATGTTTAAGGCTTTAATTGATTTTAGTTTTAAAAAGTTAAAAGTTAGAGGCCGGATCTGTTGTGTAAAGCTTTAATTTTATTTCTAGCAACTTAGTATTATTGTATGTACCATCATGTTGAAGCAATCGTTTAAGAAATCTAATTTTATATTAACTTTGTTTTACTTAGTTTGTAACGGAACGACATTGATTTCAAACAAAAATGTAACCAGATCACTCACATGTCCTAAACATTTTAAATATTGCAAACGAAAGTAAAGATATAAACTAATCTGTATGTAGTAAAGAGGAACATCCTAAAATAATGTTTATGGAAGGTTCAGTAATTGGCTAATTGTATTCTTCTTGCTTCACCCCTCGTTTAAAATGGTAACAAAGGACTATGACTGTCGTTTTAACTTTTTTATATCATAACTGGAGAGGATTGTGATTGACGACGAGATGTAAGAATCTGAGCTCAAAATTAGAATTCTGGACTCGCAGTCTCACCAAAGCATGAAATACTGAAGTCTCTGCGGGAACCCGGCAAGAAATATCTTCTGCATCACGATATCAGTGTTTTTACTTGTGAGTTTCTCTCGACTGACGGCTCTTTGAAACTGTCAAATAATATTCACTATTGAATACGACAAATAGTTTATGATATCATGTTGATCGTAACGAGATATTTAAAATGCAAAAGGCCAATTAATGGTGATATTTTTAATTCTCAAGCGCATTCAACAGAAATGCTGTCATCATCAGGCAAACTAACTTGTTACATGGAAATTATAATAAAAAATTTATATTAATATACAATTGTTGACAAATGAAAACAAAATTCCAAAATACGACTTAGAAATGGTATATACTACGAAGACGGACCAATCATAAATTCAAAAGAAATAGATCTAATAACGTCAAAAACTTTTATTTTATAATAATTACTTTCTTTCTTTTGTATTTTATTTTTAATTTTTTTTTACTATTAGGACTAGTTTTTTATGTTCCGAAGGTTTGATTTTTGAATGCATTGCAATGATGTCGCTGTTTTCCTAGAGAGTCAATGCAACATTTTATTAAAACCCTCATAAACTGTTGCCATAAGCCGATATAGAATGCGGTCCAGACACACAAACACGCGAAGGAAATCATAAAGATGCTGGGGTTTGCCTCCAGCCCCTCTCAAATATAAACTTGAATATAAAAACAGCTTAAACGTTGAAGCTCAGACGTCAGAGTGTATTACATTTTACATGCATGTTAATATTATGCTGAAGTAGAAGCAAGTAACCTAGATTCCTGGATTTGACATGTTTGTTGAAAAGCATATTGTTGGGTATTAAGCTCTATTGTTTGCCAGTTGGTTAAATTACGCCATCAGTTTTTATAAAACTTGACAAATGTTGATTTAAGATTTATTATTTGACTAAGTATTTGACTTTCTTGATGATTGCTGCTTCATCCTAACTATATCTCGGATTAAATTATGTTTATCAATTTCATGTAAAAGTGTATGTTTTACGTAATTCTACGTTCAATATTAACATAAATAAAGATCGTTCGTAGGGATATTAAAACCGCAGAAGTTCTACCTTCGTCACCTAACTTCAAACAAAGACGGTATGACTTCTCTTAAAATCTTGCTGAAAGCTGGCAACATTGAGATCAGGCGGTCATTTGTATTTAAGCCTTCCAGGAGTGTCATGGATTAAAAAAAATATAAGGTGACAAACGGAGGTTTCCTTCATGTTACGAAATAAAAGACATTTAATATGTATTTATTGTTTATAACTACAAATTTAATTTAAAAACTAAACCAATATTTTGAGTAAAATAATAGTTTAAAGTAAAATATACATGGTATCAAGTAGAACAATTTTGAAACCCCTCACAAAAGGTATAATATGATCAAAGTCGCGTTGATTTAATTTGAATTTAAAAAAACGAAAACAGAACTTATATACTTGTAATCACGTAAAAACAACAACCTAACAATAAAGCTAGTTACTGTAAAAGTAAAGAAACCCGAATAACTAGAGGCAACACACGAAATTAAACCCCGGGATAACTTTGCGCGAGCGTTGAGACACGGTGGAAACCTCCGTACCGCGACAGACTTGGGCTCTGGCTGAGGGTGTGGTTGAGGGTTGAGAGTGAAGGTTGGTGAGGCAGTTCCTAGAAAGAGGTGTGTACTAGAAAGGGGCCTCAGCCCTCAGCACTGCCGTCATACATGAACATGTCAAAACAAAAACAAAACAAAATATACGCCTGGTAAAAACCTTCATGATGATACCTCTGAAAGGTTAAAGAGGTCTTGGAAAATTGTTGTGACCTCTTCCTCTGCAGCCCTGACAAATAAAGAAACAATCTTACAGTAAAACAGAGGGCAGTTAGATGTTCAAGCAACTTTCATTATTTACCCTAAATCAAAGGTATTGCTGTTTAGCTTTATTAATGTTAAGTATAAATTACATTCACTAATTTTGCCCTTGAATTCAACCGAAAGAAGCATCTGAATGCAATCACAAGTGCTGGAGAGTGGAGAATTGAACAGCGTGAACAAGGCCAGATGTATTTACATGTTTAATGCTAGGATGAAAGCTCTTACATACGAGATGTGATAATCTGCCCTGACTAAGTGATCATGATGTTTCATTGAGCGATACTCGATGCACTGTAGGTGCCAGATCACTTGTTTCAATCTACTTAAGTACTTTCATCATTGTGTTAAGAGATCACTTAGTCCATATGAAATTGAACCACATTACTTTAAGCTGTAGTTAATGTTATAATACGATCAGGTGTTTTTTTGTCTTGAATATGAATTAAATCAAACTGAAGTTCTAGTAATTTCATGTAGATGTCTTTTTTCAAAAATATTTCAGTGAAGACATCATTAAGAAGACATTTTGGTATGTATATATGGTATTGTAACTTACGACTTTTAATATAAATAGATCGATTGTGGTGTATAACTATTCGAAGTATGCGAAGTGAGTTTGGTGCATATCTGAGAAAATCCTTTGATTATTACTTTGTTTCACATCTGACAATAGTCTAACGGTGGTTTAGCAGATAAAAACTGTAAGGAGTGTGATGACTCCAAACCAACACACGGACAATAGTTTTATACAGTTAAGAGCTTTTCAATGTGTGTATGGATAACAGACAAATGTGGAAATATGTTTCGGTGAAGAACAAATGATTGTGTGCTAAAGTTAAAGTTATATGCACAGTCTAGGTCGATAAGTCATCATCTATCTTCATCAATAAACGAGAGAGACAGAACACTTCCTTACGCCACATTTGATATCAGTCAGCTTTGTACACGTCAACACGTTTTAGGCTGTCAATAGTATAGTTGTTTGTAGTTCTGAAAATATCATTTTATTATTAATTATTTAAAATACGTATATGGAAAATAATCATTATTTTAAGACTCACTAGCGCACTGAAAGCCTTTGCTTTACAAAAGGAGAGAGTGAAAGTCCACACACAAAAATTGATGGATTTTTCATTTCAACTCACGTCAACGTGGTTTTACTCTAAAAAGGAAACAATTGTTGGAAAACCTTTCAAAACAAAGTTTAAATGAAACATGTGACATGAACCTGCGTTCTGAGAAAACCCATCACCCAACGCGTCCGACATATGAAGTTTCAAATACTGATACTCAAAAACACGTTATGCAGTAAAAGAAAGTCCAGGTTTATAATGTTATAAAACACTTTGCTACCACTCTTATAAAGACTAAGCTCATTATAGACAAACAAATACCACCAATAATTGTAGGCTGTTGAAACCTGTAACAATATATACAAAGATCCCCATGTTTAATTACAAACGCAAGTTCTTATTGGACTGATATATAGGTTTAAGAGACAATTTATTATAAAATAGTTAATTGATATTTCACATTGAGCTACAAGTTGACATAACATAAAGGGTCGTCAGGCTTTCAAATTAACGTTTTCAATAATCAAACTCGACTTTATTGACATTTTTTAGTTTGGACCATTTTACTGTAGGTCCTCGAGTACGTCAAATATAAATTCACAAGTTGCAAAATGGAGAAGTTCCACTAGGTCAGGGTAACACGGCGACTTTGTGCAGCTAAAAGTCATACTTATGTAGATTCGGTATTGAGATATTATCTTGATGTAGTGTATAATGCTTGTTTTTTGAGACAACATGTTTGTTAAGAGTCCAATGTTTATTAACGAGTATAGTAAAACATATAACAACAGTGAACAAGGAATATACAGGCCAAATTAAATTATGTATAAATAGCCCAAACACAGGGATAATGCGTACACTTAACAAATAAATGGTAAAATTAACACCAGGTGCAATTCGGTTTTCAAAAGCACGAACCTTCAGTTATTAAAAAAAAATACTTCATACTATTTTATGTTTTCAGGTTATAGTGTTTACAGTCCAAACAATAATTCTTATTAAGCTAGTAATATTCGCTGCCAATAGGGAGCGTGTTGATATACTAGTATTTAACAATATAAAACGAGTAAGTAAATAACAAAACATTTACTGCAAAACTATAAAACTTAGAAATATTCTTCTGTGCCTGTAATTTTACAACAACCTTTCTGCCTCAAAATTGCAACATCTATAAATAAAGCATGTTACAGTTCTTGTCATGGGAAGGACTTGTGGGGAAACTGATGGAGAATTGTTGGTTTGAGATGAGACGACGTTGCATAACTAATGAGGCGTATTTGACAAGGGTGAAGGCGGTTCCATTTCTAGTAGTTGACAGTTAATTTAGCTGTGTGCTGAAGTTTTGACACCTAAAGGATACCCTTATCATTGGCTCAAAACAGTTTTGCGTTTTTGTAAGCCTAACCTAGAAGCTCCCACACAAATGATAAGTTTTTTGTTTTGCGGAATATAAGTAGATATGGGGGTTAATACTTCACTTATACACAGAGTGTAAACAGGTTTTAATAGTGACATTTTTGAATGGCGCGTATTAAAGCCATCAAGTTTGCTACAAGTTTTTTAATTAAGACTCAGTCTTATTTGGGAATTTCCAAAGGCATCTTTGATCTACTTTAAGACGCCTGAGTTCAAGATGATTTCCTGCTAACATTATTAATATTTTTACACAATTACATAACAAATATGTACAATGTGTACTACTTTTTCTAAACCAGTAAGAGTTGTTTCCTGCGTCAAAATTGGAAAGTTACTGTCAGAAATCCTCCAATCGTCAAAAAATTTCAAACTGAAAAGTATAAATAACGTCCGCTTAAACATTAGAGTGTGTTTCGTCCAAAAATTAGAGAACAAAAGATATCTAAAGAACAAAAATGCACTGCCTAATGAAGCCAATTAAGAAGATTTACAAAAGCAGACAACAGTGCCAAAGAAACATTTCTTACAACATTAAGACAATTACCACACAACTTTGGAAACCCTCCAAAGTTCGCCTTTGCTGCTGTGTTTTGTTAAAGACGTCCTATATAACTAGCAAGTTTTCTTAATAATTACAAATAGTTTTGATAGACGCTATACGTATATTATATTTGTTATTTCTTGAAAGTACCTTGTACTCGCATTTTATAGGTAGGTTTGATAATTTAGTAGCCTATACGTTAGACACTACTTTAGTTACAAATGTAAGAAATGTTGCAAATTCATAAGTTTTGTTAGTTCGCCTCGGATCTGTTTAAGAAGATAAACAAATTTGTTTAAACTAAATTTTCCGTTGTGAAATTTTAAATATTTATTTGTGTTAAGCTATGGTTTAAAATGTATAATATCAAAAAACATTATTTACACTTAAAAAACATGTACATGATAAGTTTTAAATGCCTCCCCTACACCTTAACTTTTGAGGAAACATGTATTCAAACCCTTTAGGGAATGTTTTATAGGATTCTGTAGTTTTTATGACGTACTTTGTGTCAATAAAACCGAGGGGAGAGCCCTCCAAAAACATTCCTTGAGAGTTTTAAAATGTTTAAAACTCACCCTGTATAATGTTTAGCTGTTTTGTTCCATATCATAATTTTATGTAAGTACGATTCTACCATTTTATAAGTGTGTAGTGTAGTTTACGGGCTACAAATGAGCCTCAGGCTTTGCAAATTCACTATTTATTTGCAATCTAAATATAATTATAGTAACACGTGACACAGTTAGTTATTCATTCAATGGTTACAGCTGTTTTTTAAATAGTTTGCTTAAATAGTCAAATCTTTTTAAATAAATTGTGCCACTTTCAAGTTTTGCTGGTAATACTCTACGTGTTTAATGTGAGTAGAAAAACATAAGAACGTACACGTTTTTAATAATTAGATTACCATAGGTAATAGGCAAATATGTTTCTCAAATGTAAATATTATTTAACTACATAGTCAAAGGAAACTTTGAGGAACACAACTATTTTTTAAATATATAACATACATCTACTCAATTATTGCATAACGCTAAATTAGGCATCTTATTGTCTCAGCTCTTTGTAACACAACATCAATGTGTTTAAACAAACAGTTTTTTAGTCAAAGTTGATAGTCAAATTATTTATAAACTTTTAACGCGTTGAAAATGACTTTTTTCCACTATAACAAATCCTAATGAAGTAACGTGAGATGGAAGAAAGTCATTTAAAAGACTGTCTGCAGACAAAAACTGAACTTTCCAGTCCTTTGTCTTTTGTTTCAGACTTTATGACAAAGTAAAGAGCAGTATGAACCTTCATTTACTGTATGCTTTTTACTGCTAGTAAATTATATTTTCCAAGGGAATTTCCTCATAGACTTGTATATTATTAAGCTCCTTATTTAAAGGATGTTTAAAATTAATAGTGTACTGTTGGTTATTGTTATGTAAATTATCATTTATGCAGGGTCATATTATTGGAATTATGAAATTAAAAAGTCCCATATTGAATTTCGCTATGTATCAACAAAATATAAGGGGTTCTCCTTTGAACGAAAACATCCCCTACATGGGTTCATTTTCAACAATATGTTTGTGCGAATTACATCATTGCGGCTGTAAATTACACTTGTCTCAATTGGTTATGAACAACTCGCATTAATATAAACATTTGCTTGGTCATACTTAGATTTTAAACGAACACGGTTGTTTAGAATTACACTAAAGTTCTTCGTACATTAAGTATGCCACACGGTTAAGTTTGTATGTGTTGTATAATCTCTGGCTTCACAGAAGAGAGTGTTTTGTCTAAGAGGTATCCACAAATATTCGTCTTAACGGTGTATTTTAGTGATGAAGAGCGAAAACAGGGAATGTTTTGAAGGAGCTGGTTAGAATTCTGAGCCCGAAGGCGTCCAGCAAAGCATAAAATATCGCAATCTATGATGTCTACCAAGAAACAAATTTTCTGAAAAAGGATGGTTGTATTAAAGAATAAATATATTCTAAATAACGTTTATGCAGCCTTATGTTTAGATAAACTCACCAAATACTCGTAAGTCTTGGAATCGATGTAATACTGACCCAACATACTGTAAATTGCAAAAACGTATTTCATTGAATGAACGTAAAAGGTTTGTTTTACCACCACTTTTTCGCGTTATTTAGTTCGTACTGTCGACTCCGTTCAAAGAAATTGAACATGTGCATTGAAAATATTTATTTGTACTCAAAAAACATGTTTAGCGGAGTGGACACGTGGCGGGTTGGAATCGTGCGCGACTCAGGAGTTCATCACTCCGCTGGTACAGGTTCAATCCTCGCAGTCACCACTTACATTTAGAATGTGACTATACGGTAACGGTAGGTAAAGGTCGAGGTTGAGTGGTAGAGAAAACTTTGTAGTCCGATCGTCGCCTCGTTAAACAAGACAAACTTTACCTTTTTCAACTAATGCAACTTACTTTGTTCCTGCTGGGTATACCACCTAATACAGATAAATGATAAGTTTGATCTACTTTTCAATTGTATTTTGTATAGTATCAAGAGTCATGAGCCCAAACTCTTGAGCTGTCTTAAGTAAGTGGAGCTTTTGGATTATATCAAACTAAAATATATTGCATCTCCCATATTGTCATCCCTGGTCTTGTTATGAAAGGTCACCTTACGGAAACCTAGAAAAACACGAACAAACCGGAACTGAAAGGAATCGTGTTTCTCATTTCAGTAGCATTGATTGCACCTCTTGCTTGGTAGTGCCGAGGTTCGGCTGTTTCCGTGCATGATCGGGTGGTTCCGGCCCATCCCTTATTCGGGTAGCCCTGTCGCTGTTCAGTTCGCCGGTGGCGCTCCAAGCGGTAGTTGAGTCTGTGTCGCATTATACCTTGTTGCGAATATGTTGGATAGGTGCGTGTTTGTTCACATGAAGGGTTCTCAAGAAATGTGCGTGTATATGGAAATAGTATTACTATTAAGACTAGTTGTCTAAAAAATTTTTATAATACAAAAATGTTCAAATTTAAAGTTGTAATTTGAACATGTCTTATTTTTATAAAACCTGTTGTCTTATTTAAATAATGTAATCTTTTATTTACAAAGTAATCGCATCTTCCGTTTTGCTCTGATTTATTTGCAAAGCAAATTGTGTATACATATGATTTTTAAAACAAATTGTTCTGAAGTACAATTATTGGAAGTCTCTTCTTAAAGTGAGAGTAATCATGATATTTTAAAGAAGGAATATTTTAATAACTAACATCTAAGCCTAACTAAGGCATACTAACTTTTAATCTTACTATTACGTAATTCATGCTTTTTAATTATTGCTTAGAAGAAGTCATTCCAACGGGACTAAAATGTTTAGTTTGTTATAGTTTTACTATCATTTACTAAAATTGACACAAAATGTTATTAGTGGATAACGGTCGACTGGTGTGCAAAACAATGAACCATCTGTGTTTTTGGATAGCAGTGTTTGTGGTGTGCACTGGATTTGGATACAGCAACGTTGTTGTGGATGAAATCAGTAAGTGTTTAATATGTCATATTTTATTATATTAATCGCAGATCTCTGATTTTATTAGAAAGGGGGTCTTAAGGTTATAAAATCTACTGTTGTCATTATTTATATATTTAATTTACGTAACAATAGAACAAATTGAATAATAGATTCGTAGGTCTCAAGGTTAAAATTAAAAAGTACACTTATCTCTGAGTGTAAAAGTAGGCCTACGGCAGGGTTAACTAAGAAACCAAATTCCACATTTTCGATGAGTATAATGCAAAGAAGAAAGACAAAACTATAATGTTTCTGTGATACTGGTCATTAACTAGAAATTCGCTACTCTGTTTATCTAATTTAAAATCTAATGATCGTCCCGCAAGTTATTCAATATGAGTTTGGAGGGCTTTACGTTTGGAAATATATGATAAATAAATAGTTTATTTTGAAAACATGATATGCAATAGTTGGGTTATTCATAGTAATAATAAAATTTGTCGTTTATTCACATTGAGATCCCCTTTAGAATAATGACTTGACATTAACTTCCTCCTTTTATTCGAATAATCGTGCTTTACCCCCCGTAAGCTTTGATGTAGGGTTACGCAAGTGTTTGTCATGTTTATGTCTTGTTAACTAGTGTGTTTACGTCTTTCCTGTAGAGTTCTGTAGTTGATTATCAAATATCTTAGGCACTAGGAAACTTTTAATCGGATTTGGTAGTGGTATGAAACCCTTCAGGAAATATACCTAGCAAGATAAATTTAGCTTCTTACAATAATGGATCTCCCTATAATAACTGTCCAGGTTTCGTAAACGTTTGCATTAGTATTTTATAACTTTCATGGTGAATGCGCTTAACAAACCCTTAGAGCACCAAATTTACTAGCACGAAGAAACATAATTAAAACAGGTATCTTCTTTTATTTTCCATGCTTAACACGGTAGAGCAAACATTTCTTGCCGGCTTTTCGTCACCAAAAAAAGTCAAACAGGTTTTGTGGGTTCATAACAATAACAGCAAAACAATGCAGACACAAAATAACAACGCATTAATCTAAACTAACAGTTAGGCCTAGTACCACATCAGTTCGAGTACTTTTCAGACAAACATGTTCATGTAGTTGAAAAGTCAACCTTTTTAATCTTAATCAAGCTCGAGAACTTGTTTGATGTTACTTCGTATTTCTAGTTTAAAAAGAACTTTTACTGTAGTTTATTGTTATTTTTATATAATTTTTAAATAATGTATACAAATTATTAGAAAAGAGGCTAATAATGATTATAGACTAAACAGACATATACACAGTAGACTCTCATGCTATACAGCCTCAATGGCACGATGGTGTCCGCAGGCAAGGTCCCTATATTGAGTCAGAATCAAATTTGGGCTGGTTAAGCAATAAACCACGAGATTCCCCACTCCACTGCGGAGTGAATTTCGTCATCACGTCGGGTGAATGGCTTTTATGTGTCAATACTGCAGTGTTATTCTCTCTGCTGAAGTTATCACGCTTTTAAGCTCAGTTATTTTGTGCTCAGTATTATTTCGTGGAAATATAACCTGTTTACTTTTATAGTCTATTGCTAGTGCTTCGTTGGGACTTGTGGTCTGTTTTTAGACTGAATTGGATTTGTATTATACGTTGTTTACAGAAAATATTGATTTTATGTGGTTTGAAGAATACAAATCAGGAAAAAGACAAACTTTTTAGTACACAAATTTACTTTATCTTGGCTTTAGTATTGCGAAAATTGTAATCACACATTTATCTCAATTTAACCTACTATAAACATGTACTTAATACATAAAGCCTTATTGTTTCAAGATTACTGTCGACGATGGTGGATTTTTTGAGGTTACAATGTTATACAGGGTACTCAGGAACTCTCTGCAACAACTCATATATAATTGTTCCTTAGATTTACAAACAAATTTCACAGTATAACATTGAGTCCAAAGGCTTTAGATTCTCCACCAGCCACCATATTGTGAAATTTGTTCGTCTCAATCATCCAGATCCGATATTTTGTACGCTTCTTTTCACTGAAAAACGTTTAATCTCCATTGAATCTTAACCTAGAGAAAACTGTGGAATATGCTTGGCTGGTTAAAGGTTTTCGAAAGAAGGTTTCACGTCAGATTTCATGCGTCAAGTTGAAATATCTTTCTTACTTTAGGGTTTTCTTTACGTGTTTGTGTGATAGGCCCATATTTATCAGTTCATGTTTTGTAAGACTAGTTTAAATGTTTTACAACGCTAGACGTAAGGAACTATTTTGTCTATTTACTTTAACTACATTTAAATCGCTATTTCGTTCAATTAGTTATCAAGAATTCATGAAAGTACTCTTTGAAATACGAAGTGAAGACTTCAAACGTTCAGGGCAAGTTAAAGACAAGTTTAAAACACTGTTTAACTCAATTCCAACCCTAAGTACTTACTTGTAAGTGCACTCATTTACTACGAAAGTTGAGATTTGCTATAAAAAAGAGAGTAAAGTCAACACACGACATGTTATCAACCTAGTAAAATATCCTAGAACACGAAGGTTCCGGTTAGGTTCGTGACTCAAACTCTATGTCAACCTACTTTATTTTGTTTTGTGATCAGTGCAGTTCAAAGAGAATCTTGTTACAAGAAAATGTAAGTCAACTGTGTACCAACTTTACGTGCTGTTTATACTCCTGGGCTAGCGTCTTATGCTACAGAGTGAGCCAGTCAAAGCCGAATAGCTAAGTCCATTTAATCTGTCTAGTCCTCGAACCAGGTTTTTATTAAACCTTTGTAATATCATAACGCTTTACTCCATTAAAGTACTTGTTGAATGCATTAGCATACATATTTTAATCAAATTTAAAGTCGAGTTTTGATGTTTGGCCTTTTTACAGTTTGGGACCCAGTTAACACATCGCAAATGTTAATTTTCCAGCTTTTTACGTTATTAAGGCTTAAACTCCTAACCCTGATTATATTCCTTTGATCTAGCAAAGGGAATGTGTTTGACTAAACTTCATCTATAAACTGTAGGATTAAAACCTTAACAAATCTTAATGGACGTTGTAAAAATGTTTTTGTTAAGGAGCAATATCTTTAATAATATTTAGGTTTGTTTGGTTATATTAAGTGGTGCTCGCATAATTAGACCAACCAATAAACTGATAAGAGTTAACATTAAATTATAAAAACAAACTGTTGTTGTTTTTATTTTGTTTTAAATATTGTGGTGTTAAACACTGTTAAATTGTAGGTTCGTTTGTTTATGCGAGCTTCGCCTGTAAAAGGTATAACCAATAAAACCTAAATACTATTGGAGGGATAGTTTCTCCAAAAATAATTTCTAGTTTAAAATTAATACGTAATTATTTACATATCTTGAAGAGCTGGATCTTATTAGATTATTTAGAATTTCAAAACATCAAACTGTCTAATAAAGAAGAAAATTGTTTATTTCTGAGGCCTTTCAAATGAATGGTATTCATCGTCAGAGACTCTCAGCAACGTAAATATTTGTTACGTCCTAAATCCTATATATTTTGACAACATTGCTAAGTTAATTGTAAACCGCCTATCACTAATATACCGGTAAAATAACTTATAGCATGGCTGTATACAGCATCGTTCGAGTCTGTCTTAAACTAATTACAGAAGAGTTTTTAATACTTTTATTATGTTTTCACAAAATAGTGTCAAACACTCGCTACACAAACTTTTTTACTTAAAGACTTGCTAAACTGCCACTGTTTAATTTGTTTAAAAACAACGTGTAAAGGGTTGGGTCGTATTGCCAGGCATCTAAATGTACACACAACATATTTTTCTGTTATCAACCAAATAAATTGTATAATAAATTACAAAGAAAACAAAATTCTACTTTCAAACCATTTGGTTCAAAGATAGCTACAATGCTTCCCCAGAGTCGGGTAAAGACTCTATTGTTGGCAACTCAGCAAGCAATAGCTCAGTAGTTCAATGTACCAGATACGTTCAAAGCAGATCAAGGTTGCAGTGCTTATCTACATCATTCTTTGTCACTGTCGGTTTTCTTTCATCCTACGTATTTTGCAAATGCAAGTATTATACGATCAAGTATATTTTTAGATGTTCTTTTAGAGCTTTAACGATGACTGGCAACACGTAGTTCGTTGTGGTTACCCATTTATAAGAAAATATATTTGACCTAACTTAAATGTTGAAGTTTAATTATGTTTTTAGTTAAAGTAGTATATTTTGGCGATATAGCGGAAAATATAGGTCTTTCAGGTAGAAGCTTCGTGTTTATACAAGAAAAGCAATAATTTTTCTCCATATTTTAATACATCCCTAAACATAGCATATTTGTCAACTGACAAAGGTGTCGAAAGTTAAAAAGTCCTCTCCGAGTTTTATTATATTTTCTTAATGATTGTTTTACTAACTTATGTATAAACTTGATTACCAGAAAACGTTGTATTTTACTTGAAATAATTACAAAACGAACTTCTTTTGTAGGGTTACAATCACACCAGGATAACACATTTTTAACATCTGTTTAAAAGCAACTAAGTTTTATGGAGGACTATGTCCTAGACAGGGTAAATGCAACGTAGATGATGTTACAAAGCGGTTTATTTGTTTCTCATTGGTGCTATTTGCGCAACTTTTCAGGCATCGACCTACATTTTGCTGTTATTCGTTAACTGATGTTCAAAACTTTAATAACGTTGGATTGGCTATTAAATTTAAAACGAAATCACCTATGTCAAGTTTTATTTCTTCCTTGTTTTTCAAAATGACACTATAACAGCTTCAGAACCGTAACTATGTTAAGCGAAATGATTTTTTTTCAAATTAATCTTTGTTAAGAGTACAAATTATATTTAGTTTAAAAATATACATTTAAGTGATTGATAGGTACACGTACAGTTTTAAAACTACAAAATCATTGCTGAAACACATTTAAATCATGTTTAAGGAGAATGCAGTAATGTGTTTTACCTGGCCAAAAATCGAATCATGCTTTAACATGACCTTAAAGTTAAAACATTTTAACTTTATGCAACTCTATAGAAGAAAACTGCCACATGGTTTCAGCCATAACACGCATAAGACTACATTTATATTTTAAAAAAGTGTACCTACCAGAAAACCACAAACATATTTGTTTAATTTAATTCAGGTTCTAAGAGTTTACTAAGAGTTAAACCGTTACACGTTTTAGTATGAGCAAAACTAAAATAACCGACCAATACCGAGATCAGGTATGAAAAATACTTATACATGTACGTAGACTATCCATAAATACAAAATAAAAAAACAAACAAACGTCAGCAAACCCAACTCTGTGGAGCCATAAACAAAGAGCAGGTATTCAGGTGAACGTTTATGATGATTTTACGAGGGGGTTTGTTTCATATAACAAATTATGATGATGTCGATTTCCATAACGACAGAACAGGAAATTTCCCCCTCTTGAATAATGTATGGACTCGCTAACTTGTAAAGGCACGCAATAAAAGCGCTCCGCTATTTAGATCAGACGATATCCTCCCTTCATGGGCATACCCTACGTTTGGTCCACATTATCCGGATTATCCTTTTATACGGATCAGATGATGTGGTATTTGTAGATTTGTATTTTTCCTATAACAATATCTATATGTTAGATAAGTAAATAATATATTATTGTTAATAAATACTATTTAGTTAAAAGTGAAGAAACAAAACATGTACACGTACGTGTTTCATTTATTTTCGCCAAACTAATTGTGTGTTCACGCATATTAAAATTGTTTTACCATTTACAACGACTTAACCCAAATCCTTGCAGTATACTCATAGGAGAGTTTATGTACACAATTACGTAGGTTATGTGTAAGCAGAATAGTTACGGGAAAACATTTTAAGTAAGTTTGATAAAGCATTGTAGCTTGACAATTGATAGCACGGCATCCCAGGAATACAATCGGTGTTCAAAGAGAATATTTACATAGTACCCTAGTAATGTAGAAATAAATCGAGCAAAACATCATCGATCGCACTTCGACAGCCGCAGTGTTCAAGGACACACTTACGAGTATAGTCTCAAATTATAGATGAATTTAATATCACCGATTTTACGGGCCAGACGTTAGTTGATACTTATAGGTATCTTTTCAATTACCCAAAAACTATAAGATTAGTTGTTATACACGTCTCTTGAGTAGCTCAGCTGTTATTCTAGAAGGCCCAACAAGTAATGTGAGACCAAAGACCCGTATATTATATTTTCTAGAACAACTGAGTTTTATTCATTCTTTAGTTATCTGTCCGTTTTAAAAGTAATTAAATTTATATACAATTTTCTTCAGGTGATTTAACGTCTTAAGTAATATAATTAAATTACAACCTACCGGGTTAAACGAATAATTTTATCTGAGTATTCATGTTATCAGCAAATATCTCTCTCAATAAATGGTCTTTGTAAATTGGAGTATTAACTTTTAAAACAATGTTTCTTTTGTACGTACTCCAATTCACACAGAATATTTATTCAGACAGAAATGTATGATCGTTGATAACATAAATACTCAGATAAAAATTATTGTCTGTTTAACCACGATGGTTGTATTTTACTAATATAACTTTAAGACACTAACTGGATAGTCTTTATCCTTTAGCTTTTAATAAAGGATACAGTTCAAAGACAAAAGGTTAAGAAGTATAAATGAATGTTATACAATTGTTTATAACCGTTGAGAAGTGTTTGTTCTATGAAAATATGATGTTTTATTTTCACGCAACCCACTCTACCACAACAGCATGAATAATTTGCAGTTAGAGGATGGAACTAATTAGAGTTAATTAAGGCAGTTAAGTAAAGGAGTCTTCACTTTAAGTATAGTAGTTACATCACCCGTACCTCTTCCTTATTTTCCACAGTTTTCATATTCAAAGGATGTTTTTATGCGCTAAAGCTATGACTATCTAAGAGCAGAATAGTGTTAATTTTAGATTACCATAAACATGTCGAATTTATTACACGGGAGGGGCGTGAGTAATAAAAAATACATATTATCAATAAAAATACATGTTATCAATTTTCAGGTTACTATAAATTAGTTACTGTATTGGTTGACTATTGCCTTTGCTACACATTGATTAACGAATCATTAATGGTAATAGCCAATTAGGCATGTAATCGTTAATTATAAGCTTCCAATTTAGACGTCATACACGCCAACTTGAATAGAAATAGCTAACATTTACTTTATTTTTCTAATAAGAAATATTAAACAGGTCTACGGATAAAGGCTTATATTTCACAACTTGCGTAGCTTATTCATAGCCTTAAAACAAACAAAAGAAACACTTAAGTTTAATTGCAGTTTAATAATGTACCTTCATGACTATAATTATTTTAGAATAGCTTAAAACTGGAATCCTTATGAGTGTTGTAAAGGATATACGTTTGGTCTGAATTTGTTGGTACTTTGTTCAACACACCTAAGCTTTATCACCCTGCATAAAGTTAATAAACCTTTCGCCCACTCTGTAAGAGGTTTTGGTTTGAAACATATTCTTGGAGGCGGGGAGTATAGTTGTTGATGCAGAAACAAACTTTGCTACTAAGTCCCATGTTGTTGTTAACTTTCTGACGCGAGTCGTGAATGTACTGAATCTTCTCTTTGACGTATTTGAATTTATAAGGGCTTGGAACAAGTATGTCATATTTATTATCTCCAGAAATACCGGGAAAACTGTACTTGTGTTGTAGATAAGACATATCAATGAAAAGTGTGGAATGATAAAATTTTATTAAATAAGTTTTTTTGTGGCATTGTTATAGGACTGAATGTTTTTCTCTTCCACTTAACCACCATTAATTAAATACAATATATTACAACATTTATTGAACTTTAAATAAAAAAATGAAAACAACTTTGAAACGAAACAATGGCTGAAGTATAATAAAATATTTAGATATAAACAATTATGATAACAATACACTTTAAACTCAACTTCTACATTCATACAATTGTCAAATTACGCGAGCCACCAAAGCGCCACCTATCAGCCCTACAACCCTCGAGTCAACCAACTCTTAACCTCCGCCCCAAAACGGGCCCGACTTTTGACAATTTTGTTTACGTTTGGAAGCGCACTCCACAACCTGCATGCGGTAACGACAAATATTTTATTGAACACTGAAGATTTGTGGATATGAAATTATAGGGATAGGTTGCGTCCTTCTGGTTGCGTATCTGTGGGTTTGAGATATAAAAATAATCTTCTCGGACCAATAAGTAGGTGATGATTGGTTTAGAACCACATGGTTAAGTGTGGTGGGCAGTAGCAGGTTTATAGAACATAAGTTGTAGATCGGGTAAGTTTATTGTGAGTAGGTTCATTGTTATTGTGGCTTAGAGGGTGGATGCATATTTATTGCGGTTTAGAGAAGGTAGGTTCATTGTTCTTTTGTATAGAGGGGGTAAGTTAATAGTAATTACGAGGTAGAATAGGTAGGGTGATATTACGCATATTGAAAAGAGGGGATATGTTCTATGCTTGAGAACTGATGATTACAACCTTGTAACAGTATATTTCATTAAGTATCTTGTATAATAGAAAGGCAAGGTTCTACCAAAAATGAATGAGAGAAATAGAGTATGAGGTGAGTGATTATTAATTTATGTTATAACTCCAACGTTCACGGAATCACCATAGTGTTTCCGCACGTACCATTTGCCATTTTTTAGGAACTAGACCTCACTTAGTGTTTTTTACATAGGTTTCCCTAGATATTAGTGTAAGTATTATTCTAAGACTCTATCCATAGTGGCATATTGTTGTATGGTAATTTCTTAAACAATACGCAATATCTACAATATGTTCCAAGGTTTAACTTTACTATGCGCTGGGCTACTGAAGGGTTTTACTGATTTTGTCTACCGTGTTTTACATTCCAATATATTATTATGAAATTGCTGGTGGAAATGGATCAGCAAACAAAGGACGACGGTTGCGGACCTGATCTACATAACTACTGAAGGGTAAACTCCACTTATGAATAATGGACAACTGCGCTATATTTTACAAGTTTAACATCGGATACTGCCAACATTTACACCAAACTTAACCTCGTATTTTCATTTGCTTGTTTTAAAAACCATACTAGTATTTCATTTTTTGGTACTAAACCAATGACTATAAAATTTTACTTTTAACTTTTAAAACCAATACGGTTAGTTTGTTGAAAGAGCTACCAACCGAAAATATCAATATTCGACATTGAAGGTCGAAGATTTTACAGTTTAACGTTAGTTAGTTTAAAACACCTCGACCTTTTTAAAATCAGGACACCGTGTTTTATCGTTTAATCGTTACTATATACTTGGTCTCTTTCGATGATTAATATATTTCAATAACTGTAAGTCTTTTAAATTTAGTTCTTTGAATCAAGTATAACAAGTACTACTTCAAATTAAAGTACGAAACAGTTCTTCAGAAGCGTTTATATGAGTTTTTAAACCTTGTATATACCGTATATACAGGGTGATTTCATTACATATACTCGTAGTCGTATATTTATGAAACTGTTCTTAGCGTACACTTTAGTTGGGTTTCCGCTTCTGCCATAAAACATACATGTGTTAAAAATTTGAATAGTTTCATAGTTTCACTAAAATAGTGACCAATTGACCAAATGTTTCCTGAATAATGTTCCTACATTAGTGCCTTGAAAAAGATTCATGGTATTTGAAGAAAAAGGGTATGTTGGCCTAACTCATACGTTTACTACGGGATGATGCAAACTCATTCCCATAGCAAAACTCGTGCAAGTTGGATTTTTGCCAGCCTTTCATGTCAGGGATTACACATGGTTCTCACCACACGCTTTTAAAACCTATCAATGAGCTATCAGACCGTGCTGGTTCTATTGGTTTGCCAGCATACATAAATAGCTAATCGAATCTTTAGATCTACCATATACTAGGGTGTCGATACTAGTGGTAAGTTTACAAAATTATTCGCAGCCAACTTTAAGGTTTCGTGTAGTTCTGGATTGATGGGTGGAGGTGTGCTACTAACTTACTTTTTACAGATGGTTAGACAGACTAGCTGACCTGACAACTTTTGTCCTGTCCATAAACACATGTTTTTACTGAAGTTATTAAAATGTATCAGCTGTATACTTTTTTTTAAATATGCGTATTTTGAAATAAGCAAAATTAAATGTCTAACGTTTCTTCGCAATCTTCTAAATTTTTGTAAGATTTTTCTGTAATTTCCCAGCTCTACAGAAATGATGAAATTGAAAAAAAGGTTAGTTATATCTGTGAAGAGGTTCCCAAAATATGCCATTTCCTACAAAAACTTGATTAGTTTTTATTGCCTACATTAAGAAAATCAGATATATTTACAAAATCTCTAAATTATTCTGGGGTTGATGCTGACTACATGCGGGCTTCCATTTGAGTTGAACTTCTATATGTAAATTCAATGAATTCATCAATTAAAACTTAGAGACATTATTAGAACTAACAGTGGACTATATTGAAATTGTACTAAGCACAACTCTAACCTAGTTACTATCCAGTTAATATTGTTACTATTGGCTTGTTCAACCTCTAATTAAAATATGTTTGTTTCTACTTTGTTGTTAATGGGTTTTAATTTTACACATAGTCTACTCAGTTTAACATTCATATATATGTATAGACAGAGATTGGTTGGACAAAAACATACATCTAAAATCAATGTTATTTAAAACAGCGTTTATTTGTAAAAGAATTTATTGCAAACGTATAATTTTCTCCAATAATGATAACCTAACATTTAGATCAATAGTTGCATGCTGGCTGTGGTAAGGTTTAGCTTAAACCGATAGTTTGTATATGTTTATTAAATATTTATATGTTTGGTAAAAAGTATGATGTTTCACTTTCATTTCAGCAAAAAAGCTGTCAAAATATGTTCGTAGTTAAATTAAATCTTTTCGCAACTTTTTCAAGAAATGAACAATTTAATTATGGTTAGTTTAAAAAATGTTGTATACAAATGTTTAAGGAGTAGTTGTTGTATATGAAACTGTGAGAAACCGTATGGTTTACGCAGAATCTACGGTGTAATGCCAGTTAAGCTACAGCCGGGAGGTAAATCCCTTTTAACGACAAACCAGGGGACTATAATGGGGTTACAGCATCTTGTGCTGTTCTTTTCTTTCCATCTTTCAATGCCAAGTCCCTCCCCTTTAAGGTCATAAAACTATATACATACGTACAAGTGTGTTGAAAAATGATAACACAGGACTTTTTGGTTAAACAAAATGTCTTTCAAAAATCTGTCAAGCAAGGAAAGTGTGTTGGAATCAACATCTACTTGTATCTTAAATTCAACTAAGTGCACATACGAGGCATACTGATACATTCAAGATCGATTGATAAAGATATATACTTTAATAATATAAAAAAAAATTGTTAAAATAAAAGAGTGCGTTTTGTAATACATCAAGAGCTAATGAACTTTTACATCTCAGAAAATATGTACCTATGTGTTAGATCTTTCAATTTATTAGTGGCAAGTCCTAACATATATCTTTTGATGAAGTAATTTTACATATATTACAGAGTAAAACGTTTTGTCTCAGATAATCATGTGTAAAATCTTTTTCTACCTAAGGGGAAAAACATCATCAAAACAATACTTTATTTTCCTGGGTGTAAAAGTGACACTTTAGCACTGTAAATACATGTGTCTAAAGCAGCTGTTTTCAGAGCAGAATGACAACAAAAAGTTTTATTGCAAGAATGTTCAGTGTTTTAATTCATAAACGAGTAATGGAAATCTCAACCAACTTGTCTATTTTAGTAATTATCTAATAATAATGAGTTTATTCATACTCATTCATCAGAAGGATACGTTATAGTTAAGAGACTTAACCTTTAGAACGGTTTGTTCAGTCAATTAAGAGTTATGTATAAATGGCATCCATGCAACAGAAATGTCTAGTTTCCAAGCATTTTACAAATGACCTCTCATTTTTGTTGTTATTGTATCTTTTATCCCTTCAGGTAGTTAACAGTTAATAGTTTTGGTTCCCATGTATAATGGTTTCTGTTCATGTAGTTTCAAAGAGTTACTTGGTAATGCTAAGTATGTGGGTTTTCAAGGTTTGAATATAAATATGTTTATCCTTACGGGACATTTTCTTATGGCATAATGGGGCACACAATTGGAGTTCTGATTTTATTTTACGAAACTACAATAATAAAGATTATTACTGTACTCATTTAGGGTTTTAGTTTTATTCAGCGTGTTCTGTAAACGTTCCTGATATGTATGCTTATGACTAGTATTTTCAGACGGCTTGATATTTATAAAATACTCTCTACTAAATACTCAAAAAAAACGAACAGGCCGACTTTTAACATTGCAAAAACCAAAACTAGTGTTTACTAGCTGAGAGTACCCGCGCTTCGCCTCGGGGCTTTATTAACATAACTGTATGTATATTTTAATAAAATTTCAAATTTAAAATAAACAAAATATGTTTCTTATATATCCTTAGAAAACCATTTAGTTTGCCTCTTAGTTCACGTTTGCCTTTGGTTGCCTCTATCTTCTCGTTATAACTTATAAGTGTTGCCATGTAGTTTCAAGAGTTACTTGGTAATGCTTAGGTAATGCTAAGTATGTGGGTTTTCAAGGTTTGAATATAAATATGTTTATCCTTACGGGACATTTTCTTATGGCATAATGGGGCACCAATTGGAGTTCTGATTATATTTTACGAAACTACAATAATAAAGATTATTACTGTACTCATTTAGGGTTTTAGTTTTATTCAGCGTGTTCTGTAAACGTTCTGATATGTATGCTTATGACTAGATATTTTCAGACGGCTTGATATTTATAAAATACTCTACTAAATACTCAAAAAAAACGAACAGGCCGACTTTTAACATTGCAAAACCAAAACTAGTGTTAACTAGCTGAGAGTACCAGCGCTTCGCCTCGGGGCTTTATTATAATAATAATAATAATATCTTTATTTGTCATATGAATCTTACAATTATTGACAATGTCATGGTTCATATACATGGCTATAAGCCAGAGTCAATAATAAGTAGTTAACCATATAATTAATATAAATAAATAACTTATTTGCTTAATGTTTTTATTATACAGTAAAGAGCTAGAAAATGAAGAGTAAACCTGATTTAAATCAATATTTTACTGTAAAAAAACTCCTCTATGGAATAAAATGGATTTTTGTAATAACCAATCAAAAAATACATTTTAAATTTTTTAAGTGAATAAAGGTCCATTATTGGTTTTAGTTTATTATACAATTTAATAGACATGACTATGGCTATTTAGAGATTTACTGAGGCGACAAGGTTTAACTACAGCATTATTTTTATTACGGGTATTGTAGGTATGGACATCGTAATTGAATTTAAGTAACTCCTCATGTTTTTGAGGTACAAAAAAAAGATCCTTATATATATATAAATTTATAATGGTGTGAATTTCAGATTTGTGAAGTGGTTTACAGTGTTCCAAGAACTCTGCCTGGGCCATTGCTCTAATTACTTTTTTTGTAAAATTAAAATGTCATAACCCTTCCACTATTACCCCTAAAATTAACCCATATCTAAATATTGACTCAAAATAGGCAAAATATGATGTTCTTACATATGTTTTGAAACTAAATGTATTAGACGATTCATCAGAATACTACCCTAGACAGTCTTGAACGACGTAATCATGTGACTTGACCACGTCAGTTCTGTGTCAACATGCAGACCTAAAAACTTTGTTGAATTGATATAGGTTAGGAGAGTTGTGCTGTACGCTTTAAACTAAAGACCAAGTTTTGTGTTTTATCTTGATTAAGCAAAACCCGTTTGGCAGAGAACCATGTTGAAGCCCCTTCAAAATTATTACTAACCAGTTTGTTAAGATGTTCTAGTTTGGACTTATGTTAGAATGTAGTGTCATCGGCATAAAGAACAATTTTGATTTGACAGCTAATGGTAGATCATTTATATTGATTAGAAAAGAAGTGGCCCAGGACAGAACCCTGTGGAACACCCCACTCCACTAAAGCCTCATCTGAACAACAACCATTCACTGAGACTATTTGTCGTCTATTACTTAAATATGATTTGATGAACTGTAAGGGGGCCCTGAAGACTAGTATCCTAGTTTTTATCAATTTACTTCCATCTACGCAGTCAAAGCCTTGCTCAGGTCACAGAAGGTAGCCTGAGCATGGAAATTATCTCAAAGACTTAGGATCTGTCTAACAAATAATCCATTAGCGTCAATGGTGGACCTTCCTCTTCTAAATCCATATTGGAATTCGCTAAAAATATTATTATAATCAAAATATTTAACAAGTTGGTCATTTTACTATGATCTCTATTAATTTCCTAAGACTGGGACTAGAGATATTGGGCGTAACTCTGTTAGTTCTTTAGGGCCCTTTTATAAATAGGGCAGACACGGGAAATTTTTAAAGCATCAGGAAAAATTCATGTTTAAACAAAAGAATTTACACATTTTGCTAGAGGATAGGCTACACTTGGAATTATATTTTTTAAAGATCATTTGACATACCAAAAATATCAGGACTCTTTGAATTGCTAAGATTTTTAACTGAAGTAATAATATCGTTAGTAGTTACATTTTCCAAGTAAAAATTATTATTAGTAAATCTATTGTCTAACATATTCATATAAAAATTGAAATTTCATCAGTACTAGGGTGAGCGTTATTATTAATTTTAAGCTTAATATCATTTACAGATTCAACAAAATATGTATTAAAACTATTGGAAACAATATCAATATCTGCACATGGTTTTGACAGTATTTTGCAATAATATTCCATGCAGCCCTGCATTTGTTACTGCTAGTCTCTATACACCTTACATTATTCATCATTTTGGCATTCTTAACAGAATCTGTATAGGACCGTTTAATAAATTATACTCAAACTTATACGTGTGAGATAAGCATGGTCGTTAATTATTATTGCCACATTTTAGTAGCTTATGCAGGAACGTGTAACTTCTTTCTTATTGGTCAGATCTCTTGTATACCAATCATTATTGTGTTTTATTTTATTTAACATGCCATTATGTGAGAATAGTTTTACAATTTTAAAATAATTAATGTTATTTACTATAATATTTAAAAATGCTCAAACATTAATTCTGATTTCCTATTTTCTAAATAAATCATTACACTTTGCCAGTCATAAGTACACCAGTTTTGGTGTAATTGGACATAACAATACAAAAAGTATAACTAATTTAATCAAGCCTTGAAAATTGAAGAAACAAATATGTAAACCTATTTTTAACGTTAAAACCATTTTACATGAGGTAAAAAAGACGTTATGTTTTTGATAAAGTATTTATATAGGAAATTTAACGTTCTTTCAGATGAGTATTATCATTATTACGATTAACACATGTGGGCTTTACTGTCACATTTACAATGAAAGTCAGTAGTTCAAAAAATTCACAAAATACTACTTACAACTAAACATGGTTGAAGTTAGGTATAGGGATATAGGTATTTTTGGTCCATTTAAACAAATTAGAGATCACTGTTAAAATTAATGCACTCAGTAGAGAATCACCCTGTATATGTAAATATCATATATAATTAACATAACTGTATGTATATTTTAATAAAATTTTAAATTTCAAATAAACAAAATATGTTTCTTATATATCCTTAGAAAACCATTTAGTTTGCCTCTTAGTTCACCATCTTCTCGTTATAACTTATAAGTGTTGCCATTTATTTTGCGGATGTTGTATGGGTATGATAGCTAAAGATACACTGCGTAATGGGCTTAACCCTTGAACATAGTTTGACCGCCATACTTTTAGCCAATTTTGACTAATAAGTGGCCCGAAACGCCTAAAAACGTGTTCAGTGCCCACTTTGAACCCTCGCTATTTATTTTTTGGATGATGTATGTGTATAAAATACAGCTAAAGACACACTGCGTAATGAGCTAAACCCTTAGAGGAAGTTTCACCGCCATAGATTCGTCCGATTTGGAGTTATAAGCAGCCCATTATGCCTTAACTACTTTACAGACAGACAGACAGGATTGTTTGACACCAGTTTCGGTCTATCCAAAGTATATAAACACCAAATAACCAAAACCTGGATTCTTTGCAATGTACAGACAAAAGCCTTATTTTATTACCTTTTCATACCCTTTGATGAAGTTTCACCGCCATAGCTTCAACGGATTTCGAGTTATAAGCGGTCTAAAATGCCTTAAAACGTGCAAAGTGCCCAATTTTCCCCTCGCCATTTATTTTTTGAACGTTTGATGGGTATCAAATATAAATAAAGACGTACTACGCAATAGGCTTTACCCTTAAACGAAGTTTCACCGTCATAGCTTCAGTAGATTTTGAGTTATAAGCTGTCCAAGATGCCTTTAAAAACGTTACGTACAGACAGACCGACAGACATACAGACAGGATTTCTTTTGACTCCAGTTTCGGTCTATGCAATGTCTATGAACACTAAATAACCAAATACTGATGGATTCTTTGCAATGTACAGACAAAGTCTTATTTTATTTATATAGATTTTAAAAAAAATTGAGGTCGAAACCCCTCAAAAAATAAATTTCCAAAATTACAACTGAGGGAACTAAAATGGTATTACAGCGTCTCTTATTTCATAATATAATGTCAAACCTCACCCTTTTACGACTATTACATTATAAACGTTTAATTAAGTACAGCGATGTATTTACGAAACATTAATGTAGACTTAGAAATAGTGAGAAGCAGTAGCTTAATTTCGTACACTCTACAGAGAAGAAGGTTGTTTCAAAATTCTCAGTATTTAGGGCTGAGATATCTCGTATGTCAAATGTAGTATAGAGGGTAGATAAAGGAACGACACTAGACAGGTTTTAGGTAAAGTACAATGTGTTTCCATCATACGTCTGTCACGCCTGAGAAGTGTGCTGAGAGCAACATCCGTCTCTAAGACAACTGCACAAAAGGGGTATTAGGGAGACATTTAAGAGTGAGTTCTGAATATGTTCTCACAACGGAGTTCAAGAGATGAAAAGACGCTTTTAACGAAATATTACATCTGGAAATGCTATATAAACTTGTATCTTAATCGTATTATCCCAATTATATGTGAATAATCTCTGCCTTCCTCGAGATTATGTATGAAATTCATATTTGGTAGTTTCACATATCTGATTGTTGTCGTCTAAATTATGTTTGAGTTCAACTTAGGTTAGTTGTTCTAATGTCATGTTGTATTTAATAAGCTGGAAAATCCAGATTTTGAGCTGAAATCCTGTTTAGTATTGTATGTAACTATTTGCAAAAACAAAAGAGTGGTAGCCTACAAAGTACCTCAACTTGAATAGATACAATCGTTCACTAAATGTACAAATACATCATACGTAAAATCAAACTTATAAGAAAAACTGTTAAATAATGGCGGTTGACGGGAACTATTAACTTTAAACTAAGGTTTTTTTAGTAATTTCTGACGATAAAAGATTACTTCATGAAGAAAATAAGGTTTTATCGATGAAGTTCAAATGTTGATTTGTATTAATGTGCCTTGATACTTTTCGTACTGAAATGGAAGTGGCAACCTCGTATAGGGCATGTGGTGATGGCGACATTGAATAGAGTATTCCCTAAACACAGAGATAAAATACTCTCCTGTATAATTTAATCGATAAGGAATCACTTGAAAGTTAAGGAGGTTCTGCGGTGTAAGGCCAGTTAAGCTACAAAAGGGAGGTAAATCTTCCCTAATGACAAACCAGGGGACTATAATGGGGCCGGAGCATCTTGTACAGTGCTCCCCTTACATCATCCCTTCCCCTTATCAACCTTATATCAACGGGACTAAAGCTCATGGCTTACAGTTATGTACTATGCAATGAGGTGTTCGACACTAATAGTTTTAGGGGTACTAACACGTTGAAGTGATTTTTCATTTAACTTGTTATTTAAAATATTCATATGAAAGGTAAACTCCGCATCAAAATTGAGTTATATAGGTCAAGTGTTATAGTTCTTTACTGTACGGTATGCATAGCGATCAAAATTAAATTATTGTTGATTTTAGGTTTTTCCATTGAGCTCATTGGAACGTAAATCCGAACTGTTAATTGATAGTTAGTTTGTTGAGTGAGTTTTTAAATGTGCGTCACAGTCGAGTAATTATTTTTCAGTGTTCAAGACTGAGAAGTACTGATTAAAAGCAGAACTGAATCTAAAGAGATTTCACAACGCCGCCAGGTTTAATAGCTTCTAGCCAAATTAGAGAAACTATTCAATTTCATTAGCGTGAACCGTGGTTTTGATCTCGCTTAACAATCACTTTAACTTTGCCGCTTCCTTAATTGGCAGTTTAAACTTGGCTCAAACCATTAATTTCCGTTCAAATTTAGTAGACACTTTGCACGAAACCTTCTGTGCTCAGTTAAAGATTAACCAATAATTAGGTGTATTATTGTTTCTTTGTACAAAAGAACTTAAGTTCAGTTGACTATGACTTTTTTTATAGCAGTTATTACACTAAACATTAAACATCCTTAAAACCTTAAAGAGAAGAATTTAAATATGTTTATGTTGAAGACAAATGAAAACAAGTGTTGTATTCCAGTTAACTTGAGCTTGAAGAAAAAAACCTTCTACATAACATGCGTGATAACGAGTTTATGTGTTTTCGTTTAAAAGCTTAAAACAAATTTAGATTTTGTATTCACTCCTCAGATGTGTTTGTAAAATACAGTTGATAAGGTCTTAGTTGACCTTGTCTCAAAGGAACTCTAAGAACCATTATTAAGGAAGTTTGTGTAAATTTCAATTCAATATCAAAGAGATTTTCAGAGTAACTTTTTCAACTAGCTTTACGTAAAAAAAGTACGCCTAACTCTTCTTTGCCAAAGGATGAAATTGGATGACAAAATTACACAATAATTGAGAAATTGAACTTCACTTAACGCTTCACAAAATTAGAATACAGATTCAAGTTGCTTTTTGAAATGCGAGTAGCCCTGCCATGTGGGATCTAAGACACAAGGAGTTTAGCGACAGGAAAATTCCATGCAAATCCTTATCTCAATGCACAAGGTTTCACACTTTATAATGTTGTCAATGTTAACAATTTAAAGTATAACTGGGCTAGTTGAACATTTATTGAAACACTGAGTAGCCTAATCGATGACTTCAGTCTACACGCGTAGAGGATTATACTTTTGTGAGCAGCTAAAAACCACAAAACCTCGCATCGACTTAGTACAAGCGCCTTTTAGTGGCTTTACAAGGGTTTGCAAATCAAAACGCTGTTCTCGTATGTTCAATTTCTGTATGATTTCTGTTTTTAACGATTATTACAATGCTTTTCTAGGTCAGAACGGAGCTGCGTTTTATTTACTTTTAAGTTGGGGTTTCAGCTGTCTAAACGTCTTGTACTTAACTCGTTTTAACAAACAGATTTCATAGAAATAAGAGAAGCTATCCAAAGAACGGCTTCTGATCCATCAAAAGAATCTATTGACATCTATTTTTTTATAAAAATGCCTTTTGGTTTTAAGTTTAAAATGAAGTCGGATTTAAGAAATTGTAAGGAAGTATGTGACTATTTTTTTATGGTTGATTTATGCTTAGAGAGAGATAGATAAAATCTTTGTAAAGCGATTCCAAAACTTCAATCTATAGAGGAAAGTTTGCAGAGCTACTGGTGGTCCTGTAATCCACATTCATGGAGGTCAGGTTTTGAGGATGATATAGGTCTATAGCGGCTCAGATAGTCTCAGTGATCATCTGATGGTATCCGCATCAACTCCTACCATCGTTTAGACATATCAGACCATCAGCTGCGTGATTC
Organism: Matsumurasca onukii; assembly: GCA_018831715.1. Taxonomy (NCBI): domain Eukaryota; kingdom Metazoa; phylum Arthropoda; class Insecta; order Hemiptera; family Cicadellidae; genus Matsumurasca; species Matsumurasca onukii. Next base: position 1,704,749 of record CM032058.1, on the reverse strand, counting down.
GGAAGTCACGTTAAGCCGTTGGTCCTTGTATTTCCATTGGTCATTGGGCTATTAATTAATGACCCATTCTAAGGAAGAGTCGGCCTTAGTTTGTAACAAGACTACACCTCATAACTCATTACTACCTCTCGTCACACTTATCCTTTACCACATATTTGCCTTAAAATACTCTCATGAGATTGATCAGCATCTCAAATAGTGATTTAGTGATTTAGTTTGTTGCGTAAGTATTAACACTAAAAGCAAAACAGAAAACAACAAAACTAATCGCTCTACAACGACAAAATTGCAATGAAGAGAGCTTTGCACACAAAGCCGGACTGCAGTCAAAGTAGTCTCGAACAGAGAGCTGAAATTACTAAACTCTGATTAAATCACGTAAATGCAACGTGATTTCATTATACTCGTAGTCTACTGGCTGAGATCCTCAATCACTCAAGAACGAAATAAACTTGAACATCTACAGCGTCTTACAACTCAACACCGTTTATTCCATAAATGGTTGGTAGGATTTCTTTTTTTAACTTGCTGTATGAACAGCTGTTGGGACTGGATACTTATGATAGCTATGAAATTTACCTTCAAAAAGTAGTAGTTTCAGTAAGTAGCAGGTTAAATGTGAAACTCCAGCTGTATAGCCGACAGACCAACAAAACTCCACGTTGTTGTATTATTATTATAAGTATTATTATTATGGTAAGCTAGTTGTCATTTTGCCATAAAACAGGTGCTTTGGACACATTTTATCGACGAGCTAAATTATCACTTTTATTCCTACTGAAAAAGGTATGTTTTTATAAGCTTTATGTGACAAGGGCATCAGCTGTTCCGAAGGTGTTGTTTTAACAGAACTATTGATCAACTGTAAAATCTGGTGTAAATAGAACTAACCTAACTCTTGATATAAATGGTGTATTTTATTTTAGAGCGGGTTTATTATACTATTTGAGAAATAGTTTATACCAAATCGATACTAATAATCAAATGATTATCGGTCCGGATGAACCATTGTAACAACAGCCGTTTCTTCCAGTAAATATTAACACCCAGACTAATGGGTTAAACATATGATATGTCTTTGTTTTAATTAAAGTATAGTTTAATATACACATCTATTGATACTATACTTGCATCATGACAAAAAGTATCATTCATCACTCGGCTCACACGTGTCTTAGTGATCCTCCCTCATTTTAAGGGGGAAGCCTCGTACATCACCGGCTTCAGCTTATAACAAAAAGCTTCGCTTTAAAACCTAGTTATGAAATTTACTGTATTAAATATTACATATTGATCTTTTTATTGTATTGTTTGTTAACAGTGGACGTAGTAGGAGCCGAAGCAGTAGCCGGGGCGATAGCGTTCCTGCCTTGCGACCTCACCCCGCCCATTATGGACGACAAGGTCCATTTAGTCATTTGGTACAAGGACTCAATCGACATGCCCATTTACAGGTATTAATCTTGTTGAATTTCAAAACTATCTTCTAGCTTTGCTGTGAGCTTTGGTTAACTTCATCGTTGAAAAGATTTTCGGCAAGCTCTTGAACGAACTTAAGCGTCTCAGGGGTTAGCTCAGAGAGGACCTAAATTTGTTAGCACAAGAAACACACGACAACGCGCACTTAACAACTGGCTTAGCAACGGGCCTTACTATCACACCGAGCACTTGCAAGGCTTTACGTAAATACTTTTTCACCTTTCAAAATGAACGGTGAAAATATACTATTGATGTATCAATAAACGTATATATTTGAAATCTAGGGGAGATGTCCAAAACATGGATAGAGCCTGACTTTTCATGATAAATTATCGATGTTTCCAGTTTTACAAACAAGCTTAGAAGGTGTTAGTCCTTTTTAATCCATTAAGGACTAACACAACTCAAAGTTGTGAAAAACAGCAAAGCTCCAAAGCTTTGAGTTGAATGTAAATACCTAATATTAAATAGTGTCAGCGTATTTTGGACTATTGCAAACCTAATTGCATTTAGCGTCGTCACGCAGCTGAGGCGAATCCTTACGTTGTTATAGGCTCTTCTGGTTTGCAGAGTTTGAGACAATGAAGAAACCATTGATATACGTATGTTTAAATATTGCATCGTAAAGTTTGGGTAAGAGAATGTAACAGAAGAGAACTGAACTTAAAATGTCAAATGAACATTGTTAGATAAAATGTAATTAGCAGGATTTAACTCTCGTATATCAAGGGTGGATGCGTGTAAACCAAAGGACGTAAATTACATTTTTAATATCAGAACATATCATGACATCTAGAAGTGGTATTGTATATGCACTTCTATTAACTCTTTATGTGAAATGTATTTCATTTGAACATACATGAACAATGTTTTCGATTACAATGCTAGAGGCATTGATACGTAAATACGTTTGATCATTATTAGTCTGATGATATCACTCAAATTAGTGTTTTACAATTGTCACATCATGTTCTCCCTTGCTGATGTTTCTCTTAAGTAGTATACTTTTACTTGACTACTTCGATTTTTCGAGGTAGTATTTACGGGACACAAAAACAGTAATAAAGGGACTTCATGTCCCCCATAAAACCAGGTCAGGTGTCAAGTGTTAATAAGGAATAAGAGTTTGTCTTATAAGTATAAGTGAGTGTGAACGTGTCATTTCTTTTGATTGTAATATTTTTGCTAATTATTATTTTATGTAACAAGTAACTTTTCAACATTATTTGTATAAAGCTAGAATGTTTTCTGTTAACTCAACCGAAGGCCTTTAAACACGTTAAAGTCCACCTAAAATCCACCTGTATTAATTATGTTTATTTTTCATTTAACCACGAACCGGTGATGATTGGAATGGTCCAGAAGAAACTTACTTGAAGCACAATAATATTTTTTCAGTGTTTAAGTGTACCTTAGATTTTGCACTCACCAGTAGTTTGCTTTCAGTTACGACGCCAGAGGGACAGCCCCAGAGAAGGGACTCACTGGGCTGCCGGGAGTTCGCTGGGGAAAGAGCCTACTTCCGGTATAAGGAAGTGCCTTCAAAGTTGGTGTTGCAGGACATCCGGGAGGTGGACGGTGGCCTCTACCGCTGCAGAGTCGACTTCCGCAAGTCGCCCACTAAGAACTACAAGGTCAACCTGACAATCATACGTAAGTTAATACAATGTGACGATTTAAAATCATGTACAGCGAAACGTAATACGATAGTAAAATGTATTACGATACGAAAATGAGGTCCAAACCCTTTTCAAATTACCCGTTTAAGTTCATCGGGTTGACTGAAACATTTTGGTAATATTTTGTGCTTTAGGAGATATAAGTTTTGTTATTAATCAAACAGTGTTTACTTAAAGCTGCGCTTGTGGCTTGGTGGGTAGAGCCCGCCTTGCTCACGCAAGGTCATGAGGTTTATTTTAATAATTTAAACCACTTTAAAAATAACCTGCGATGGCATGTAGGTCAGGACACTAAGGAAAATTTCCATCCTAGCCAATCGAAGGATAACTAATTTTCAACACTAAAACAAATCTTATATTAATAATTGGTTTAGAAGTATTTTCCTTTTTGTTGACCTAGTAGTTGGCATCAATGTAAATATAGGTCACAATTTAGTTACAGTCTAATAATTTACGGTTTAATCTTAAAACTAAATAATAATTTTGTTAGAAAGAATTAACTATTAATGAAGAGTAAAACTTTAATTGTCTTTGGTTAGTAACCACTGGTAAAAGGACTTAACGAATGCCCTTTTCACGAATCTACTTTCAACATAAAGGTAAAGGTATTACTAAAATATATGAGATTATTCGGCACTAGGTTACAGTATCCAACCTAGATAAGGAAGGTTTGCCTATACAATATATTGCAGAGGTCCATGTCCCGATCGTATCTCTACCCTAACATATCTATTGTGTATACGATCACTTACCACATCTATATTTACGACTTAGGTACTCTAACACATTAAAAAACTGTACTTTTCTGAACGTTTAATATTGAAAAAGTAATTTATCCGGTCAAACTGAATTATATTTTGCTAATTCGTCGTAAAGATGTCGGTAGTGGTGGCATAATTGTGTACCATATTTCATTGGAAAGAGATCATGTATGTTGATTTCTAGCATAAACCCCTTGTTTGAGTCCACTCATCTATATAAATAAAATAAGAATTATTTTGTCTGTACATTGCAAAGAATCCATAAGTTTTTGGTTATTTGGTGTTCATATACTTTGCATAGACCGAAACTGGTGTAAAAAAATTCCTGTCTGTCTGTCGGTCTGTCTGTCTGTGACGTTTTTAAGGCCTCTTGGACCACTTATAACTCAGAATCAACTGTGTCTTAAGCTATATTTTATACCCATACAACATCCACAAAATAAATGGCGAGGGGCCAAAGTGGGCACTTTGCACGTTTTAAGGCATTTTAGACCGGTTATAACTCGAAATCCGCTGAAACTATGGCGGTGAAACTTTGTTTGAGGGTTAAGCTAATCACTCAGTGTATATTTAACTACATCTTATGTCCATATAACATTTTCAAAAAAACGAGCAGAACGGCAGGAATAGCTATGACTCTCATTAGGTAGCTAACACTTATCTATATAAATAAAATAAGACTTTTGTCTGTGAATTGCAAAGAATCCATCGGTTTTGGTTATTTGGTGCTTATTTACTTTGGATAGACCGAAACCGGTGTCAAAAAAATCCTATCTGTATGTCTGTAACGTTTTTAAGGCATAATGGGCTGCTTATAACTCAAAATTGGACGAATCTATGGCGGTGAAACTTCCTTTAAGGGTTTAGCTCATTACGCAGTGTGTCTTTCGCTGTATTTCATACCCATACATCATCCAAAAAATAAATGGCGAGGGTTCACTGAACACGTTTTTAGGCGTTTCGGACCACTTATAAGTCAAAATTGGCTAAAACTATGGCGGCCAAACTATGTTTAAAAGTTAAGCCCATCACGCAGTGTATCTATAGCTATATTTCTTACCCATACAACATCCACAAGGTGAACTAACAGGCAAACTAAATTGTTTTCTAAGGATATATAGGAAACCTTTTTGTTTATTTTAAATTTGCAATTTTCTTAAAATATACACACAGCTATGTTAATGAAGCCCCGAGGCGAAGCGTGGGAACTCTCAGCTAGTCGTTACTAAAAACTCTTTTGGATTCATCGACAACTTTCTGGCTACATGCTAGTTATGTTTCTTAAGAAAGGTACAGTCAGGGTTGAGATTAAAACCTATACTTGTGAAAAGTAAAGCCTCCAATTATATCAAAATGAGATTAAGTAAGCCCTTGTCACAGCACCCTTTAGAAGTGTGCCTCGAACGAAGTTGAAATAGTGGGAAGTCCCAAACCTTTACATATGTTTACTTAGTTCGGTGTATCTCTAAACATATTTTGTTTTCAGTTCCCCCTCAGAAGCTGAGTGTGCTGGATGAGAGAGGAGCGCACATTCAGCACTATATCCTCGGTCCTTACGCAGAGGGTGCTAGTGTAGAGATCACCTGTCTCTCAACTGGAGGTGAGTACTTTACATACAGGTGTTAACACTAGTGTGGTCATGTAGTAGTTTAACTAAACGTATAATATATACAATGTCCTCAACAACATTGTATACAATTTATAACATATCAAACATGTTCAACACGTTTGAATATTAACGCATTACAAATAAGCACGATGGAATATCGAGATAATATAGATTATGTTGGATTATAGTTGATTGCTGGTGGTAATTAAGACTAATCCTACTTCCATATTGATGAAAACGCTAACCAAAGACAATACACTGGGTGGCCCATAAATATCAGACACATTTAAAACACCTGCTTCTAAATTACATTTGATTACAGACGTCATTGTTGTAGCATTTGATAATATATTTTTATTTTTCAAATTGAAATACCATGAAAATGGCGCATAATAAAATTATATGAATAAAAAAGTTGTATTTTTAATTTTACATAAAGATACAAACTCATTTTTTCCGAATTTTAAGTTAATATTTTCTTTTTTTGCGTCCTTTTACAGTTGGTACATTACCAGTTGATCTTTGATGTTCACATCTTAGGTGTACAAGTTGCACCTGTCAAAAAGGTGAACAATATTTAAAGTCAGCTGATCCAAAAGTGAGAACTATTACCGCATTAGGTTTAAAACAGCTGTTTTCAATTTTAATTGTTAACCAGCTAATAGCTAAAAGTATTTGCAAAGTAAATATCTTTTTACCTATAAATTTGTTTACGCTTTCTTCATTGATTTTACGTTATTGTGACTTTTTGTTAAAATGTGAACATCAAAGATCAACTCGTAATGTACCAGTTGTAAAAGGAGAAAAGAAAAATTGTACATTTCGAAAAAATGAGTTTGTATCTTTATGAAAAATAAAAAATACAACTATTTTATTCATATAATTTTGTATGAGCCATTTTCATGGGATTTTAATTTGAAAAAAATGTAAACAGCTGTCATACTTTTTCTGTGGGGTTGTATGAAATAATTTTTTTTTCTCAAACTGACCTCATGACACATAAACACTATACCAAGTTTGAATGCAATCGGTCAAACCGTTCTGGAAATATAAGTTTTTAAGTAAAAAATACCAAACGGTGGCTACCGGGGTAGCAAAGAACTTTTGGACCCATCTTTATAAGAATTGTTTTTTGCATAAGGAACCCACCCCTGAAATGGCACCTTATTTTAGAATCACCCTGTATACTCCTCGTAATACGCCACGGGGACAACAACCTTTCATGATATATATAAAAAGTTTATTTTTTTAAAAACTAATAAATTAAGTCTCAGCCAGTCAATAAGCTACTGAGGATGACTCTTAGCAGCGAGGTCGGATCGTTTAGCAGTTAGTATATTTCAACTGTGACGCGGTGTAAACCGGAAGTCACTAGATCTTGGTGATGACACCGGCCGCGAAAGCTTAAGAATGAAGACAATAAATTAATGTTTCACTGTAAGAAAATTGTTTTCAGCTAAACATATTGATGTATACAATTACTATCTAATAAAATAAACTCCTGCAATTTAAAAGTTGAATAAAAAATGAGGGAATACCAGATAAGGAAATCAAGCACGTTTTGGTAAAGTCATAAAACCCTCTATCGTTTCACAAACCATTGGATAAAGATTTGAGTCATTTATCACTGGACGGTTTCCAAACATTTTCCCATTGTTGGAATGCATTGTTTGTGTTCGTGGCCCCAAACAACGGTTTGTGTTATATGGATTTGAATAATATCAGTATAATCTCCAATAGGTTTTGTTGTTTTCGTATCAATTTACCTAAACAATACACAACAGTGTGTATTACTTGTATTGATACAAACATTTTGTAAGACCATTATAGACCATTATAGTAATAGTATCCTTTATGTAACCAACAATAGTGGTTGGTTAGAAAAAAGGTAAATAAAATGTTAAAAAATAATTTATATTTGCAGGTAATACATTTTTTGTACACTAGTAGAACTCATATAATGACTTCTACTACAAGATTTTTTTAACGTCCACGAGGATTAACCTTAGTTACTTGATAAAAGTGACATATCTTCTAGGCTGACTCTTAAATCTCCAGAACAGCTAAAAAGATGTCAGTTGCACACTGAGTGGGTTTAGCTAGTTATGTTGTACGATCGCTCCTTCGAGTAACCTGATGGTAGGAAAAGCCCATTTTAACGACTCGTAAAAAAGGTCAAGTTTGTCTTAACGGGGCAAAGTTAGGACTACAAAGTTCTCTCTACCAATCAACTTCGACCTTTACATAGCGATACCGTACAGTCACATTACGCATGTAAGTGGTGACTGCGGTGATCGTACCCGAAGTGATCAGTTCCGGGGTCGCGCACGATTCCAACCCGCCAAGAGTCCGCTACGACACTTTCTCGTAGTGGCTAGAGCTATATATTGCACATTGTATGTGCTAAGCTAGTTTTGTGTTTTAGGACGACAACTGCCTAGTTAAGTGTTCTAAAACGGATCACTTGGTGGCAGGAAAACGCTCTCGTAGACGACTCGCACGAATCTCTCTCCAGACTAACTCTTAAGTCTTCAGAACAGCTGGAGTGGTGTCAGTTGCACACTGTACGTGCTAGTCTTATGTCACAGTACGATCACTGCCTCGAGTGACTTGGTGGCATCATAACGCCTTTTTTAAAAACTCGTACGAAACCCTCTGATAGTGGCTAGAGCTATATCAGTAACTCACTGTATGTACTAAGCTAGGTGTGTGTTCTAGGACGACCACTGCCTCGAGTGACTTGGTGGCATGAAAACGCACTTCTAGACGACTCGTACGAGACTCTCTTATAGTGGCTAGAGCTATATCAGTAACTCACTGTATGTACTAAGCTAGTGTGTGTTCTAGGACGACCACTGCCTCGAGTGACTTGGTGGCAGGAAAACGCTCTTCTAGACGACTCGTACGAGACTCTCTCATAGTGGCTAGAGCTATATCAGTAACTCACTGTATGTACTAAGCTAGGTGTGTGTTCTAGGACGACCACTGCCTCAGTGACTTGGTGGCAGGAAAACGCACTTCTGAGACTCGTACGAGACTCTCTCATAGTGGCTAGAGCTATATCAGTAACTCACTGTATGTACTAAGCTAGGTGTGTGTTCTAGGACGACCACTGCCTCGAGTGACTTGGTGGCAGGAAAACGCTCTTCTAGACGACTCGTACGAGACTCTCTCAGAGCGAAGGGTGAGGAACGTGCTGAACTTGGAGCGACTAGAGAGACGACATCTTCACACTGTGTTCACGTGCCAAGCTGCCAACAATAACCTGGTGGCACCAATCTCCAGTGCTGTCACGCTCGACCTTTATTGTAAGTCCTATCTGCTATTGCATCTCGTCTTTTTAGTTCGTTGCAGTATAATTTGCATCATTATAATTTAATGGATAAAATAATGTATTAAATCAAAGTTTTATTATACCAGTTAACATCTACTCCCTCCCAAACTCAAGAAAAAACATGAATTACTTAGGTTTTCACTATTTGAAAAATTAGTTTTTTCGGGGTACGACGTCTTTATTTGTTTAACTCGAACATTATAATAAACAGCTGATTATCTTTGGGTCAAAGTCTTTTTTGCCGGTTGAATTTTTCTAGGTACGAGTGAGTATAACCAGGTGATTATGTCTGGTAGTGCGAGAAATTGTGAAATCGAGAAATGTGTTTACAATTAGTTCAAATCAATATAACAATAGGGCAAAACATAAGGTTTTAATAAAACGTGAATACTCCAGTACAACACCTAAGTGGTACTGGCATGAGTGAAACAAATGTTTTCGCCTGAATTGTTCCATGAAATATATTTGACTGTAGTGAAAAAGCAATCAACTCAAACTAAATAACATTATACATACCTACTCTGCTGATATAGTAAGAGTTTCGTTTTCGGCCAGCATTTCAAAACGACACAATGATTTTAGGTTTTTTTGTAACTGACGGGTACAAAAGAGAAAAAAATGTTCCTTTTAACTGAATCAACTCTGATGGTGTTTGTTTTTTTTTGTATGGATAAAATGTACGTTTTGGTGAAATGGCATTCCGACTTTGCTGGAAAACGAACGCCTCCGATATATTTACAAAATAGTCATTTGTACCAAACTGTATATACATTGGACTTTGAAAGCGACCTGCAAAGACCTCAAACGAGCTGCTTAAACTTGTTTTTGGAAACAGAATTGGTGCTCATTTCACAGTTTACTTCACTAGCAACTAGTTCGTACTAAAGCATTTACTAACAAATTCCTCAAACACGTATTTACAGCCGATTCATCTTAGTTCAAAGCCAATTAGTTAATTTTCTATTTCACCGCTAAAGTCCATCAAACTCAATTATGTAGGCTCAGCCATGGTTGAAGCGAATCATAACATTGTGTGATTGCTGTGATGGAACCGATAATGTGGCAGTGAGTGGGAACTGTGGGACAACATTATTGCAGCAAGTAACTACAACGCCGAGGTTTGATTGAAGATTTGTTTGTCGACCCGCAGCGCAATCAGTATGAACTGGCAAATGTCATCAGCAAACAGTCAATCAATTGACACCCGGGCTTACTGTGTTTGTATTGATCGGTGATATGTACACACGAAATATTTAAAGGGACATCAGGAGTAGATTGGCCATTGGGCAGGATAAAACTGGACTTTAATGGGCTGTTTTCGTCATTAACGTTAAGTTTGTATCACGCGCACTCGTAAAATTCGATTTTGTTTATGTGACTGCAGATTTCCTTCAATTAAACACTGCTAGCTATAAACTGTACAGTTAAGGTTCTTCAGTATTTCTGTGTACTCTTAATTGTGTACCCTTTACAACAATTAAACCACGACAAACAGAAAAAAATAAATCTACAGATTATATTTTGTCAATTTACTTTTCTTTATTATAGTCTAACTAAGTTCAACTATTACACTTTTCGGTGAAGCCTCAACAAACCGAAATCACTATAAACAATTATCTATATCATTTTGTAAAATATGACGTGTCCAATGCTTTTATTTGGACTATGAAAACATGTATAAACCAACGTTATTGCATCTTGCAAAATGGACCAATTCTTTAACTAATTTAATGGACCTATTCTATTTAACTAACACTTGATGTCAATGTCATCGATTTCTATGTCCTTGGTTTTAAAACCATTAGGTTTATGGCTACTTTGCTGATGTATGGTGCTTAACCTTATAAACACCCAATTGCTATCAGCAGACCTTGACATGTAACAAAGCCGTGTAGCAAACTTCTTGTATGTCAGAAGAAATTCCTATTCAATCGCAACTAATCAGATATATCTTATATAAGTTATAAATTTGTAAAACAATCCTTGTAATGATAAATTCGAATGACTGCCGTTTCTAATTCGATTCAAATGTGAGTTCATAACAACTGCGTTCAAAAATATAGCCATAACAAATATTCCACTTTTCTTTACATCAACAAAACACACACACATTTTACTAGATTTAATTAACTTGGTAGCAATACTAGTTGTATTAATAGTGTGTCATTTGATAGAGAACCTTTTACATTCAGTTTGATACACAGTAATTTACTACACATAACTTTTAGCCGAAACAGTTTAATTACATTTCCATCTAACTTTGATCTACATCAGTTTACGGTTTCAAAGTATCAAACCAGGTTGGTGAAGCTGGTAACTACTGTCAATGCTTAGCATGTTACGCTCATTGTGTAGCAAGAGGATGTCTGAATTATGTAAAAGTGATGAATAGTAACGAGACGTATAATTTGCTACTGATCTCCTAATTCGCTCGTTTGGTATTCCAAAGGTAAACACGCAAAACAGCGCGAACAGCTCTAATGGGTACTTTCATTGCTAGTTGAGTTTCGATCATGTCCATATGTCATGTCATAGTGGACATTCTTTAAGGGTAATTTGTGGCATCGTTTGAAAGTTCTTTCAATTGTTACAAGTTGGTCCATATTATAAAGGTGTTTTTGCACATTTGCTCCTAATATTCTCAGTATCGATACTCATAAAATGGATTCTATGGAAAATACGAGTATATTAGCTGTGGTATTTAGCCACCTTTAGTTCTGACATTTAAAACTGTGTATAAGCGTTTTAAAATACCAACGTTGGGATCCCTGTTTCATATAATATTAGACAGGATAGAAAATGTCAAACCAATAATAGCTATACAAAGTTGGTTAAAATTGGTTCCTTTACATACCTCCTAAACTTTTGACAAAATACTTTGTAAAACCTATTATTGACTCAAAATGTTTCTTCAAAATCCTCTAAGGGATTTTTTTTACAGGGGTTATTGACATTTCACACGGACAATGTTTACTGTAAAAGGGTAAAATGAAAAGTATTATTTTAAATACCTTGTAATCTTTAAATGTTTATAACCTAAAAACTAATAGAAATAATATATTTTTTTGCATTGTTGAAGAGGTGTGTTAAAATACGTCTACAATAACCCTAATAAAGTATTCGTTTTATGAAATTGCCCTAAATGTGTTGGAAATTTTGTTTTACTACCAAAGTAAAAACAAGACCGATGGTAAACAATCTAAAAACCCCTCCTCCGAAAAGGTTTATTCCATTAGTTAACACGAGCCCGGGTTTGATTTCCTTCTCGTTGCTGAACAACATTCTCGAGTTACACTTTATTGTTCTGAACTCAAGAACGCTTTGAACAAACAAAGTTCAGTTTACACGGAAGCAGTAATGGCTCTTAGACCTGGGCTTTGTTTCAACTAAACACTGTTAGCTGAGATTCCTCCTTGTTAAAACGCGAGTTTACCCTCTTGAGCCTCGCTTTCTATTTACAACTGGAATATTTCTCAGTAAACGAGAAATACTGATGAAAGGTCAAATACCGTAGGATTTATTGACTTTCAATATGCACAGTAGGCGGTTGAAAAATGTCGGAGCTGTCGTTTCCAAAGGTGGATTTCCAGGACTTTCATCGCATTTGTTCCGGAGATTATTTGTGGAACAGTTTTTCTAGACTTTATTTATGAATTTGTACTGCTTTCTTAACATAGATTATATCCTGGTTTCTTGAGTCATCTAATCACAATGTAAGGTGCTAACAAATGTTGAGCTACGCATTTAAATTACTCGTATGACGTTATGACGTTTCAAGACTAGGGTACAAATAATCATATATGTGAATGGCAATGACCCAAATATTTCGCAATAAATGTTTTTCTATTCTATCATTCTGTGATTCATCCAACACAAAAAACACTGAACGTGTTCCCTCGTGAACTTCATCTTAACACTACCACTTATTTGTGCCCAAACTCCTTCAACCTTTTGGAATAAACTCCTTTCCTTTCATCATCCAGGCTAATCTTTTTTCCTGTTCTTTCATTAACTGCCCCTGACCAAACTTACAATCAATAACTTTCTGTTTTAATTTGTTTCTTTCATAAATGTCTGTTTTGTAAAACACCAGCGGATTTTTATCTTCTTCGACCATCGCTATACACACTCCTAAACAAAACTAACGCACCACTGGTTCAATATTAAACAGTTTGTTAACAAACCACAATAACTATGTTGCGTAAATATTTCTTTTCTCAACGCCAGAGCGGAGTGATCGTAGAAAAAACTATACGCTTAGTCAGTGAACAAACCGGAAAGACGTTTTTTTTTTTTGAACAAAATCGAGAGGTAAACATATGCGTTCAGTCGACCGTTCAGTGAACGCTCGGAGCGGCTGAAGTCGGCTGAACGTAGTCAATGGTGATCGTCACGTTTTACTCACAATAGTTCACGAAAGTTTCAGGTGTGCATTGTCATTACTCACAAATAATTATCCAAATATATTTCAGGCGTACAGTATTTTCACTAGCATAATTCCCTTTTTATAACTACGGTCTGAGAGTCACTTATTCAGGCGTTCTTCTAGCCAAGTTACCAAGTCATCTAAAAACGCATTTAATGTCTATTGTTACGAGACTTACCTGTTAAAAAAATAACAATTGTTGTAAACCTGTTTTACTTAAATTAACACAGAAATACATCTAGAAGAACTTCTTATTGGATTTTTAATTTTCAACTTGAAATAAATACAAATGATCCAATAAAATACAACTTTTACAGCTGGTGAGGCCTTTCGAGAACAATGTTCTCATCTACGAACCACAATAAAATGTTACAGTTATTGTTGTCTGTGAATAGAACTGATATCTAATATTAATTCAAGTTAACACAGAAATGTTTACTTGTGTGCAGTGGATCCTCTCTGGGTGCGTCTCCTTGGCCAGAACCGGCCGATGTCAGCTGACCAGGCTTACGAAGTGTCTTGTGAGGTAGTCGGGGCTCGGCCGCCCCATCATCTCATGGTGGAAAGGCAACCAACCCTGAGGAACGCGAGGCAAGGGAATCTGTAAGAACAATGTATTCGATAGCATTCTAAAATCTAGAGCCTATGTAGCAATAGTTTCAAACTATTACTTTAGTTTGCTGGAAATTAATTATTTAAAATAAAAATGAAGTAATTAATTTAAATAGGTCTTCATGTTTATTTTAGAGCGATGTGTTATAAAAGTTATCTTCCACTCCCTGTCCTTTCTTCTCTCTTTTTCCTCTTTTCCATCCTTTTCATCCATATGTTATTTATTATCGTGTTGCTTTTTATCCTTTCACTCTTTCAATTTTCCCTCTTTCGGTTTAATTTTTCTTCTCCACTACTTTGCTGTCCATAGGATGTCGAAGTAACTATATTAATATGAAATTGTTGGCAAACACCTAGTCAATAGGTACAAGAAAAATAACTTTTCAAGCCCCTAGCGTTCGGCTAGTAGCAACTGGGTCATGGCCATTAATTGAGGGCAATTTAAAGATACAAACGAAGCAACGAACCAGAAAAGGTACGCTAACTCAAAACCCGTGTTTAGTTCCTTAAACTCTGCAAGATTGCATGGGCTCTCTATCAGGACCAGATATACATATTAGGTATATGTATATGGGGTCCTGCTTTCTATCAGCTCGTGTCAAACAATCTAGAGAGCCATGTTTGTGTTTAGAATATCATTATCGATTCAATCCATATCATCAGGAGACTAATCAACTGGCTATACAATCATCTCTCATGGTTAAGTTCCTCATACGACTGAATATTTTCCTAGCCTTTACTAAAAAGAATATTCAATACTGAAACCATACTATAAAATGTTTAATGTTGTAGGTAAATATAGACGGTAACGTGACTGTGAGTGTGTTGAAGCTGATTCCTACGTTAGACGATGCCGGAAGCGCCCTTAGTTGTAGAGCCACCACCCCTCCTGAAGAGCGGAAAGTTCTTCAGGACTCCTGGACACTCAACATATATCGTGAGTATTGAGAGTAGAATGGCCGGATCTTTACTTTTTAATTGTTGATTCAAGTATTTGAGCACTGTTGAGTGATTTGATATTACTTTGTAGAGTATCTTTGGTATATCAACTCTAAACTACAAACAGTATCTCTTTAATGACAATAAAGTACCAGGTAAAGTTTTTAACTCAGCCTAATTGAAAGGAAATACTGTCTTCTCGCTTTTATTAAAACGCCCTTTCATCATAATGGCAACCTTGACATGGGTTGCCTGGAACAGACTCCCTCTACTGCAGACTGCTTGCCGTTTTGTCGTGGGGTATAGTTAAAAAGGTTGAGGTAGCCCACCGGCCTTTCACGGTGCTTCAGACCTTGTCAAAGTAAACTTGACGATTAATTATGGGTTTGTTAGGAAAAGTTCCCACAGGCTTGTAAATTTGTTTATTCAACATGCATGCAAATTTTGAAAACTTATTTACTAAACTATAAATTTCAAAATTACTTATAAGTATCAAAAGAAGTATGTCTACTCATGTGTATTGACGTGTGTTTAAAGTGAAGACCAGGCCTATACTTTAACTTATTAATTGCTTTTAACTCTCAGCACATCTAAAACAGTTTCAAAATGTCCACTGTTAGATTGCAAGAAGTTGTGATCAAAGAAGAGAGCTTACCTTACACAGAAACATACCTATGTATTAAAATCACAGGATTGTTTTTATGAAAGCTGTTTTTAGATTTTAAGTATAAATAATTAGAGATAAACATTTCTTTTTTAAGTATTAACAATAAACTCAACTGATTACAACCGATTGTCTGAGTTTACGTAATTTGATAATCAGCCACTGAAGTGGAATTGAAAAATAAAACTAAGCTAGTTAGCGTTCCAATTATTTTTTTCTAATAATAAATAAAGTATTAGCATATTAAAACGTAATTGTTCTAGTTATTTCAAGTTACTGCTAGTTTGCGCTTTTTAAGATTATTACTATAAGAGGAAGGTAAGTTCATCTGATTGGATAACAGGTGAACCGTTTTCATTGTTATACAATCCTTAGTTGTTATAGTACTATGTAGATTTTTTTAATACGTGTAATTCTTAACTAACTCTAGACCAGTATCTTGTATAAAGTTTCCTAAACACCATTCACCGTGCACGTCCAAAATGTATATATCGTTGGTTCTGATAAAATTTTAATATACGCTTCGAGGTTTTAAATTTATGAACTAAAACTCAAAATATACTCAAAACGGTAGCTTAAAATTCATGTCATGTCATTACAACCATGCAAAGTTGAAACGATGAGTGAACTACCATTGTTTTCCCAGAACCTGTGGGTGGAGCTCTACGTTACAAGCCAAACATGAACTGCTTGCTGCCTTACATCCGTCCCTCTTATCCATCCTTGCCTTACACATCCTTCGTGTTTTGTTTTATTGTAAAGTACGCATCTTGTGGAATAAACTGTCAGTGATACATTCTTATTCAACCGTGTCTTGCATCTTATAGTATATCCATACCTTTAAGTTCGTTTCGATGCAAAGTACGCATCTTGTAGAATACATTTGTCCATTGTCAATAATCCACTCTTCGCATCTATTATATGACTCTCTTGTTGTTGTTTTTTTTTTGTAAATCATGCAGTACGCATTTTGTATAATTAACTATTTCGATGTCAGCGATCTTTATTTTTTCACGGGGCTATGCGACAATTTCTTGTTGAATTTTTTCAATCAGAGAGGTTGGCACCTTCGTGTATGTTACGCAGTTTCAAACAAATTTATTGACTGATTTGCCTAACATTTAGAACTTAGAACTTATTCAAATATAAAATTACGTTAGTATAAAACGAGGATTTAAACAGTAACTTTGATTTGTACATGTTTTGAAAAAAAAAACTTGGTCATTAGCTCATTCACGACGATATACAGAGTAGAAACGAAATAAAGTAAAACCAATACAATTTACGATATGATCTTAAAATGAGTACTTTTATTGGAGAGTTTGAAATTTAGTACTTAGTTTTTCGTTTTTAGTGGGTTGAATTAGTTTTAACACGAGTTTCCCTACAGAGGGTACGTTTAAAAGTTACTAAAACCTTCTATTCGGATGAATTTAAGAGCGAGCTGCGAGGCCTACTGTTCACATAACTAGGTACTTGTCACATTTATTATAACGAATGCCTTTTTATTTTCAGATGTTCCTATCGTGTTTTTGGAGTTGCAAGGCAGCAGAAACGGTACAGTTATCAAAGAAGGGATGGATGTAGTGATGGAGTGTAGAATCAGGTCAAACCCTTGGGTCTATAGGATCAGTTGGCGACACAATGTAAGCATCGATTCAGGCTTTGAACAAAACCTAACTTTGATATTAATTAACAGCTACTGACTATACTCTGTGTAGGTCTAGTTGAACCTCAAGGTACCTAGCTTGCTTTGTATTGTCAATCAGGGAGAAGCCATTAGCAACTAGTTCAGATCGCAAGAGAGCACGTGGTACACAGAGCCTAAAGCGTAGTTAGTAATATGCAAGTAGTAATATATATGTTTAGTAATATGTATTGTACACACTTTTCAACTCTAAAATAAAATCAAATTAATTATTATCTTCCATTATAATAGTTACTTGGATTGATAATTTAAGAGACTCTTTAACGATTCTATTATATATACAATGTGAAACAAACTGGGTAGACTACGACTCGTACTTTAAAAACTGTATATTATTCACTGACTCCTTTAACATTTAGTTCTGAACATCTGAACTGTCTTTACCAATTAACTTTGAATATACTCCCTCGTTTTACATAATATAGCTTCAGAAAAGCAAGCAATAAAACTGCATATTAATTAATTTACTGGATCATAACAGAGGAGGAATTTATGATGTAATATTTTAATAAGGAAGTAGTTTGGGTTATCTCTCTTATTTTATCCTTCCAGATTAGTTTTAGATTAAGAATACCTTGAACTACTAGAATTTCAATAATACTAATCCAACGAATAACCGTTTGACTTTCAGGGTCGCACTTTGTTCAACAATGCAACAGCAGGTACTGTTATCAGTAACCAGACCTTATCACTACAAAACATCAACAGAGCGAGGGCTGGCATCTACACCTGCATGGGCAGTAACCAGGAAGGTGACGGCGAGAGCAACGCTATCGTCATCGACGTCAAGTGTATGTATGATTATCACCGTACGATCTAATTACCAATCTATCTAAATCATTGTTAAAAACAACTGAGTTCGAGGAATATAATAAAAAAAACAGTTTTCCGTTATATTTTTTTATTGTTTCACGTGAATCTCCTTCACGTTCCGCTCTTTGGGGGTTCATTGCGTTAATATTGACGGATCGGTAATCAATTTTCAAAACAGATGAACTATATTACCATTCAAATTAAGTCTTCTTCGTTATAAAACTGAGCCAAAATGAAGCTAAGCTTTAAAGCGCCGCTAGCGTGAGAAAAATGAACTACATTTACAATTGTTGACTATACTTATCCAACCGTAACTCAAATTAGCTACGCTTATGAGTTTTACCTATACGGCCTTGCCCAGAAGGTTTTACCCATAACATATCGAGTCTTAGGCTAATTGATCAAGGATGGTATAAGGTATTAAAGTTATCTCGAGAAATAAACCGTAGCTAGTGGGTAAAAACATACTAAGAACAAAGTAGTTCTTAGTTATCCATTTGTTATATCCATAAAAGAAATATTAGTGAAGATTGATTACCAACTTAAGAAGCACTGTATATTATAGTGACCCAAGAACTTGCTTCTTGGTAAGTTTAATCCAAAGAAGCTGTTTAAAATGAAGCAATACTTTCCGCCAAGTTTACTGAAGTATCACACCATATATCGGCATCGGAACACGTATTTCTCCTCGGAACACTGTACGTGTCCTCTTTGTGCAATTGAGCTGCATCTTCCTTTAAAGTTTAGCGACCTAGATTCTGTGTACGCTTTTGAAATGTTTGAAAGCATACAGATTAAAGTGCATCATTTTAGTAACAATCAT
Organism: Matsumurasca onukii; assembly: GCA_018831715.1. Taxonomy (NCBI): domain Eukaryota; kingdom Metazoa; phylum Arthropoda; class Insecta; order Hemiptera; family Cicadellidae; genus Matsumurasca; species Matsumurasca onukii. The sequence goes on along the minus strand of CM032058.1, from coordinate 1,685,902 downwards.
AGGGGAAATCGTAAACCCAGAATATGCAATAAACTATGCAAATAACCTTTTCTTGGTCGTACAACTATAGTCATGTTGACATTCGGCTTAATTGCTGATTCTTTCCCTTGCCCAAACAACTGATTCTGTACCATCCAAAAAAATCAATTGGTACTTTTGTTTAAATATCAACGAAGCTAAATTATGCACAAGGTCAACTGCGTGTCTAAGTACTAAGCTTCAGCCGTCATGTAATGGATTTAAATGAACAGAGTGGAGTTTACTGTAATATAAATGGACCAAAAGAAGGCAATTTCTGTTTGATTATTTTCTTTATTTATTCGGCTCTCCATATTGTCATACTGGTGTTGATTGTTTCCTACTTCGCATTGGTAGGCGACATTTCAATTTATTTTACACATAAAAATATATGAAAACGCTGAAAGCCTCTGTAATGAAAAGTGTTAATGCGTTTTATTATTATTCATTCAGTACGTGTAGCACCTCATTGGATCTCCTCCCCTCCCACAAAACTATGGCATGATTGTCTCTTCCAATGTCATGGCTTATCCTGCTCACTAATCCTCTCTGATTACTGTTATTTCCAATATCCCCTGGTTTGGAACGGAGCATGTTCAACACTTGGACAGGTACAAGGCTGTCCCGTTATTTTGTAATATACCCTCTTTAGCAATCTGAGCTGATAATAACCACACAGAAATAGACTGGAAGCTTATCTAGCTCTATCTCATTATACCCTTTGCTCTGTTCAGTTGCCCCAGTGTGCAGACCAGGGCAGCAGCGTGTGATAGGAGCCGCTCGTCTGGAGGAAGCCAAGGTCACGTGTGAAGTGGAAGCCAATCCCTCCAACGTGCAGTTCACTTGGAGGTTCAATAACTCCCTGGAGACCACAGACATACCTGCGGCTAGCTTCACGGTGGACCGGACTCGCAGTGTGGCTAGCTTCACGCCCTTGCATGACGCTCACTTTGGTGACCTGCTGTGCTGGGCCAGGAACGACCTTGGGAAGCAGCGCGAGCCTTGTGTCTATAATGTTGTTCCTGCTGGTGAGTGATAACCGGTGTTTTATATATGCAATGATTTATAGAAGTCAGATAGAACTCTTGTTCGCTGGGTTTTGCTCGCCCTCCAACCGTTTTAATGGAAGAAGCTTTTGAAGATTTGGTACTTAGAGAACATAGTGTATTACAATGACCGGCTGTTGACCTCAGTAGCTAGTTGACCAATCCGGAATCCTTAGATGTTAGTAATGTGTTTATTGACAAAGATTCCTAATGATATAAAAACCAATAGTACTTGCAAATCTCAATCATATAATAAATGACAGTTTATTCAAACAAAACAAGTTCAAACTTCAACATTTTATTTAAAAGCAATATTTGAAATGAAGTACATATCAGGTTAACAGCTTAAACGCAGCGATCCAGTTGTAAGCAACCATCTCCACTGCGCGTGTTTTTGACAGATGATAAGTTTGACGTCATTCTTTTTGCTTTCTTCAGTGTATCTTCACAACTATTATTAAACGTAATATTATACGTTACCTATTGCGTAATGCGGTAAAAGGCACAAAATAATGGACATTACTAAATTACTTGGAAAGATCCCACTAATCAATATTTACTCCAAATAATGTGCAGCCGGCAGACCAGAGCCTGTGAGCAACTGTTCCATCGTGAACCAGACTGCAGACACTCTGCACGTGGAGTGTGACCCGGGCCATGACGGGGGTCTGCCACAGCTGTTCGTCATGGAGGTGCTGGACGCACTCGACCACACGCTCATCCACAACGTGACGTCACGAACTCCTGTGTTCCTGGTCACTGACTTACCCTCAGGGCTGGAGCTGGATGTGCTCTTGTACGCTGCTAACAGCAAGGGACGCAGCAGCGTGTTTCTGCTCCATGCGTACACGTTGCGTAGTGCGGCTAGACGATCAGGTGAGCTCACTTCATAATATGGTGAGGTCATATGATAAGTTGTTTTCACTATAGTCACACGATCAGGTGAGTTTACCACGTAACGAGTATAGCTAGACTATCCGAAAAAAATTTAAAAAGGTTGTATGGTTAGGTGAGCTCACTAGGTTATCTAGTAAGATCAGACGATCAGGTGAGTTCGCTCCGTAACGTAGTAAGATCAGACGATCAGATGAATCCACTACGTAATGTACTGTGGAAAGAAGTCAGGTGTGTTCCATCGTGACGTATTGCATCCCTACGATCAAGAGAGTACACTAGAGTGAGAAAAGTGGTCATACATTTAGGTGAGTTCATTGTATGCCGTAGTGCGGGGCTGTTAGGTGCAGACGGTTATAGTAGGTGAAATAACTACGTATCAGGTAGTGCAACCAGTCGATACCTGTCATGCGTGGCTACACTGTAATAATTCACGGTTTGTCTCATATTTCACGTTCTTTCATAACAAAATGCTGTTGTAATAACCAGATAAACGTAAAAATATATTGCCTGTGTTTAAAGTTGACGCTTAGGGTATAAACCGGCCTATACATTACCCACATGCACAAGCTCTCTCATCGTTATGATGGATGGTGTAAAACATTCATCTATCATTCTTTGTTTTGTGGAAGTAATTGCGGTTGAAACTAAACCCATTCTATCCATCGTATTTTACAAGTCATAATTATAATTTCAATGTCTTAATCGAAGCCAAATAAAATTTAAGTAGAATTAATTTTTAATTTACCAACGGTTATGTTTAAGACAGAAGCTTTTAACCTATTTTAACTTTATTTCCAGTGATCTCGCCAGTGATGATGCACATGACACCTATCATCGGAATCCTGGCTGGTGCTGTGGTGACGTTTATCCTGGTCATCCTGGTTATCCTGGTGGTGATCAGGTTGAGGCGACCAGTCAACCAGAATAAGAAGAAGCACACTAGTGCAAGTGATCAGACTTCGAGTGACAGTGTAGATAGCTTGGAGAAGAACCCGGATATAATTCCTCATAAAAGTGGTAATACATTTTATAATATCTAAAATGTAATTAATTAAAAAAAAATTTTGTTTCAACTTAATTAAGAGCTAAACAGCTGCCACAAAGTTTTGTAGTTTTAGTTGTTACAAACGAAATCGTTTGGTCTCTTAGCTTGATGAACAATATTTGCGAACGTTTGGGCCGTATAAAAATCAGACTATTGAAGGTTTGACTTTTCAAAAGGTTTAAAACTTTGACATTTTTCTGTTCCAGAATTTTTAGAGGAAGAGGATGTGACCACTTTTCAAAAGAGTAAACTCAGTTTTTACTTCACCCCTGCTGAGGAAGAAAGAATATCAGTCAAAATAAATCAGGTAACTAGATACTTACAAAACCATTAGAACATCTAATTTAAAGTGAAATATTGAAAATGGTAGTAGTTACTGGGAAGGCTTAATTTTAATTAAAAGCGAGAAGACGCTGTTGGTTGCCAGAATTCGTTGTAGTTTTACTTGTAAAACCAAACTCTCAATGAACCAATGTCCGCTTACATCATTATTGATATAAACATGAGCTGTTCGGTTACTTAGATTAATAACTACTAAACGCATTGTCAGATCAAACAGTAAAAGTTAACCTCTTGAAATGCTTTTCTTAGAGCTCAAACTGAATTCATCCTTTTAGAAATAGCTTTTTCTTTCATCAGTCCAGGCTGCTTCTCATCCTTTGGCGATTTCCATCCAACCAACTTTTTAATCAAACAATTTTTCCCCTAATGTTTCCCAATAATTGCCTTAATCGTATTTTTCGACTTGATTAGCTGAGACCTAATACACATCCTGCTCAACTGAGTTTCACATGACTTGTAAAATATCTCATAAAGTTGTATTGCTACTTGCAGCACCTCTACTCCAGAGATGATTTTCCCGACCTCCAGATGCCCACGGCAGCCTACCTGGAGCAAGCGCACTCACCAGAGCACCTGATCTCCTCCAGGCATGAGCCTAGGAGAGTAACCTTCCAGTGCCAAGCGGCCACGCTCCCTCGTCGTCTGGGGGCTACGCCCCGACACCTGCCCTCCAGGAGCAGCACTACCTCAGACGACAGCGTGCTGGAGCCCCCCGGGTCCATCCTCAGGTTGAGGCCAGAGAGCTCCTCAGGGCCTCCCCTAGCTCTCAGCCCCGGTGATGGGGAGGCACGAACCCCCACACAGGTCACGTGTCTCACCACTACGCACTTCTGACAGACCCAGGATCGCCCCTGGACCACTAGTGAGATCCTGTAGCCTCTACTCCCGTCACTTCAAGTGGCCTTTCTTGTTTGACAATTTAAACAGAATGTGTTTAGGTGTCAGCTACGTTTATATTTGTAATACCAGCTGTTAATAAGTGTAATTGATTCTTACATAAGTCGAAATTGCTGGTGCCCTTTAAATTTACTGTATATAATGTTTCACTGTAAGCAGACATGTTTTTCTCTCGACTCAACAACTTATTTTGAAATCAATTAATGCAGTATCATATCAACAGTAAAAACATTAAGCGGTTATTTAACATCGGTTGTAACCACGCCGTCTAAAGTGTTTAGTACTCTCACGAACTATTTATAATTTATTAACAATGCAATACCTCGTCAAAGCGTTTCTCTTTTCTTCATAAAAAGCCTTGTTTTTAAGATCTTGACGAACTGAAGTGTTGTTTCTTAAACGTAACAACGTATTAAAATGTCTAAGACTTATGAAGCGTAGCTCAAACAACAAGATATGACTTGAAAGGAGTCAGTAAAGGGAATTGTGAATTCAACAGATCACACTGAATTTCTAAAGTTTTTAGTATAGTAGAAATAATTTAATTTGATATATATTTTTGTAATCAATAAAAGTCTGTTTATATCGTATACGGTATTGTTAATCACAAGTCTATTATGATGTTTTGTAAACTAAAATACATTAAACAACTTTACTTCAATATAAGCAATATTTTATTTTGCCCATATTTTTCCAAATAAATTCAACGCCAATTAATTTTTATGGTTATTTTGAAGATTAAAATATTTCAGACTGTATCTGTACAAAAAGACATTAGCTTTAGTTATAGAATGGTGTATTGAGCTTTTATAAATTTTCGGATAAAATTGAAACCAATTATTCCATTTAAACCTGTCTACTTTGCTTAGTCAAACTCTACGGTGCCCCGAAAGCTGGACTTAGATGTGTTGTTCTAGAGTCATTTTTGACTCATTATTAATCTAATATGATTTAAGTAACTATGGAGCTGGTCAATGAGAGGGGGTAGTGTAAAGAAAGAAAAGGCTTAGATCGAATGTTCCTCCTTGAGTTGAAGAATTTCCCTTCCCGAAATTCCCGAAACACCATTATTATAAGAACTTCTCCTGTTCAGAGATGCTCTTGCCTACTAGGAATCTCCCTCTAGAAAATGTCCTTAGGAAGAATGTTCCTAGCTGTAGACAGTTCTCTTTCTCCTTTTCCTGCGGTGATCGAAGTCACTAGCTTCTCACTGCTTCCACATTTTGCATAACGACTTATTCTTACAATTTTTAGAGTCTTTGATAATGATGAATGGTGAGTGTAGTAATTGTTTTGATGGATTATGAGGTGTAGTCTTGTTGCAAACTAGGGCCGACTGTTCCTCAGTTTGGGATATTGATTAATAGTCCACCAATACAATTTCCCAATAGCTTAAAGTGGCTTCCGAACCACGGGGAGTGGCCATCGAGAAAACCAGTTACTACAGCGCCAAGAGTTGAACCAGGGCCGATTTGGTGCAAAACACGCACTTTACCACTGTGATGCTTTTGCCACAGTTTTGTAGACAACAAGCAGATCAAAGAAATCACTACTCTAATTATACCTTGAACAAGGTTAAAGGTTATTCATTGCAATAAACGTACTGCAGGAAACTCCCTGACGACGAAGAGTAAACAATAATCATACAGGAAACTGACAACCTTCGTGACCCGGGCTGTGAGTCACCTGACTTTATTACATGACGAGAAAAGTGCCAGAATTACGTGAACAATCTGGAGGATCGTAAAAACATAGCATATTTGACACAGGTTGACGAACACTACTATAATAATTATCTAATATATTCATTTTTTAACGAAGTTAACGTTTTAGATACGTTGAATTTTTTATTAGTATTTCAATGTCGGTTTACTCTATGCAAACGATTATAAACCGATTATAATTGTTCGGAAGTCACGTGAAGCCGTTGGTCCTTGTTTCCATTGGTCATTGGGCAATTTAATAATGACCTATTCCAAGGAAGAGTTGGCCTTAGTTTGTAACAAGACTACACCTCATAACTCATTACTACCACCCATCATACTCATCCTTCACCACAAATTTGCCTTGAAATACCCTCATGAAAGTGGTCGGCATCTCAAATAGTGATTTAGTGATTTAATAAAAAAGTTACCCAGAGACTATTATTTTATATGTAAAGTAATTTAAATACATAACTGAATGACAACACAGTTTAACTAATTTTCGGTTTTAGCTATCAATTATATTTTAACGGTGTACTAAATATGTATAAGTACGTAGCAGAAGTAATTGTCTCTTTAACTTCAGAATGGAGCTTTGTATATAAAAGAAGTTGTCTTAAAAGTATTTTTGGGAAGGTATGAATACGTTAACTTATAATGTATCAATCAAAGATGTAGTTATGGGGGTTGTAGTAGCCACCATATTAAGGAAGTCAAAACATTGTAAACTATCCGATTTAAATTAGTTTTGTAAAACATAACTTTCTCCTGTGAACACCAGGCAACTATAACTATTAACACAACATTTAAATCATAAATCTAAAAGCGGTAAATCAGGGTGTTTTTAAACGCAACCCAACTTTCAAACTTTAGTAAGTCATTCTTTACAAGTGCTATAAGGTTGTAAATTGTACTATTGGTTTGTTCACTTCAATATCTATAAGATGGTATGTATTGTTGTAGTAATGTAGTGGTTTGATTTGCTAATTTGAAGTTATTGTAAAATGAACGCAATAAAGGTATTTAGCCAAGATCAAAGAGTGCTTTTTGTTGAAGAACACTTATGAAGAAGATATTTTTATTTTTGTCAAGAGGAATTTGAGATAAAGTTTACAGTTGTTAATATTCTAAACAAATCTAAAATTTGCAGATTTATAAAAAAAATTAACAAAATAGGTTCTGTAGGGAACGGAAAACATAACAGACGGTGGAATGTACTGAATGAAGAAGTGACAGACAACATTAGGGTTGGATTAGAATATTCTCCTGAAAATCTTTCATCACTTTGAAACAACAAAAGCAGATAGCCTAATAGCGCCTAGATACTTGATCTTAAATACATCTTGACTAAAAATACTATCTCACTCTTAAGTATTCTTCAGAAATAAGCACTCATTGATCTTTTCTAAAAACCACGATTGTGTTTATTTTACAATAACATCAAATTTGAAAATCATAACCACTAAATTACTGTAACAATACATTTCGTCTGATAGATATTGAAGTGAACAAACCAATTAAAAGATTTACGACCTTATAGTGCTCGTAGAAAATTACTTACTAAAGTTTGAAAATTGGGTTGTGTTTTAAAAATAACACCCGTATAATCCAAATGAAGTTCAATCAGAGGAAAACAACAGGACGGTATTAAAATCTTGATGGAAACGAGAAAGGTGAAATGAGAAGCAGTTTCTTAAACCTTGAATTCTCTGTATTTCTTGAGCTAAGAGCTTGATTCTCAATGCATAAAAACTCGAGAACTCAAAGGCAAATAATCAGCTTTTGTATTTTAAAACAGAGTCTTTTCAAAACATCATTTTTAGCGATGTGTATGGTTTATTTTGAATTGATATCTTGAGGTTTACAATCTGTACTTTTATAAATAATAACATCATCACACAATCTGCTACCTAAACAATCATGCTTAGAGGTAAGTACAAAATTTAGCAACGAACAAGTTTTGGCCTCATAAGGTTGTTATACGTTATATGTAATAAACTGACACTTAGTATTACCAGGTTACATATACAGCAGGTCAAATATTACTTTCTCAAAACGTAATTGAGTACTTTGGAGTGATGATATATTTAAATCAAACAGTATATTTTTACAAGAACTAATAAATTAAATCAATTATTTCAAGAGTTTCTTTGTGATAGTAATAAAGTAACCTTTTAAGTGATTTCTGAACCACTACTATGTAAAAATCTCTTTTTCAATCAAACATCAATGTTCCTATAATAATCTTTTAATGTCATAAGGCAACCAAATACAGTATATATTTAGTTTTAGTTTGAAACAATGTATTGGTTTGATTCCTAGAAGAATTGATTATAGATTATAGTTTGAAGCTCCAAAACTTTGTTTAATATTGACTTTGTGTGTTTTGGATAATGGAACTCTGCATAGGAGAGGGTAAGTTTTGTTTTATTTCTATGTAGGATATGTATCAGCTATAAATAGAAGACTCCAAACTAGTTCATTCACATTATTGAAAAAAGTTACTCTTTTACAATCCTCACTTTTATAGATCGTAAAGCATTGCAACAAGAAATGTATTGAACTATACATCTTTAGCTTGTAACATTTACATAAAGTTCTCAAAATTGTGTTTAAACACTAGTCGGGTGTCCCCACACACATGACAAGTCGAAATCCAGTTGAGTTATTCACCAGTGGTGCATTAATTTGTAACCTACATAATATTAATTTTGAATCTGCTAAAATTCAGTATAACCTAACCTAAAAAAGGCTTAGCCTATGAACAGCCTCGTTCAATTTAGGTTATTTAATACTGTTTCTTTGATATTAAAAATATTTTGTATATACTGTACATATAATATTGAGTACCTTCTGTGGTACAGCGAGCTGTAGAGTATAATCCTAATATACCGTACCTATATCAATGCAAAGCCCGTCACGAGATAAGAGGAGGTCAGAGTAGACCATACATTACTGAGACCATAGTCACGACTAGATTGTATCTCGGTTTAAACATATGTGTTATGTATGAGCTTTAAGCAGTGTAAAGTACAGATTCAACCTGTAACAAATTTGTACAGAAGAATTTTCAGTTATGGGTTGTATTTGTTTCTGTTCTTATACAGAGTGTTAATGTTATGTGAACCACCATTGGTTTATTATAGACCATGCATTTAACAGACACGTTGCACTATTTTTCCTAAGAATAAGTAGAAATAAATGTTAGAAGATAGAAAATCGTCCATAGATTTCTATAACACACGTCTTTAAAGAGTTCCTAATAACCCAACGAATCAGCCTTAAACAGAAGATTCATCAGCTTTTTACCTTACTCTTCAAGACTCTCTTTGGACTCACTTCACGATATCACTGAAATTCTATGGCAAAACATTTCCCATTTTTGAAACCAAAAACTACTAAATTGGATAATTATATGGACAAAAATAAAAAGTCATTTTTTTCTTCAGTAAACTATTAATATGTTTTACAATATATAAAATGCAACTTATAAGATAATGAAAAACAGTAAATTTCAAACTAGGTTGTTATCAAATTGAAGAATTACATCTGGACACCAGCCCCATCTTGAAAACCTAGCAGACTCGCACTTCTCCACTTCTGTCGGGTGCCTCTGATACACATGCTGCTGACTCTCACTACGGCTACCCCGATTCTTGCTCTTAGCCACCCTGAAACTTTACTTTGTGGGTGGTCCCATCGGTAATTAATTACTTAAGTATCGTGCCAGGTGATAAAAACATTGAAAATTGCAACAAAACTACTACCAATTGCCTATTTGGCCTATTTGCCAATTGCCTACAGTTTTTAAACTTGTATTACACTTTATTTATTTATTTATTTATTTATTAGGTCAGTGTACAATGTGAATTGTGTTGACTTTTATGAATTGGAGATGATACAATATTGGTGAAATGAGAGGTGAATTACAATTTAAAATGCCAGAATGGGCTTAAGCCACTGGTAAATACGGTGAAATAATGTCCATAAACTAAAATTTAAATGACACAAAATAAGTTGCATCATGAGACATAAGTTTCACCACAATCATTGAAGTCCTTCATCAGTATTGAAATGTAAGCATTTAGGCAGATAAGCTAATTAGTTATTTGAAGTTTTTCCATTATTCTTGAAAGTACCATTATTCGACTGTTCCAGGAAAGGTCTACAGGCTTAGCGATAACAAATGGAACAAGTGAAATGGAACCATAACTCACTTCAGCAGCTGTCCGTTTCTTCTGATTCCTTTTCCAAACTATCAATCATCCTGTCTTTCTTGCAAAAACCGTTAGTATTTAATTTAATAAAGAGGGCAATTACCAAAAATAATATTTAATGAATATACAGTGTATTTGAAACGTCACTAGAGCGCTTTCTGGCTCCAAACTCTGTTGAGTGTAGATATCCTTTTAATGGAAAGTTCAAATTGTTTAAAGTTAGCACAGATCGTGTGGTATATTAATACAGATGGCATTTTTCAACATTAAAAGGCCGCAAACCTATTCTGTGATTTCTACATTCTATGGTTTTATCCAATATGGTGGTTTTATCCAAGTATTAAGCTTTATACTTTGTACAAGTTTTACATGTAAAAGCCAAGCCATTTCAAATGAGCCAACTTTTTATGGTTGGTTTCAAAGCATTTATGTCTAAAGCATATTTTCTTTCATTCGTATAGGATTTAAAATAAGCTATTTTACACTCTAAGTTACATTCAAAGCAGTTACTAAAGGTTCTGGTACATATTTTTTTGCAATCTGGACGTTCTAGGAAATGTTTAACTGAATTGTATTTATGTTGTAGAAGTACTGACCATTTAGAGAAAAGTAATAAATTATAAGATAGTTTGAAGATAGTTGCTCAATCTATTAAGCTGTTATTAACTTGTGAATGTTAACGTAGGTTAAATGTACCCTTGAATAAGAAACACTTTGGTAAATTTAAATTATTGTATATAAGACTTTTTACTTAGTACTTTGCAGAGCTTTTACAGACATGCTTTATTATATTTCTTGAGTATCGTGTTCTTTATTCAATACGCATATCTTCTCGGGTAAACGACATTTCTTTTGTTTTAATATTTTCTCCACGTTTCAAAAGAGCTAAGTAGCTGTACTTCTGTAGTATTGTGTAAGAATACTTGAAACCCCCATTAGTATTGAAAATATGACCCAATTCATGTTTGATGTCATATTACGGATACATTTTCAAGATAAACTCGACAGTCAAGGCACGTCCAGGCAGTTAGAGGCAAACACTGCAGTTACTCGGTTAAAAGGCACCAAGGGAAGAGAGCTCAAGGGACCAAGTCAATCATTCGCTTGTGCTGTATAATCACTTTACTCTAGTTCTGAATGTTCTAAGTGTTGTTCCAGCGACTTTGATAAACTTACTGTAAGAGTTTTACACGCATTTAGTAAATGAACACGACTTCAAAATGCAAACGTTTATGAATGGTTTCTGGAGTCTTTTCAGAATGACATACTGGATGCCGTTCTGTATCGTTAAGAGCAAAAGGTTTTGTGAGTCTAGTTTGTACAGTGTGATTGACTATTGAAAGAAATATTGGTAATTTAAAAAAGGCCCCTGTTGTCGACGAAAAGATTCTTTGTGCGCATTGTGTAAATACATTTCTAAAGAAAATACGGTATATTTTTAAATACGTTGTATATTAAAATAACAGTCGTTCAAGATTGCAGAAACAAACTTTGTGGATGCGTTGTCGGAAATGGTCTAATATATTGACTTGACTGTGCTTTGGGTCAAACGTTTGACCATTCTTGCAAAGTGAATAAACTTAACTCTATTCGTGAAAAATTCTTCAAAAGATTATTTTGATCTAAAGTTAAAGAAAAAAAAGAACGAAATCCTTCTTACACATGAAGATGTTTAATGCTCTGTTTTCTGGTTTAAAGACGCTGCTGCAGTACCAGTTCAAGAACAGATTCAATAAATGGTTTACAACTAAATCAATATACCGAATAGCCACCGAACGAAAAACGTAGAAACAGATCACTTAGCCTGAAGACATAAGCTGCATCAATCAAAGAGGAGCTTATATCTTTTGGTGTCAGGCGAAACCAAACATGAATTATCACATCAACGCCAACATGAAATCCATACTTGGACAAAACCTCGCTGACTCGCCCTGTTCATACGATGAGCTATGATCACTTTGTCGACCTAAGGACCTTTGCTGCAAACGGATTATTGTGCCAATGTTCATTCAGCTTAGAAGGCTATTAGGTTTTAGCCAATATTATCTTTACAAAATGGAAAGTGTTTTTGAGTACGTAAAGATTTTCATAAGCTTCAGGCTTGGTGACAACACTACTAGTGGTCTTAACCAAAGTGAAACTCTTTAAAATTATTCACCAAACATGTGAGTATCCAGGTTCACCATTAGCGAGGCCATATAATCCTCCGTTTCTAGCGGTTTTGTCTGAAGAAAGAACATATCGGGAGTAAAGCCAATCCCATTTCAAGACATTTCAGTGCAATCATTCTACAGAAGTTGAACTATTATTGCGGACATTAAATTATCATCTTTATTAAGCAAAAGGTTTTGGTTGTGCAGAAATTAGGGATTTTAGCGTTTACATGTTACAGTTGGCCAGCCTGCTATTGCGTTTGACTGGGCCGGCCGGATTGTAGACGTGTTTTTTTTATTGTTTTGAACTATCTCTGGCTGCTGTTTACTTGGTGTGTCTTGTGTTGATAGTTTTGGCTTCTAGGCCTTTTTATGTAACATTTAACTTTATTAGTTTGAACTTAACAGCTACATGTTATTTGGTTGTGTTTGACTAGTCAACTTACGATGATTATTTTAGGCTAGCTCATATTTTAATGTTCTGTGCTATGTTTTTGGTTACTTTCACCTGAAGACGGGACTAGATTGCAGAACCCAAAACGTCGTGATCTTTATTTTGCTCACTGAGGATGAAATATATTCGCAATAGTAGCTCAACTTCTACCATTATTTCTTGTTTTTCATTTGGAAAGTGCAATACTTTCAGTAAATAGATTATAATTATCATTCATAAAAGATGCAAAATACTAGTCATTGAAGATTATACATTTTTTGTGTACCGGGTGTCCACGATAAGGTGTCCTAAACGGATTACAGGAGTACTATTAGAGCTAGAAAGATGAAACAAACTTTTCTATCTAGAAATCGTACATGGAGATTTCAGGAAAAATATTTTTAATATTCTCAGTATACAGGGTGTGTCAATACTGAAACTCACGGGGTCAAAACTCGAGATCTTTGAATACAAAGGTGGGTCATATTGTACATAGTTTTAATCAGAAGACAATTCTCGACATTTTAGCGAAACAATTTTTTTGATATGTTGCGCCATTACAAAGCTAGAGCTATGAACATGAGTCGCGTAAGCTTTACGGGACGCCCTGTCGTTAAACTATAAATTCGATTACAAATATGAGGTTTACGTATTATTTCTCAAAATTTGACGAGCTTTTCAATGGTATGTAGTACAACATGTTTTCAAAACATTTCTAACCTCAAAATCTATGTAAACATTGAAGTTGTTTATCATGAATAAGTCAAAAATATTAAATAGTAAGATATAGCATATTGCATATCATTGTAAAGATTATTTAAATATAAACATTTTTTGTATAAAAATAACTTTATCTTAATTCGTTTATTAGCTATATCAAAAACCAATTTTAACCTGATTTTCCTGTATTTTATTAGTTTATACGGTCGTTTGACTTGCTTGGTACCTTATGTAAGAGCCACAATTCTAATAAAATAGTTCTTCTTGGTAAAAACTCATAAAATGACATAAAACAAACATAACTAAGAATATAACAATAATTGTTTGTAGCTGTTATAAAACAGAGTTGGGAGAGAAAACCAGTTGTCGCGGTTATGTTATTGCGCACTTTGCAATATTTTATCTGCTTGTTATATCAGCTGATTGATTTCTCAAGCTGTTGTATTGCTATATTTAAAATTTCTTTACATTGTTACGTGTCAAATAATGAAAAAAAAAATGAATACTCATTTGAAATACAAACAATACTTAACAGCTAGAGAAATCAATCAGCTGATATAACACAGCAAATAAAATAATGCAAAGTGCGCAATAACATAACCACAACAACTGGTTTTCTCGCAGCTCTGTTTTATAACAGCTACAAACAATTATTGTTATATTCTTAGTTATGTTTGTTTTATGTCATTTTATGAGTTTTACCAAGAAGAACTATTTTATTAGAATTGTGGCTCTTACATTAGGTACCAAGCAAGTCAAACGACCGTATAAACTAATAAAATACAGGCAAAATCAAGGTTAAAATTGGTTTTTGTTATAGCTCTTAAACGAATTAAGATACAAAGTTATGTTTTTACAAAAATGTTTATATTTAAATTATCTTTACAATGATATGCATATGCTATATCTTACTATTTAATATTTTGACTTATTCATGATAATAGCAACTTCAATGTTTACATAGATTTTGAGGTTAGAAATATTTTGAAAACATGCTTGTACTACATACCATTAAAAAAGCTCGTCAAATTTGAGAAATAATACGTAAACTCCATATTTGTAATCGAATTTATAGTTTAACGACAGGGCGTCCCGTAAAGCTTACGACTCATGTTCATAGCTCTATTTGTAATGGCGCAACATATAAAAAAATGTTTCGCCAAAATGTCAAAATTGTCTCTGATTAAAACTATGTACAATATGACCCACCTTTGTATTTAAAAAATCTCTTTTGACCCCGTGAGTTTCAGTATTGACACACCCTGTACTGAGAATCTTAAAATATTTTTCTGAAATCTCCATGTACGATTTCCAGATAGAAAGTTTGTTTCATCTTTCTAGCTCTAATAGTACTCCTGTAATCCGTTTAGGACACCTTATCGGCCACCCGGTATATTGTATGTAGTACATAGCTCGAATGTTATTTAGGACTAATTAAGAAACATGTCCCAAAACCAATTTCTTCTTGTCAAAACGTAAGTTGCTATTTTTAATGCAGTTAGGCCAGTTTAAGTGCTGTTTAAAGATTGTTTTGATAATTTTAGACGTGAAAAACAAAATGGTTATTATATCTTAGCCCATAGTTTTGGATCTTTAGTATTCTTGTCGATACACAAACAAGTCTTGAAGCAAGAAACAATAGAGCTTAGTTACCTGAGATATTGCCGGTACATTATCAATTCCCTACAATGCACTGGAGGCTGTCTCAATACAATATGTATACGTCAGATGCAGCTCTGCCAATGTGTAATCTATATACAGCGACAAATCTATACATATATCTCACAGTGGCTTGCTTGTAGAACAACAGAGTAGGGAATACAAGTACTTAGGTAGTATTACTCACACAAGGTACAATAAGATACCGGTACACTCAAATGTGTAAGCACATTTAACAGTATGAGAAGGATAAAGTACATAACTCAAGCATTATAAACACATTTTCAAATGCAATAAATGTCTTCCTTTCTTTAATAAATAACATTAAAATATGTTTCAATCCGAATAAAAGTTAGAAACCAGTCTTATAAACACATTCTGGGTTTGAGAAATGTAAATTCGTATTTGAATTATGTATAACTTTGAATATTCGACTCCACTGACTTGACATGGGTCGCCTTTTCAGTGATTTTAAACGAATACATTTGAATATGCTCAACAATATTTATATTTCAAATTGTCTTCCCTAAACGCCACAATGTTTTCTTCTATCTATATTTTAACTCTTTTAACAAACAATTAGGTTAATTAACAACCTTAAAGCATTTTTCAATGTGTACTAGTAGCGTATTTTTAATAACATGTACTTATGCCTGAATATCCTAATTGTTTCTAATCAAGGTTTTGGGCGAATATATATTTCACTACGCTTATCGTCATTGCTTTTCTATATTCAAACTTACAGTTACTGTAAATACTAATTAACACTTAAATACTAAGTATATTTGATGATTCTAGTTAATTTCAAAACAGTATTTACTGAAGGGTTATAAGAAAAAGATGGAAAATCCCTATTTCATATAACCTCCCTGGTAAGAAAACCTCAATTTTACCCCAGCACTCATATCTGTAGTTTTAATCAATTTGTTTCAATCAAATGTAGAGTTTAGCTTTACTAAAATGTAGGAAATATACAAATAATAAAATTTTACAAATAAGAAAATGCCCTTTTACTAACTAAAACCACTTTTGATATATAAAAACAGACATAAAGGAGTTTTTTCCAAAAACACGTTTTCACTCGAGCTACCTCAAGGATACTCGGAAAATGTTAAATTCGTTTACCCACCCTTTAAAACTGAAGACAGTCTTTTATTTTGTTAAATTACTCGTAATATTAAACTTCAAGAATCGGGTCTGATATATCACACTAACTGCATTTTAACCGTAATACGAAAGTAGTCTAGTTAGGCAGGTCTCCATTATAATCGTAAAACTTAAAACACACCCTATAAAAAAGGTGTATACTCGTAGTTATATTTCACCGTTGGTATTGCCACAGTTAGGAATACGTACGAGTAAGAACATTGATAAAACCAACGTTTGCGTCTTCCAGATAAATCCATTGAATATTAAAGCTCTTATGTATATTAAATTTGAGATGGAAATATAACTTTGGAATTCAATTTTAAGATGGTTCTTGAATTTTCAACCCTAATGTTCAAATGTAAACTAAACTTCAGTGTATGTTTTACATTTATTTATTGTACTGAAGACGATATGAGCATTACATTAAGTGATAGAGCCCAATTCCAATGGGACCCTTTTTGCTGAGCTTAGGCCACACTTTGTCAGCGACGATTTCGGACGTTGTCACGGCTTTTCTTCGAAGCAAAAAATAATATGACATATTAAAATTGTGAATTTAATGTAGCAAAAAAACGTGCGTGAATGAACTAGAACAATTATTTTCAAACATAGTTTACCAGCATTAAAAAATCAAGAGTTTGTTAATCCACTTACTAACAACGGTTTCTTAACAGTAGAAGTGGTTCCAATAGGTTTCTAGTTAGCGTTTTGAAAAATATTGGTTATTTTCAGTTTTCCATTTCTCTAAAAAATATAAATTGGCTTATAAAATAAAGCCATAATTACTCAGCGCGAAATAAAACAAAGAAGAGAAAGTATGGGTTTGAGTTATATCTCTTTTTTAGCGTAAAAGAGATCTGATTTAAAGTAAAGTTAAGTAGTCTGATTTAAATCAGACTGACTACAGTAAAAGGTCCTTCAAGTAGACATTGCCTTAAGTGTCTTGACTTCCACCTCCCAACTTGATCTCGTTACCGATCTTTTTTCTAGCAAATTCAAATAGAGCAATCCTCTTCTATGCGAATTTGTGTCCCTCAAGTTAAGAAAGACGTTTTCCGAAAGATATGATTCAATGTTCGAGAACTGAGCAACAAGGAGAAGCGTTTTACTCCAGATTGGTTTTAAATGAAATAAAAGTATTTGTTAACTTCTCAGTTTCAAGATATCTGTTTCTCTGTGTCGACTTTTTGGTTTCAGATGATTGTAGTAATCCTACAATATGAGTTCCAGGTTCGACTGAACAAAGAAAAACTAATCGGTTTTGTAAAACAAGAAAAGTTGTCATTGAAGAATGTTAGTGTTTGGTATATGGCAATTTGGTAATATGTAAATTTTAGGAAGATTATAAAACACGTGTTAAAGTCTCGAAGAAACAACTGGTATAAATCCGGTTGTTGTTGGCCTGTTCCATCTCTTGGGACCACATCAGTTATGTCACATACAAACCACACTATGCAGTAGACATCCCTATAGCTCTCACCCTTTGTACTAGATGTAGAAAAATTTAACTGAAAGGATATATAAGTCGTGGTGATTATTATGATCATTAGGTAAACATAATGTACAAGTAATGTTATTAAGACAAGTATGAAGGCTTGATCCTTGTCTTGTTAGAAAACTTAAATTGGAAATCTTGTATTATGAAACTGGTTCAGCCAATCATTAACAGAGGACACACCGAGACCGAAGTATTTCAACCCAATTATCATGATGTTCAGACAAAATTTGAAACTAGAAGAACTAAAGAAGTAGGTAAACAGAAGCATTTTAATTTGTCTGGTAAGAAGTTACAACGTATCAACAAGACTCTAGAGACACAGTTCTCTCCGTTCCACTCTGGCTTCCATCAAACAAACATCTTCTGTCTCTCTCAATGTACTTGTAATGCGAATGTTGCGTGTTAATGAAGAGAATTGTGAAATGTCCGGTAGAGCAATAACAATGTTTGATTAACGAGACACACGGGGATACACTTCTCCCAGTTTCACATTTGCTTTCATCAAACCGTTCAATTTCTCATTTTTCCTTTTTCTGTTCTTTGTTACTTCGACTGTTACCGATCACAAGAGGTCTTGTAAAGTGTTCAGTTGAGCAAAACAATGTTTGATTTACGATACGGAACTCTAGGAATATAGTTCTTCAATTTACACACATACATTCATTAAACAAAACACTTTCTACCCTCTCCTCACAAACTAAAATTATCATGTAAGTGTAAACTGTAACGGAACCAGAGTTACTTGTCCGATTTTCAAATAAGTTGTTATTATTTTCTTCACCTTTAACATTACCGTACTCTATTAATTTCTCTCTTTTGCAGGGGAATAACTTTAAGACTAAACATAAACCTTCCCCCTGTCATACGTATGTCCTTGTTAAATTATTGTCGTACTCAAGTAATTATTGTTTAATGTACCTTGCATTGTAAAACTATTTATTTTGTTATATTTGTGTACAAATTAGGTTTATGACTGGAGTTATATTGTAAAAACGTTTATACTTAAAACCGCTTGACAATAAAGGCATTTTATTTATTTATTTATTCACACGCTGAGGGTTTTATGGATTCAGCCAGCTGTTAACTGATGGTTAAGTTTTACAATTTAAACTTATTGAAAAGGAAAGGAAAACGGGTAATTTTATTATTTACTCTTACTATTTACTACGATAAAAATACATAACAATTATAACCATACTCTATAAACGATACAACTTGTTAAGTCCAAACAGCAAACCCCTACTATCTTGTATGACGTAAGATACAAGACTTGTTCAAAATAAACACAAGTCAGTGCTCTGATGACACTTTCAAATTAGACGCACTGCAATAAGTTTGTAAGAAGAAGAAGGAGGAGGTGGAGGAGGAGGGAGAGGTGAGTAGCGTTAGAGGTTTCTCAGTGAACAAACAATAATAGCGTGTCGTCAGTTTACAAAGCGTCTCCTGGAAATTGCATTCTCATCACAAAGCCAATTCCAAGCGTGACAGGAATAAAAGCAACCAACCAAAGTTACTCACTTTCTACATTTGCATCTTCCTACTGTTTATGTGGTTATGTTGCTTTGCAAGTTAAAAGTTACTTTGTTAAAGGACGAGTTTTGAAGATGAATAAGAGAAGGGATAGCCTTCCCAGCTGGCCGAAGGCTAGTCTATATATTGAGAGAATCTACGAACATCTAATGGAAGTCAGTACAACCTTTCTATCAGGGCGATTTTCTTAATTTTTTTAATGAAAGGTATTTATGCATAGAACCGTCTTCAAACATTAAAATTGCTTAACTTTCGCCCTTCTCAATTTGTACTAAAAATAACTTTTTTTCATATTTTCTTAGCTTTGTACTGTCAGGATTTAATTAAGATAAATTGTTCCTTTCAGTCTAAGAACACTCAATGAATCATGTTTTTCAGTACAGATATCATTCGACTTATTTAGTTACATCTAAGAGAAGTTATGCCTAAGCAGAAACGTGAGCGAAGCCCCCAGCTGGCCAAAGGATGGTGATTACTAAATATACATTAAAACCAGTTATAACATTTAACATAAAAAGACAAAAGATTCCATTTTAAGTTCTTATTCACTATGTTTATCTTAGCTTCTTACAAAGGATAGTTGTTAAACGTAGGTTCCAGAAACACTTTGAGGAAGTGAAGAAGTGACTTGCAACTCACTTCGCTACCTTGAGGGACACTTAACTCGTGAAACATTGACGCAAAACAAACAGACCACTTCCCTTCTTCAGGTTACTTTTAAATTAGTTTGGTCTCTACTTGTTTTGAATTCGGTATTTTACAAAAAGATTCTTGAGCTGTAACCAAAGCAAATCTCGGGCTTGACCTGCACAGTGTCCTTAAAGTACTTGAATGCGAGCAAGCATAACAGGTTCAAACGATAACAACTAACATTTATATACTTAATTACACTATCACTGATTTGAGATTACGTTTTCAATAATATCTATAACTATTTGTCATAGCTGCTCTTGTGGTGATTTTACATACTTGCAACAATCAAAGTAATGCTTTAAATCTGAGTTTGGACAATTATGTAAGAATAAGTACGAAATAGAATTTAGTACGTAAATCACTTTTCTTTTACACACTGACAGCGTATCTAAAAATAGGAATTACTCTAGAGTTGCAGCTATACAATTGATACAAAATAGCTATTCCTAATATTGTAATTTTTATATGTTATCTTATATTCTAGTAAAACACTTATCTTCAAATATAATCAAAGATAATTTTATTTCGACTGTTTGTAATAGGCTACTCCTCTCTTTTAAACATTTAAAGTTACAAATGTAAAACATATCGCACAAACATAGACACCGTAACGCCTATATAATATGGGTAAGATACCTAAATACAGTCACATTTGAAGAAAGAGCTTGTGACCAATGCACTGGGTATCCATGCGTATGCTTTCATTAATATCGTTAAAGAAACATAAAAATGTTTTCTTAACTCTTAATCTTAACTCTTAGGCTTTCGCGGCCGGTGTCATCACTAAGATCTAAGGCTTTCGGTTTACACCGCGTCACAGTTAAAATACTACTGCTAGACGTTTCGACCTCGCTGTGAGAGTCATCCCAGTAGCTTGTTGACTGGCTGAGACTCTAATAATTTGGCTGATTGAGTCTCAGCCAGTCAACAAGCTACTGAGGATGACTCTCCACAGCGAGGTCGAAACGTCTAGCAGTAATTGTATTTTAACTGTGACGCGGTGTAAACCGGAAGCCTTAGATCTTATAAAATGTTTCTTTTTACATAAAATGTAACTCTGAGAACAGTTCAGATTCTGCATATCAGCAACTGTATTCAACACAAGATTGGTTTACACGCTGTCTCAACGGTTTCTAGCCTAGACATTCATGAATGGAAACTAGAGTGTTCTCTTTAGCTTGTATCGTTCAAGAAACCCAGCTCCGGCACGGACCCGCTACCTAGTATATGGCTTTTGCCTCACACGTTATGTAAATAAGTTTCGAATAAAGTCATTGGGGAAGAAGCAAACAGCGAAGTTGAAATACGTAAACGTCACGTTTACTTTCCCTATCTGAGGTCGTTTGTCAGGATAAGTTATGATTCGTACTTTACCTGCACCCTTCTGATTGTATCTCGTTTTCCTCTCACAATTATTAACCTCTAGAACTTATTTTGAGTACGTTACAAGTACTTAGTGTAAATATTTTAAAACAATTTACCAAGATGTATTATGAAATACTACATCTTGGATGAAAATGTATGTCTACATCATTTACCATCTTACCCAAGATACGAAACATCTACCGTCAAACGTATCTACATATTACAAATTAATAATAATATAAAAAAGGCGGTATTGAACAAGAAAAGTCTCATCTTTCCAGTTTCGATTCTCATCTACTATGTTTACCTTGGCTTCTTACAAAGGATAGTTGTTAAACGTAGTTTCCAGAAGCACTTTGAGGAAGTGAAGAAGTGACTTGCAACTCACTGCGCCGCTCTGCCTTGAGGGACACTTAACTCGTGAAACATTGACGCAAAACAAACAGACCGCTTTACTCCTTCAGGTTACTTTAAAATTGGTTTGGTTCTTTACTTGTTTTCAATGTTGTCTTTTACAAAACGATTCTTTAAACTGTAACAAAGGAAAAATTGGTCGTGCATCACCTAAGATGTTATGGACTGTGATAAGCGTAGGTACACCATACTACTCCTTATGGTTTTATTTATAATTAAAGAAACCCTAATTTGTGATTATCTATTAAATTATACGTAAACTTGGTTCTAATTTGTCATAAATACTCGTAAATAATCTGTGTTGCTGCGTGACATGTTAACGTGGGAAAATCATCATTCTACTTCCAGCATATGACTTAACAAAATTAGTTTCGATTATATTCGACAATTGACGCAGTAAATTGATCAAAATATTTAAAAAGGTCAACCTGAGGTCTGGTTTTTCATTTCTATTTATCGTGGTAATACTTTAACAGTGAGTTTGGTGAGTTATTTTATTACAAAATAAGCTAAAGTATGTTTTATCACATATATTTTATGCGCTAACAGCGTATCCGAAAATATCAGGTACTCTAAATATGCAGTTGTACAATTCGGACCAGTGTACATATATCCAATAGCACTATATCCAATATTTGATGGTTTCTCAGCTTCTGGTAAAAAAAAACTCAACCTAAAAGATAATAGAACTATACATGAGTATTTTCATTATTCCTCATCAGACTTTCAGCACTATCAAAAAACAAATATAAAACATATCGCACAATAAACATCATAACACCTAAGTTCTATAGGTTGAATCCCTCAGTACATCATATGAGCCTGTCTTTTGAAGGAGGAGCTTGTGACAAATGCACTAGTAACAATACGTATGCTATTGTTGGTATCGTTCAAGAAACTCAACTCTGAGGACAATTCAAATTCTGCATATCAGCAACTGTATCCAACTCAAGGTCGGTTTACTGCTGTCTCAGCGGTTTCTAACCTAGACATTCATGAATGGAAACTAGAGAATGGTTGTTTCCTTTATTTTTATTTGCTTGCAAATAAATGAGGAAAGGTTTTAGAAAAAAAATAATAAAAGAAAATTTGACGTGCAGCACCTAAGGACTGTGAGTAAGCGTAGTTATGATATACTACCCCTTATGTTTATATTTATAATTAAAGTAACTCTAATTTGTGATTGTCTATTAAATAATTATACGTATACTTAGTTCTAATTCATCAAAAATACTCTGTGTTGCTGCGTGACATGTTAACGTGGGAAAATCATCATTCTATATGTCTTAAGCATATGACTTAACCAAATTAGTTTTGAGAATATTCGACAATCAACGCTGTGCATTAACCAAAATGTTCAAAATGCATTAACCAAAATTCAACCTGGGGTCTGGTATTCCATTTCTATTTATGGTGCTAATACTTTAACAGTGAGTTTGATGAGGTATTTCATAAGGAAATAAGATAAAGTACGTTGCATCACATTTTCATGCGCTTACAGCGTATCCGAAAATATCAGATAATCTAAAGATAATGTTGTACAAATCGAAACAGTGTAACTATATCCAATATTTGATAATATCTCAAATCCTGAAAAAAACTCAACCTAACGGATAATCGAATTATACGAGTATATTAAGTTTTCATTATTTATCATCAGACATTATGACCCCTAAGGGCCGGTTTCGCAGCGAGGGATCTACGTAAACTCCGGAGTTTAAACAGGTTTCAGTCTAGGACTTAGAAAATCGGGTTTCGCAGCCAGGGGTTTGTTAGACTCCAGAGTTTCGTTAGACTCCGGAGTTTACGGCCTCGCCCAAACTCTGGAGTTTACGATTTGGGTTTCGGAGCGAGGGGCTAAAAGATCCTGGAGTTTATGAACGACAAAGTCGGGTTTCGCAGCCACGGATCTACGAAGTCTCGGACTTAACTATAAACCCAGAGTCTAAAATCAGTTCAAAACCAGCCGTTTTAAACCCTGGCCTGGGGCAGGGTCAGAATGGAAACTCCAGTTTAGCAGACCTTCTCCTGTACATTTTCAAAGTGTATCGTTGTTTTCATTTCGTTGGTAACTTCCAGTAATTATATGAATATTTTCGCAAATTGCTAATTATGAATAGTTTTGTATTACTTAATTTAGCCCAATTGGTTGAAATATTATCAACTTAAATGGTTAAAGATAAAATGGTTAAATTTAATGCATAAAAGATTCGCTGCGAAATGTGGTCGCGCCGGTAAGAGGGATGTGGGACAGAAGATAAGGGTTGAATGAACTCTCCTTCGTAAACTTCCGGTATACGCTCAGTACAGCGTTAACCACCATTCAGTTCATATCGTTTCAACTTGTGTGTTTCTATTTAAAAACGTCTTTTTATTTATTTTTAATCGAATATGGATTATGTGGATTAAATTGAATATGTGCGGGAACCAGCGCCGCGGAGCAAATTACCCTCAATAAATTCAATTTCCCAGATTTCTGAAGACTAAATTTTAAATTTTCAAGACCAACCTTCGATAAAATTTTCTTGATATTTTGCCTTTAGAACTTAATTATACAAAACCAACAAATGGACAAATGGTTTAGGTCATAACAAAAATATTTATGAAGATTCCATAGTCATTTGCAAAAACACAGGGTTTCGATCAAATCGTTCCTGGCCAATTTGATTCAATTTCGTAATGTAATTATAAAATGTAATTATATTAATATTAATCAGTACTATTAATTAAAAAAACGAAAGAAGTGTCATATATATCACTATTTTAAATACATAGTATATAGGCTGAATTGGTTAAACCTCCACATCTATTGGAAAATAACTCTAAATAATGGGTTTGTATTCGCTATATACAATAATCTAATAATAATAAACTGAAACTTGCTTACAAAAGATCTATATGGGTTTTTGTAATACCATGCGCAAAAAAGGTCCTGCCAGTATAGAAGTTTCTGACTGCCAGATATAGGGTTAAAATTAAACTAGTTAGGCAGAGTAAACGAAACGTGATATTATTTGTAGTAAATACGAGTAACTGGTAATCCGCACCTCAGTTGGCGGGAGTTGTCAATAATTTCCCTAAAAAGATGGAATTGTGGCCCTTCCTAAAACTGTGAAAAGGTCAAAATATTATGCCTGGATTAAATGTAACTCAAGAATTGTTTCGCTGATGCGGTATGATGAAGCACAAAGTTAAATCAATAGCATTGCTCGTTAAATCTTTACACAATGTACTAATAAAGTACCACTGGTACATTTTTTCTATTAGAAACTTGAATAGTTAGTCCGTATTTACAAATGTCTTGTTATAACCGAAACTATACCACTTTAACAACTTCGTAATAATGTTTTACTATTGCATGGTTTTTCCTGTACAATATATAAAGAATTACATTCCAGCGTATGGTGTTTTTGGGGAACCCAGTAAAATTAAAGTAAGACCTAAATATTACCAATACAATTGAATGACGTTTAGATGTGAGCGAGTGCAAAATTTGAGCTTTTAATAATTTTCTATTGAAATAACATGTCATTGTTTATTCCACTTCAAAGGAATTTCCATTTATTTAAATACTGTACTCATAAAATAATAGGGTTTGAATATCAAAACAAACCAAGTTATGTTTAAAAACACCTGGACTATACAAACAATTTTTTATGATGTAAATGTACATTATATAAACAATGTACATAAGCAGAGCAGCTAGTACGATGGGGAGGAGGAAGGGGGGAGGAATGGGATGAGGGCGGAGGGTAGAGCGGACAGCTGTTGAGCAAGGTCAGGAGGCTACAGCATGAGCAGCACAATTCCCCTACCTCTCACCAGCAGCTCAGTTCAGTCCTGACTTACTAAACTCTGGAAGTCTGAAGTCCCTGGTCACAAACCCGATTCCTTCTAAACTCTGGGTCAAATGAAGTCCAGGACTTCCCAAGTCCCATTTTACCCTCGCGGCAAAACCCACCCCTTTGATCCGGCGATTAAACTACCCCCCATGTTTATATTTTAATTAAAGTAACTCTAATTTGTGATTGTTATTAAATAATTATGGTATTGTTCTAATTCACAAAAATACCGTTGCTGTTAACGTGGAAAATCATCATTCTATATGTCTTAAGCATATGACTTAACCAAATTAGTTTTGAGAATATTCGACAATCAACGCTGTGCATTAACCAAAATGTTCAAAATGCATTAACCAAAATTCAACCTGGGGTCTGGTATTCCATTTCTATTTATGGTGCTAATACTTTAACAGTGAGTTTGATGAGGTATTTCATAAGGAAATAAGATAAAGTACGTTGCATCACATTTCTTTCACGCGCTTACAGCGTATCCGAAAATATCAGATAATCTAAAGATAATGTTGTACAAATCGAAACAGTGTAACTATATCCAATATTTGATAATATCTCAAATCCTGGAAAAAAAACTCAACCTAACGGATAATCGAATTATACGAGTATATTAAGTTTTTTCATTATTTATCATCAGACATTATGACCCCTAAGTTCTATAGATTGAATCTCTCAGTACATTATAAGACCCTGTCATTTGAAGGAAGAGCTGACAAATGCACTGGGGAACCATACGTGTGCTTTAGCTTGTGTAGTTGAAGAAACCCAGTACTGAGCAGAGTTCAGATTCTGCATATCAGCAACTGTATCCAACTCAAGGTCGGTTTACACGCTGTCTCAGCGGTTTCTAACCTAGCCATTCATGAATAGAAAATGGAGACTGGTTGTCTCTTAAGCTTTTCTTTGCTTGCGAATAAACACACAAAAGTGGGATTTTCAAAAGAAACAAACGTAAGATGTCCTCTCAGGTCTTATACTGCTTTGGCTATTTTCTCAGTGGACTCAGCTTAGCAGTCAGTATCAACCCTTATATAATCGTTATTCTTGGTACCCATTATACCACATAATCAGAAACAAGATGAGTGGTATTTAGCAATTGCATCTGATAAACATCAACTAATAAAATATACGATCCAGAGATCAGTTTTCAACCTGATTGGAACAGGGTTTAAAATTAAACAATATATTTAATCTAGTGAGCCTATGTTTTGACAAAATCTTTTATTTTAATTTTAAAACAAATCTTTTAAAATGTTTTTGCTATTTGGATATAGGTATTTTGTAATACCATTAAAATTATAGAGTAAAACTTCACACAAACCCAGTGTTTAGTCAAACCTAATGTCATGAAATACTAAACAATAATTTAGTACATTTTTTACTTGAGGTTAGTTTTAAACCTACTTACTAACCTAAAGTAACCATTTTTATTCTCTTTTGCAAGAATTTCTGGAAGTTTTTGGGCATACGAAACAACACCTGGTTTCTTAGCTTACATATGCTTTTTGTCTGTAAGAAAATATATTTGTATCAAATAAGAAACTTCTAACTACTGTAGTTTTAATACGATTCTTTATAATAGAAGTAGCTAACATAAAGTTTTTAAGACGATGAGCTAAACCGAAAGTTAGACGGAAAGCAAACGATATCAAGCTTAGACTCTATTGTTAAAAGGTAAACAATCTTTAGGTAGTAATCTTGAGACCATCACCTGTTCACTATCCAGCTCTAGAAAACAGAGGCTGGTTGGTTAAAAACCAACGTGCATTCTTAAAAGAGGTAATATATGTATTTTGTGAACGAATAAATAACATACAATTAGATTTGCTCAAACAATATAAATGCACTTGATATGATAAAGTTCCATATAATCAATCTATTTTTTGCTAAACTAAAATATCTACACGTCAACGTAAGTCTTATTGAACAGATTTTAGTAAGTGTTTAAACAATCTAAGTAACTTTTAGGCAGTTATATGTATTTTTAATTTGATTGCATACAATATGTGGCTTTACACACAAACAACCCGTAGCCTCGCTTTATTGATGGTTAACTTAATCAAGATGGTTAATACTTTGTTAGGTGAATTGTTATTAGATAGTGTTTAAGCACGTAGAAGATAAATTTAAATGAATATTTTTGTCTCGTAGTTGTCACAGCATGTAAAACTCTTGCCTCCACAATGGAATGTAATAAAACCAAACTGGACGTATACATTCGTGTAATGAACACATTCCTCCTTTGGATACAAAACATGTTTCCTCTGTTGGATGAAAGCGCAGTTAAACTTCATGTTCAACCTTTCTCTCTTTAATTGTTGCTATCTTTCAATACTTTCAGCTTTATTCGTTAATCTTTTTTGAAATATAAGCGTTCACAAAATTAATAAATAAAAACAATAGACATGGAAGACAACTATTCTTCTTGATAAAGTCCAACTACCTCTAAAAGAATCAGCAAATTGTCTATTGGTTTGTTTTCAGCTTTTTGCAAGATGTTTCAAAAGGTTTATTATGACTTTTAAAATATTTGACTGTTAGGGATTTCTAATTTAGCTCATTTTCTAGATTGGATTGGTAGCGTTAGAACAAGACTTTCTGACTTTATAAGAAAATGTTGACTATAAACGGGCAAATATTTTAAAACAGCCTTCCTGTGTAAATCGTGAGGCAACTAAAATACATTGTGCGTGTGTTTTATTTGGTCTTACATAAGTTTTACTAAAATTACATATTGATAAATTGAACTCATGTTTTATATTAAAGTTATTTTCATACACCAAAAAAAACATTCAATATGTATTTTTGGACATACATCATTGTTTCCTACCTTATTTTTGTAGTTAAGTAGTCAACGAAGTGAACAATCAAAGTTTGAAATACTCACCACTTTAACAGCTCACGTTGACCAAATTTTTAACGCTTATACCACCTAAGTGTTTTTCAGTACAGTATTAAGTTGTGTGATAACCAATGGTTGTGTGTGGTGGAACCAAGTTAATGTTCAACAAGACTTGGAGAGATCTGTCAGAGTGAAGAATGGTGTAGTGTTAGTGTATGCGTTAGTTCTCACGACGCTGAACGTGGTTAACAAGACCATCGGTGATAATAAAGGAAAAGCATGTCAACACTTCCTTGTGAAGTGACCGTGAGGATAGTAGTGATATAATCGGATACATGTTTATTGTGCGGGTATTACCTTTGCACTTGTTACGAAGAAAATACCTACAATAGTCTTTCTTTACGGGATTGTACTAACCATCAAGTACTCACATGCAAGAACCATGAGTATTGACAAATTCTCACTTAGACTTCAGTTAAAGGTGGAATTTTTAAGGAAACCTAAATACTAACTCTACGAGTGGCTAGATAACAATACTATCTCTAGGCTCTAGCCCTCAATACAAGTTGATCACAATGCAAATAAAGGCCTCGCAGTATAAAAAGTCTCGTTTTAATTTAAGTGTCATTTACGAAAAAGACTGAGGATTTAAACGCGTTTTGCAGCGTTTTCAATTAGAGTTCCTTAATGTTTCCATGGGACTGTATATTACTCGATGGGTATTTTTATCAGTTTTTACAAAAATTACAATAAGCCAAACACACCTAGGTCATATCACGAGTAAACACTACGTAGGTTTATTAAACTATTTATTACAGAATGCATAAACAAGTTGAGCCAATCAATATTAAAGCCCATGTCTAAGTATAAATTCCTATTAATTAAGAATTATATATAGGTATGATGAGAATAAGTGATTATAACCAACCAAGGTTCTGCTAAATACTCTGTTTTAAAGGTAAAGAAAGGGTTTATCTTGTTTAATCAGGCAAAGTTGAAATACAAAGTATTTTCTATAACACAACCCCGACCTTTACCTAGCGTTGTTGTAATTTCACAAAACATATTGGTAACGGCGACTTTGGGGATCAAACCCACACCACTGGAGTTATGTAGGTTTGATTCCCAGAGGTCACCTGATAACCCAAGAGGTCACCTGATATCCCCAGAGGTCGCCTCATACCCCCAGAGACCATCTGATAACCCCAGAAATCACCTGATATCCCTAGAGGTCGCCTGACAACCCCAGAGGTCACCTGATATCCCCAGAGGTCGACCTCCGAGGTCGCGTGCGATACAAATCCGTCACGGGCCCACTAGAGCTTCATAAAAGTAAAACTGCAATTTTAGTTAAACGAATGGGTTTGTTTTGTTACACAACAGTCCAAACGCAATACTATTTGCTTTCTGCCGGACCTCTATTTACTCGTGCGCTACTGCTTTTATTACAAAATCAATTTTGACCAGTTTAACTTTAGATTTCGATACAGTTCAACTATGCATGGCAGTGTATATAACTATATAAACGCGTTTTTCCAAACAAGTGTTTCCACACGTATGTATTTTATAAATCAACAAGTAAAGAAAATGTGTTTGTTCTAAACTGTAAAAGGTAACTTTCAAATTGCATAACAACACCACATGAAACAAAACAAATAATCTTGCCTACACGCCGCTAAGGACTAAAGCACCACTGTTGGGAGTTAAACGAAATATACTTGTTTAATTAAATTTAAAAGTTATGTTTTTTGGCAATTAATTTTAAAACTACATTTGTTTTGAGAATTTTTCTACATTGATAAACACGCAAATCGTTTCTGATATTTGTGTTATTGTGGTTCAGTTTTTCTTTTGAAAGCGAATACAATCGCATTGGATTGGATTACAAATTATTAAGAAAGTGAATAACCGCCAGTAAATATGAAAAGGTTAAGTTCATTAGGAACGATGAAGCCAACATAAAGCAATAATAGAGTGTTGAGACGAAGCAAGTTCATGAAGCGGGGAAGATGTATGACAGCTATTTACGTTGATACTCAGTAATTCTCAGGTATTCCTTATTCCTTTACATCATTCCTTTGAGTTCTCTTGAGCGTAACTGGAAGAGTTTATTTAACAAATAATTACCAGGTTCAAACTTGATGGTAGTTATACCTATATTAAACCAATGTATATATTCGAATAATTCAATATTGTTCGCACTCATACGTCAAAATATAAATGCTTTAGATGTTTACTAAAGATTCAAGTTTCAAAGCAGAAAAATAAAATATAAATTTACATTTAATACGAATCTTGAAGTTAAATTGTGTGTTTTTTAGTTTGTTTATTTTGTGCTTTTGATTGGTAACTTCAATTTCTTATGTTGGCTTACTATTGAGATTATTAAGTGACTTTGATTTGATTGAGTAAAGTGGATTTGAATCAACATGATTGATATCTCGGAGTGATATTGACAGAAATATACGAGAATTTCTCAAGCTGAGGTTATTTTGGTGTAGGGAGGAAGAAATATATTCTTTATTTTAGCACAACATTTGGAGAGTGTAAAGTATTTAACGAATGGGAAATACTCGTTAATAAAATCCACCCGTAGGTCCAACTATTTCCTAAGGGTAGATGAAGATGTTGATGTTAATATAATCTGATCTTTTCCCAGGGTTGGGCTCCTACACGATATAACATACAACATTAGACATATCGTTCTCGAGTGTGTTGTTTGAAGGTTATTTCATTAAAGAAGAAGAGGACTGTAATGTAAGGAAGAGTAGTATATCAGCTGAATTCTAATTATGACTCACTCAAAGTCATCACACACCGGATATGTACAACAGATACAATTTAATACACAGATCTTTGGTAGGAAAGGTTATCAGAGGAAAGTTATTTAAAGGGGAGGATACACTTGGATTGATAAAAGAAAAATAACTTAACCTGAAAGTGCAAAAAACACTTGTCAAGACACCGTTAATATGCTTCGCGTGCTCCAATTGAACCTATACATGAATAATAATAATCTTTATTACTAAAGAAATTTTAAGACAAAAATGTTTGGACCATACCAGGACTTGAACCCGAGTCTTCCTCTTGCCGGGCAGTTATGCTGACCAATACACCACCTACCCAACTATTTATGCCTTCAAATTTAGAGAAGTAGGCCTACTTCAACCAGAATGTTAACTAATTTCGTGACTGTAAATCAATAAGCTGGAAATATTACAAACACAATTTAAATACTATGTCTAATGACTTTTTTATATTAACCTAAACACCTAGGTTGAGGGGCTAAGTCCCGAAACCGCTAGTGTGGTTAACCAAAATGATAAAAGGGTATTTTATTGACCTTTGTTCTTTACTAAAAATTACAAGTAACCCTGTTTTAACAAACCTTGTCAAATAACTATATTTTACTTCCAAATAATGAGCCCAAAAAATGAACAGACATGTTCCCATATTTCAAAAAAATAGAGAAACCAAGCATGACCATGGCGAGTGACAGGTGTCCAGCGACCAATCACAGACGTGGTTCAGTTTAATTAACTGAAACTGATAACACAAAATACGTGCTTATGCACATTCAATGGAGTAGAATAAATCCTTTAGAACTCTGATGAATGAGTCAGTTTCTCCTAACCCAAGATAAAGAAGATGACGGACACAAATTAGAAAGTCTTTTACACGGGGAATCACGATTCAAAATTATAAGCCCAAGCGGAAAATTAGTGTTGTTAATTTTGGTTTTACAATTTTGGTGTTCTAAGAGTGTAAGTTGAGGTTTTGTTATAGTTTTTTTTGGTTATTTATCTGTTATTTAGTTGCATGCACGGCACACGCTATTTACAAACAAAGTTAATGGATATTAACAATACCAGGTGTTGTGAAATAGGAATAAAGAGTGTGAAATAAAAGTTGAATATACTCGTAATAGTATTTGAAAATTGTATTGCATGAGTAAATACAGTTGCTGATTTGAAGCATTGCACTATTGGTTTGTGACCTATTTTTAGTTCCTACTACGATGATAAGTTGTTTGTGATATTTCCTGCTTGAATTAAAGTTAAGTAAATTCCATATGAGTGTCTGTCAGTCTTTTTAAATGATTCATTAACCTAGATTTTGTCAAGAAGCATACAAGTGTAATGAAATAGTATTTTGTTTTAATAAAACAGCCAAGTAACTCCAATGTTTGGAGCAAATACTCGTAGAAACCGCGGAACAATGAGGTTTATAAAGACAATGAATTGAGAGAAACAGACAGGACTTAAGTTCATGAAGGGAGGAAGACGGATAACAGCTGTTTAACTTGATGGTCGGTAGTTTTCAGCTATTCTCCTTTATTTCGTTCACCTTTGAACCTGTTCATCAACGAATAAATAAATAATTTATTGCATAATTACATTATACATGTATCGCAATCGTCAGTTATTAGTAGCTAAAATTTTCCACTCACACACATCTAGATCTCTTTCAGACATACAGAATTTCCAATCACACGATTCATTCATTCGAATTTTCCCCACTTTAGCCCCGTGGTTGAATTAGTCGTTTTCTAATGTGTTCTCCCAGTCGTGTACCATAAACTCGTCGGTGCTGTAAAATGCGTTTGCGATCAAAACTTTTTTGAGACGAGCTTTAAATGCCTTAGGCATTGAGGCACTTTTAATCGAATTTGGCAACTTGTTGACGAGTTGAACTCCTGCCTGAGAAGGCAAACGTTCATGAACTACCGTTCTGTGTCTCCCAGTTCGGTAGTTCTCCCGGCCTCTAGTTTCGTAAGAGTGTATATCTATACCTCTTACGAGATCGCATTTACTTTTGAAAAAAATACATGTTTCCAAAATGTAGAGGCAGGGTAGTGTCAACATTTTTAAGTTTTTGAATGCTGGTCTGCACGACTCTCTCCACTGTAGCTTTGCAATTGTTCGAACTGCTTGTTTTTGCAGAATGAACAGCCTAGAAAAGTTTACATTTGTGCAACCCCCCCACAACGCCAGTCCGTAGGACAAGTGTGGGTAGATTAGTCCATAATATGCCGTCATAAGTACCTGAGTCGGGCAATATTTGGCTAGTTGTCTCAAAACATAAATGCCTGAGGCTAATTTTGAACAGACATTGTCTACGTGACAATCCCACGTCAACCCTCTGTCTAGGTGTATTCCGAGGAATTTTGTCGAGTAGACTTCTTCAATCTCAGTCTCATCCAACATAACTATTGGACTACAATCTGAGACTGTCTGACGAAGGCAAAAATGAATGAAAGATGATTTTTTTGGATTGGTTTTGAGGTTGAGCTCACTGAAATGTTGAATTGAACTGTTGAGCTCAGTGAAAACAGTTGTTTCTAGTTCCTTGATTGATTTTGAATTGAAACAGAGAGTCGTGTCATCTGCGTACTGAACGAGTCGTCCGTGTTGTACCGATGAGCCAACGTCGTTGACGTAGATCAAAAAGAGTAAAGGACTAAGTATGGAACCCTGGGGTACTCCATAGCTCAACCCCCTCTCAGTTGATCTGACGTCTGAAATTCCTACAAATTGTTTCCTATTACTAAGATATGATTCAAGCCAGTTGTGTGGCACTCCTCTTATCCCGTAATAGTCCAGTTTGCGAAGCAGGGTGCCGTGATCCACACAGTCGAAAGCTTTTGATAAATCGAGAAAAACACTTAGTGTTTGTCTTCGACTCTCAATACCTTCTACTATCATCTCGACTAGACGGACGACTGCGTCCACTGTCGATTTTCCGCTTCGGAATCCGAATTGGTTTGATGATAATAGGTTTTGCATTTCCAAAAATTTTGCGAGCCGAATGAGAAAGACCTTCTCAAAAACTTTGCTGAAAGCCGGTAAAATTGAAATTGGGCGGTAGTTTTGGGTTGACAAAGGGTCTCCCTTTTTGAAGATTGGTGTGACTTTTGCTGTTTTGAGGGAGGAGGGAACAGTCCCTGAGCAAAAAGAGTGGTTAATCAAATGCTTCAACGGTCTCAATAAGTGCTTGGAGCATTGCTTAAGGAGCCACGTCGAAACATGGTTTGTGTCGTTTGACTTTTTGGTTGAGAAATCTCTTATTACTCTGGCAATTTCCTCCTCCGTTACCGGGGCCAGAGCCATTGAGGCCGTGGGACTCGGTGTGGAGATCAAAGAGAGCTGACTTTGAGGCTGACGTAGACCTTGGTCAGCTCCCACTGAAGCAAAAAATTTGTTAAATTCGTCAGCAACCCTGAGGGGATCTTTGACTTGTTCATCGGCAATTTGAAGTTCTATTTGTTTGTCTGTTCGTGGGTTTTTATTGTTAATAATGGCCCATGCTGTTTTTGAAATATTTTTTTAGTGACATCGTAAGCTTTTGCAGCCTTGATGACCTTTCTATAGATTCTTTTGTAATTTTGAAAGAACAATTTAAAATCTTCATTTAACGTGTGCTTTTTTATTTCGGAGTAAAATAACAATTTTTCTCTCGAAACTAGAATACCTTTGGTAATCCATTTGCACTTTTGAGGCTTCAGGTTTTGTTGAATTTTTTGAGGGGACAGCTCACGTTTAAGTGAAAGTTAAAGGTCTCTTGGAACTTTTGAAACTGCTGTTCAACGGGATCACCAAAATTTAGAAAACTCCACGTTTCTCTCTCGAGGAGATAGTTGAGAAGTTGAATGTTTGTGGGCCTCGTGTCTCTGATTGTTTTTGCTTGTTGGATCCCGTTTTGGCTCATGACCACCTATGGTGACCTGCTGGCCGTAGTGGTCTGCGATAGCTGTGTTGATCACGGCTACCTGTATGCCCGTCATGTTTGTGACAACGTTGTCAATGGCTGTTGCGGAGTGACCGGTCACCCTGGTTGGTGTGTTGATTGACCATTCCAGGCCAAAAGACTTAAGTAAGTCTCCAAAACGTTTTGTCATGGGGTTCTTGACATCTAAAACATCGATATTGAAATCCCCCATGATCACAAAGTTCTGACATTTTTTGTCAAGTCTGACAACAGTTGTTCAAATTTTGATAAAGAAGATTCTAGGTTCGCGCTGGGAGATCTGTACAATCCGATGATTGTCAGCTGCGATAATTTTGTTTGAACTTTTACTCCTGCCCATTCGAGAATTTTGTCTGTTGGGTCCGTCAATTTGTAAGGTAAAAGGAGCAGGAGTTTTTAGGAACGGCCACACCTCCCTTTGGTGGAGGTGCGGCAGTGGAATTAGCCAATTGATAATTTAGAATTTTGAAGCTATTAATGTTATATTCGTTGAACCCGTGTTCGGTAACCACGAGTAAATCGGGATTGAGTTCCTCACACAAAAGAGTTAGCTCATCCCCCTTATTTGTTGCCATTTGTGCATTTTGGTGCACTAATGACATTTGATTAAAAAAATGTGGATTTGAAGTTGAATTTTGATTTCGAGGTTGGGGACCTATCATTGGTGTTTGGGTGCTAAAAGTGGGGTCCCTAAAAAAGTTGTAAAGGTTTTCGTCTGCTGAGCTCCCACTGCCTCCGCAAAGGTTTTCTCTCCAGGGGTGATGGTCACGGTATTGTCCATTTTCTCAGATGTAGGTGCCAACGGCTCACTGGTCACTCTTAACACAGGCGGAGAAGTCATCTTGCGGAGCGCCTCCATGAGTAGAGAGGCCAGCAGACGTTTGCCCCCCATTCGCAGGTGCATCCCATGGGAAGTAAAGAAGCGGCGTGTGATGGTGTTTATGTTGAGGAACACAACGTTGTCAAGACGACTGCAGAGCTCTTCTATGTAGTGGTTGGCGGCTGCTACGTCCTCATTGACGGGGCTCTTCTTCCTGAGGTCATATCTATGAGGTATAGACGGGACTAAAACTGAGCAAGACTTTGAAGTCATTCTTCTCAGGACAGTCTCAAGGTGTTCGTAGATGTCACGTCCTCCGTCTTCTGCCACGTCATTGGTCCCGGCGATGAAGATGCAGCATCCGTCTTCCGGTGTTGTTTGTGGTGAGGCTTGAAGAAGCCCTGCTCCTGGGTTACAAAAGCCAGTCACAGTTGTGCTCCCTTTGATCTTCTCCATCCGTAAGCCAGAAATTCCCCGGGCATGGCTATCACCATACACGTGAATATTTTTGAAATGTATATTATGTTGTTTTTGTTTGGTAGTTTTTGGTTTACTGTTCACATATATGGTTGGATGGGATTTTCTTTTCAAATTTTGGATTTCTGTCTGTTTGATGTGATACTTTTTTTTACTTTTGGGTTTTCTACATTTGTTTACCAACAGGAAGTTTTCCTCAGTGTCAGCTTCTGAGATGTCAGCTAAAACGTCAAAGGAATTCGTACAGCTTATAGAAGGCTTAGCAATTTTGATGCAGGTAGAATCCCTACTTTTCTTCTGGAGCTGCTGTTGCAGATGTTTATTGTCGCTGTCCAGTTGGCGGAGGGTTTCAACCATGTTCCTTGTCTCTTCTTTCAATATTGTACAATGTTCACAAGGTTTATTTAACTGTTGGATTTTGTCTTGTAGTGATTTGATTGTTTCTTCTGATTGAGCTAACTCTGTAATTAATTTTGTGTTTTC
The DNA here is from genome assembly GCA_018831715.1 of Matsumurasca onukii. Classification (NCBI taxonomy): domain Eukaryota; kingdom Metazoa; phylum Arthropoda; class Insecta; order Hemiptera; family Cicadellidae; genus Matsumurasca; species Matsumurasca onukii. The sequence goes on along the minus strand of CM032058.1, from coordinate 1,648,900 downwards.
TTCCTCCAATTGTTTTAGAAGTTCAGGTGTTACTGTAAAATTAGAGGTTGGTATAAAGGGGTCAGTCTGGACTTGATGCTTGGGTTGGTTTAATCGTGTGTTTGATACAAAAACTTGATCTGTAAATGCCATCAATCTCATATCTGATTCTACTGAATGGTCCAGGATCACTTTCAGTTCCTTTTTCAAGCTTACGACCTCTTCTTTCAATGAGGTGTTTTCTTCTGTAAGCAGATCTATATTTATATTTTGTGGTAGTTGAGTGCTTGATGCTGAAGGTGAAGGTGTCGAGTGTGGTTCTGACGGTGATGATGGTGTGTCTGGAGTGGCGGGTAGTGTGGCAGAGCTGAGTGGAGTTGTTGGTGAATTGTTGACTTTTACTGAATTGGTTTGACTGCTACTAATACTATTATTTAACGTAGGAGCCCCATGTGTGTGGGTTGTCTTAGAGTCAATTATTTGAGTCTTGTTAATATCAGTTTTAATAGAGCAGTTGCAGCTTTTCGAACAGCACCTCCATGATATTGTTTTATTATCAACTGAAGTTCTTGTCTCTCTGAATTTAAAACTATTATGAATTAAATAGATTCTTCCTGCACTGTTAATAAACTTTAATGTCATTATTATTGAGTCTTGTTGACAATATCTTAAAGTTTTAAAGATATTGTAAAGGAAGAAAAAAATCTAAATAAAGTGCAAGTAATATTGTAGATAGCCTAGTGTGTCTTCTGAATAGCGATGTAGTGCGTAGTTACAGTAGCAAAATGTTATCTCCCTCGAGGAGATTCGAACCCACTCCAATGTAGAGTGATGTATTGAGTCCGATAGCGTAGCCACTGCACTACTTGGCGCTGGAGATGAGCGGTTCGGAACGCACTGATAACAACAGTTCAATGCGAGACGCTCAAGCGTGAGCACATGTAGAGTTCTTGCTGTTTTGAGGTTAGAATTATTCTACTGTTTAAACTGCTAAAAAACTAATCTTGCTGAGCACTATAGAAGAAAACTGATATAGCGTTCTGTTCTTAGGCAAAAGTCAATCAATTTATGTTAACACTTTTGATAGAAGATCGAAAAAAACTACTTATTTATATAAAACTTACAGGAGCGTCATAGCAGCACTGAGTGTATCATGAGGGTTCCCCCTCTCTCTCAGCGCGAAGTAAAAAATGGCATATATTTGCGTTAAAAGTCATCGTTGTACGATGTTAAATCAGCAGTGCAGTATCAACGTATCAATGGGTACTTTGGCTGTACTTAGACTAATTTATATATTATTTAAGGATTCTGGCCACCTTCAATACATCCGTCTTGATTGTTGGTGGGAAACCTTCCAAGTGGTGAAAGACTATATTGAAAATTAACCAAAGAGTTCTCACAATAATTTTGAACCCTGACCGTTTAACTTATTTTAAACCCTTTCAGTGTTAAATTACAACGAAAAACTTGGGTTATCCTGTAAAATTTTGTTCATTATTATATCATTTGTTAGCAATGTTTAAAATGAACATGGTTTTAAATAAACCAGTTGGCGCCAACTAGCATGAAGTGCGACTTGCGCAAGCGCGTGGATCACTCTTCCCTTTCATATACGCTTAATACAGTCGATGACAAGCAAACCTCGCTGTAGTTGTTGCAACAAATACAAATAACACACCCTTATCTTTTGTTCGTCTGCTTTTTAACAAATTTGTAGATTTAGCTTTAATATTTATTGCAAACAACTTATTTAAATAATAAAACAGAATCAACCAAACTGAATTCAAACGATCATAAACACTTTTAACAAAAAATTGGACCGACTTCAAAACAATCCAACAGTAAATGCTATAAAAAGTGAAATAATTGTACGTCCTGTATTGCTTTACATGATACATTTATAAACAATGGGTTACTGATGTGTTACGCGAACAAACAATAATTTATCCACACCACAAGATATTACAGCTGTACCATTTCATGGTAACCAATATAATAAATATTATTTTGTTAATACATATAAAAATACTATCAAATGCGCACACTATTTGATGATATTAGACTTAGTTGTTTAATCTTCATTCACTTTGAAAATATTGAGTCGGTGCTGCTGAAGCAATATTATCTAAGAAGAAGCAGCACCGACTCCAATATTTTAAAGTGAATGGATTTAACAACTTCAAATAGCTACGTAGTGTACTCTGTGTACTTGTAGTGTAATGGATAAATTATTGTTTGTTCGCGTAACACATCAGTAACCCATTGTTTATAAATGTATCATGTAAAGCAATACAGGATTGCATTACCCAATTATTTCACACTTTTTATAGCATTTTACTGTTGGATTGTTTTTGAAGTCGGTCCAATTTTTTTGTTAAAAAGTGTTTATTTCACAATTTTTGATATTTATTCTTTTCAATCTTTATTTGAAGTCAGATTGTTTTTGTAAAGTAATTCCAATTATATAAATGTTTAATAGGCGGGATGGTTAAACAAAAATACGGCGCGGCAAAGAAAATATTGGTTCAATTTTGAAGCTGTTAAATGATTTTGTACGTAATGTAATTATATTATCTAAAACTTAGTAATTAAGTCATGAGGTCTTGAAAGTAAAGTTGAATCATATAATATTTAAAAAAGCTTTCAGCCAGTTTGGGAGGGAAGCAGCCCTCTAATCGACCCTAGGGTTGAGTCCTTCAGCCTCTGTATCAATCGCTGGTTTGACATGATTTTCTTCAGTACAAACTGAAGTAAATGTGTACTGAGTATAGCTGTGAGTACAGCTCTTCTAGGTAGACAATTAGACCGCTGCACTCAAGACACAAATCTGCTACACGGGAGTGGAAAGAATCGCCTGGATCACGGTAACGCTTCGTCCTTTGGCCTCGAGGCCTTTGCTTATGGTAACAATGCAGATCATAGGCCGTTTGCTTTTCCCATGGCTTGCTCGAAGGATCAATTAGTGATTGGCTTCGCTCGCGGTAGCGTTTTGGCCGAACGGGTATGGGACATCAGGGTGATTTGGCTTATGGCTCGTTACACAAGCCTTCGGTCTTTTCTAATAATAAGCTCGCAGGAGTAGTTCACTTCTGAAACGTAGTTTCGGTGCTTGGTCAAGCTAAAAAGGACTAGGTGGTTCGCTCCACTCGCATTGACGCTTCGTTGTTGCTGGCCTTTCATTTGCTTATTGCCAGTTCACAAGATCATGTTTAGTTAGGTTTCGGCCCGCATCCTTATGACTTATGAGTAGTTTGCTCTTCCTTTATCAAGTTTGTTATATTATGAGCCGTTTACATTGCTCATAGTAACGCGTCGTCCTTTAGGCAAATTAGTAGAGATTTATTTTGCTGTCACTTTTGTGTTTTCTAACTTTGCCTTTCCTTTAACTTAAAAGTTTTTAAAATATGTCGGGCGAGCTATTTTCTGAACTATTTATAAGTTAAAGGTGTTTGTACGGTAATGTACATAATTTATTAATGTTGAAATTAACACAAATGCAGTTCAGATTTACGAGTAGTTCACGCTTACCCTTAAAGTGTCTGATTGTTTCTAAATTTTCTCCAGTAATATACGTATTTTAAACGTATCAGGGGTACAATTTTGAGTAGGTTATGTTCTGGACAGAACGGTACCATTATCATATCATATACATCCATCACATCGAAATGATAACATCATCAGCTTAAATTCAAGAAAAACCCGTGTTTGCGTAAAATGTATCGTTTTTTAACATTTCATAAAACATTTTATGGAAACCACGTTGTAGAAAATTCAATTTTAATTAGCCTTGTACCTTAACTATTTTATAACCTTCAAAAGCGAGACCTATACCACTAAGACGCATGGAGTACACGTTTCAGCATGTCATTTTGGACATTTTATACTTGTTTACAGAATCTATAAAAAGTTTTAAAGCTATAAAATACGTTTTTTTGTTGAGAACATAGCTATGCACAGAATCGTATCTTAACCACTTTAATTATATTGAAAATAAAGTTTCTATGGATATAAAACTAATACGAAACGATAAAAATAACGTGCTTTTTAGCGAGAAGGAGGCCATAGCTCGGTTAATATGAGTGTAATCATAGCAAATATATATATTTTCTGAAAGAAAATTAAATTTTACGGCACAAAGTTCCTTCAAATCTTTGGTCAAGTGTATATTTTGGCGTCTAGAACTCTGTAAATACAAACAAAGACATTTTTCGAGTATTTTAGTAGACGAAAATATCTATTTATCTCAACAACACCCAAGATTTAGAAGAACTTAAGACTACTACCTTGTTGAATATTTAATTCTACATCGAAATAGTGCTAGAGAAATCCATTTCCGGTTCGAAATAGTGTTTTACCACGCAAAACACGCAACAAGTACACGGGTTTTGAGATTTTTTGAGGTTTTTACTTTTTTATATAGAAATATAAGTCCGATCAAAATGATTTTAAATTGGACCACTATGGAGTTAAAATCTACCAATCAAAGCAAACTGTGTAAAACGGTGCCCGCGTTCAAAAGTAATTCGTGAACAGACATAAAAAAATCGCCCAAAGTCAACTTGTATAACCTCCTCGTTTCACTGAAGTCGGTCAAAAATAACTACGCATGTTACAGAAACAAGATAGTTTAAATAGTGTTTGTAAACAATCCGCCATCTTAGATTCTGTTAGAACGGACACAACTGAGCCGCGTGAGGGGAAAGTCTATCGGGAAGTGGTGGGGGGGAGGGGGCTGTGTCACAGCTGTTTATACTCTCCTCTCCAGGATTCATGCTAATCGGCGCGGTCTGTATATGGTTGAATAAAGTTACAAAAGATTTTTGTCGATTGGAAAATGTGATATAACAACAAATAATAAATAAATTATTGTGCTTGGATTTGATTCAATCCCATCAATGTCCCACGTGCTTTGTAACATTGTAAAATTCTACTTTTGTAACAAAGTAATAAGCGAAAGACGAGATCGTGACCTCTAGGCAAATCAAACCGAAAAACATTCATTCAAATTGGTAAGTCCTAAATGGTAATGTTTCAAAATAATAGTGTCTATGAATGCTGTTAACGTGCACTTGTATACGAGTATAATTATTACGTTTTCGCTTTTATCTATATTATAATCAACTACGTAATTGTTTAAAGCAAATATGATATGACATAATTATGTAAATACACAATTAAGTTTTAGTGTGCAAAAGCTAGTTTACGCCTCGTCTAACAATTGTCAGAAAGCTCAAAGTCTACACGGTGAGTGGGAGAACATGTAACCGAGGAGGAGAACAAATATTTGACTTTGTTGAAATGGAAACCAACCTTGCTTTGGCCTAGATGCTTTTTGCGTTCTCAAACAGAAATCAGAGCTGTTGTTTGACTATCAGGTTGACTGTAAAACGTGTGTTAATCAAGAAATTCCACGAGAATGTTATAAATTTCACAATATATTTATTGTATTACAGAGACGCAGTGTTTTGAAAAATGTGTGTCAAAGCCAACAGGCTGATTTCTCAAATACTGCACGTCTGACAATGATGCATACATAACGCAACATCGTAAGCATGAAGCCACACTTGATAAGGTTTTTAACTTTGACAGATGTAATTCAAAAATATTTTACGGTAAACTCATAATCTGAAAGGCAAACAATGGATCTTTATATACTGGGTGTATTAGGATAAATCTGAGGAGCGCACCAACAACTTCTGACGACAGAGATTTGAAATACTTCAGTGACGCAAAAACGGTATGAAGTGGTTATCGAACATTGAAAAGGTATTAAGCTTTTAGAAGGCATTATTCAGTGGTTTTAGCTTTGTCGTCTTTAATCAAGAATTTTGTTTTCATGACGTTACTCTTACCCCTTACTTTTACGTTTTAAAAATATTGTGTTAAAAGTGTTTTCAGTAATCTACTTTTTTTAGTGATCAAATGGCTTTTACAGGAGAAGTTTTATTGGCCAATGTTTTAATAAACATAAAAGTTTTAAACTTTATTTACCGATATTTCCTAAATTTTATAATATCCGCCATTGCTTGTTTGGGTTTAAAATCAGTAACGACATCAAAACTTACTGTATACACGTCCTTTTTGTCATGTAAACCTTCCTTCATATTGGGCGTACGAACTATTTGGTACAATACAATTATATTTATTATATCGTACTAATTGATACTGCGATGATGAGAAGACTGTGGTATAAAGAATGTAATTTAGATGGGAAAATTTATTTTGAAAGACACAAAGTACATCAGCGGGGTCTCTTGACTGAGCACTTCTGGGAAATTGTTTTCATCACAAAGACAACTTTCAACTTCTCAAACATTGTGAGTTTCATCAACAGTTTATCAATGACTGATTATTTTTCTCAGGAAGAATACTAATGCTTTTGTCACATTATAATTCATATATTGTTGCAATATCTTTATATTACACTGGATAAATTAGCTGACCACATGAAGTGGAACGAGATGCCTAATTCGATATTTATATTATTTTTATGTTCATTTTGATTTCAACTATCCGCTTTCATCATAAGGTTGATCAAGACACTTAATTTTTATTAATTGGCAAAACTGCATTTTAGTGTTTGTTTAAACCAAAGTAAATTTGGAAAATAAAACTGTGCAAATTTTATAGTATAATTCATCACTAGGTCCTAAAGTGACACTTTTTGACACCCGGCTGCGCTTCGGACGTTAAATGACCGAGGGTCAAAAAGACATTTTGAGCCGAGTGATGAACGATATTTTCGTCATGATGCAAATAATAATGAGAAATAAATGTCAGAAATAGTATATTTCATCATTAGGTCCTAAAGTGACACTTTTGACACGAGGACAAGTTAACGTCCGACGCGCAGCCGAGGACGTTAAATGACCGAGGGTCAAAAGACACTTTCGGACCGAGTGATGAACGATATTTTTGTCATGAAGCAAAAAGTAGTAAGAAAGAAATGATAATAAACGTTTTATTACATAAACTATTAACTAAGTAAACATTGGTTTGTGCCCAGCAGTCTGAATTTAATGTTTTGAAGAAACAGCTGTTTCACTGATTTACTACACGTCAGTGTTACATTTCAAAACAACCAAAACAAACTCGTTGAACCAGCTGATGTACTTGCCACAAAAGATCATTAAATTGACCTTTTTCTCCCTAGGGAGAAAAAGATCATTAAAACAATACTTTATTTACCTTGGCACAAAAGTAACACTTTAGCACTGTCAATACATGTGTCTAAAGCAGCTGTCTTCAGAGCAGAATGACAAAAAGAAAATTTAGGTGACTACAAGCCTACAACCCAAAGAAATACAAACATATTCTAGCCTATATAACACGTCGTACAACTTAGCTTTTCGCTATTGTGAAGTCAATATGCCTTTGGCAAAAGGAACAAACCAATGTAAAGTACATGACTGTAGCCCATTGATCAATATTAGACACAAAAAGATACATGAAAACAGCGTTGTTAGTTAAATAATGTTGCAAAAATTTTCGATTATGAAATTGAGCGTGATGACGTCACCTATGCAGTTCCCCAAAGCTTGAGTGGGGACTTAAAAGCTCATCCCACACACTTCCCTGTTTGTTTATCATTTATCACTTCCATCGCAGCTGTATAATTCAAAATGAGCTGCAAATTATATTAATTAATTTTTCCCAAGGACTGTGCTTTGTAGCACTAAGCGTAAAACTAATAATGATTACTAATCTCGTTTATGGTTTATCTAAATTATCAAATTTTAAAACTACGGCCATTTAAAAGTTTCAAAGTCAAATTAAATCAAATGAGAATTTGACTTTAAAAATTTTAAGTGACCGCCGTTTGAAATTGGTTAAATCAATTATTTCAAGCCGAAATAAAAATAAATGTCATTAAGCATTTTCGACTTACTTTTGTATGTAGAATCTGGTTGTTCATAGTGCGTAACACATGTTTTTGACACGCTTTTGATTTCAATTAATACAATGTTAGTTTTGAGCAACAAAAATAAGCTATCCAATTAAATAACTCAACTTCTTTTTTGTGCTTTGAAAATCCAAGAGAAAAACTATATGGAGAACCACTAGTAACTATTAATTGCTTTTAGACATGCTAATGTGGGTTTAAAACGTTCAGGACCATCTTATACAATCATTGTCTGGTAAGTTGTAAACAACTTCGTCATTTCTAGAAAATTCTGTATTATGGAATTACAGGTTATAATATAAACATTTTTAGATATGTCTTATTCAATAAGTTTAATAGTATATTAGTATGAGTTACAAGTTTGAACAGTATTTTAGAGTGAATATTTACCAACGTTAAACATTGAACGTGATTTAAAGTACGCGAAGGTGGAACAAAGATTATATCGAGTGATTTCCTCACTCTTATTTCCCTTTTGCACTATATTTTGTACTTAAATTGCTTTTCCAGTAATAGCAAGGGGCACGAACCATGATATGTCACCGAAATTTCCCTAACTTTTACACACCGCAGAATGTATTTTAGAATATTTAGTTAGTTATATGATATGAGATTTACCGTATGAAATATCTACTAACACTATAAGACCAAGATGTTGACTGGAATAAAACAGGGTGTATACAAACTGCCGTTGAGTATTTTCAAGGATCATTGGTTCTCGAGCTTAATAAACCTATAAAATCATATTTTCATTTGTCCAAGGTGTTCTTGTCTAGCTAGCAAATTGTGTTTTATCTTTTATTTTTGGGCAGACATTACTTGTAAAACTTGCATGAATTTCAATACAAACAAAAGTTCCTTTTAAGGCTTAATTTATTAAAGATACCATGTATAACAATTTAATACTGTTAATAAGTATTTTTTCTCCATGTTAATTTTTTTCTTGGAATTGGTATCAAATACAGGCTTATTTCAAATGATTTTCACGATTTCAAGTGTGTATAAAATGTAGTTTTAAATGTTATATATAGAAACAAAATGGTTACATTTTAAGAAAAACTCAAAAAGTTTCGTCACAAGTACTCATAACTTTAAGTTTTTAATATGGGTACCCCTTGTGCTACAACAAATTTCAATCCTATAATCATGCTCTTGCCATACGTTGATAAGAGTGTCTTGATCCATTGCTTTGATGACATTGGATCCGTTGTTGGATCTCCAGTTTGCTAATGGAAATTGTGCTGTGTACACCTTATCTTTGATTTATCCCCAAAGAAATAACAGGAAGTATTATCCGAAGATACTGGAGGTCAGTTCAGGAGTACGTCATCATTCGGACCTCCGCGCCCGATCCATGTCCAAAGCTAAAATGATGAGCATTAAAAACATTTTTTTACAAATGCGACCATTTGTTTCAAAATTCAATTACTACTTGCGATTAGATTGGTTACTAGGAGGATCTTCATTTAACCTATTTCTAAAACTTGGTTGCGCACTAATAAAACATTGTTTAATGTGATAATCCATTACACAACAAGCATTACTGTCTTCAAATTCAACTATTACACAGCACTTACAACAATTAGATACGCACCAAAACCAGTATAAATAAAACTTAATGAGTTTTTCTTTCCAATGGTACCAATTAAAACGGTATAAAAGCAAATTTACCTAGTAATAATTATAATAAAAATCATTTGTAATAGCCCCTATTAACAAAATAATTCAACAAACACCATTAACACAGGAGGCATCGTGTATCTCAGCTGTTTTTACCATGGAGGGATTTGAACTTGAAAAACATTGAGACTTTTTTCACATAACTATGCTTCATTAATTCTTCATAGCACGTGAAATGAGCCTAGAGCTACTGTATGTGCTACGATAGTGATCTAAAGTACTTATTTTAATTTAAGTAATTACCGAAGACATTTCACAAGTGTACTTGTGAAGTGACAAAACCATTAGTACAATTAAGATCCCTAGAGCCGAATGTTACCGGCAGAGCTATTGGCAATAACAGACGTTATGTTTTACGAGTAAATGTCAGTAATTCTGTAGTTCAGTTTAGACGGTTGCTACACATAAAACATACTGTTACAATTGAATGTAAATACACAAAGTTTGTTGAATACTGAACGTGTAAATTTGGTTCACGTAATACGGCACACTTATATATTTGTATGTATAAAGAGCAATTAGTAGTTTGGTTCGAAACAAAATAACTAGTGAACCAATATTTAATTAAGTGCTAAAGATTGTTAAGACAATAACCTGTTGCATTCAAGTTATTTTGATTAAGATGTTAAAGAATAACACAATGATGCAAAGACATTATGATACGATAAGAGATTAATAATACCCTTAAAATAACTCCCCGACATAATTATAAAACCTGTTTGCCAAATTATCAGGCTAAAACATTTAAGGTCTTTTTAAGGGGGGATTTTTAAGTATATTACTGTTGTTAGCCTTGAAGATGTGTGAACAACTATTTTCAACAACGTCTCTTACACTCGTATGTGTCTCAATTTATTCTATAAAACACACTTTTAGTTTGTGTAAATAGGTTAAATACATGTACGAGTATATGAGTAAAATTAAATTTGATAGATGTACCGTGCCTATACGAGTATTCGCATGTAGTTTCTTTGATGTTTTCCCCTATTACGCCTTTTTGATATTGATCTTAAACTATTACAAACAAACATTGCTCTGAGAAGTCTGTAATTATTAATAACAATAACTAAAATAAATAGGTACTCTTTATTTGTATCGACATTGGTTCATCAAGTTGTTAGGTTTGTTGGTGTCTGCCTGTCCCAAGAAGTGACAGGTACTAGCGTTAAAATATCCCCGAAGATGCGTGCTTACTAAAGTCACGCGAGTCTCAAACACTTTTTTCTCGTGTAGGATTTGTATCATACTCTAAGGGTTATTGCGTTTATATGAAATGGCGAAGTAATTATTGAGTTGCCACTAGCGTTAGTCAAATAACTATGACATTAGCATGTGTACAGTATTTAATTTTGTCGCCAAAGAGCTGTTTTTGTTTGTGTTAAAGTGAATCTAACACGTCAATTGCTGGGTTGTTTGTGTTTGTGGTCAGATCAATAAAGGCATAAATAAAGCAGATTGCATGACAAACTGTTTGACAAAGGGTTAAGTCTAGGTCAAGCTTGGTGGTTTCAACTTGATATTGTTGGCAAAAGGGATCCAAAATTCACATGTACCATGTAGTTGTTTTGACAGTCAATTTTAAAAATATATAGGCTACTAGACTTAAGTGCACTCCTTTTTTTTATACAGAACAAGAAGGAAGAACAAGTGGTGTAAGTGTAAAATAAACTCAGCTATTTAGAGTTATGTCTAGAAGAAAGAAAGATCAGATTATTTTAGGAAATAGCTAGGCAATATTCTTTAGTCCTCTAAATAGTTTCTACCAGTGGTCCATTATACATTCTTAAATTGTAATTCACCTTCCATTTCACCAATTCTGTATCATATCCATTTTCATAAAAAGTCAACACAAAACATTTGTTGTACATTGACTTAATAAATTAAATTAAAGCCTTTTGAGAAATGTAGCGTTTTACTCGCTACATTGCATCTTGTTATTTTACTTGAAGGATAGTACAATAATAACTGACATTATTTTTTTATTTTTATTTGTGTTTAGATATACCTACATATGGAGCACACAAATGTTACTTAATCTTTGTTTTAAGTTGTTTAACCTTTCACCACTTATTTCGTTATTTTTCTGTTAATTGATCCTTTTTGGCGAATTTAATAATATTGTATTTTCAAATCGTAGTGCAAAGCTCTTAGTAATCTGATTTCCTGTATTTTAAGACACCAAATGCAATGGGAGTGTCCTAATGAATCACCTTAACTGGAAACAGGTCGTACTCCTATTTTTTCTAAATGCTCTTGACAGTTCCTTAGCAGACAGCAATTTCCGTCCCAACCTGTATCTGTTTGATGTCATGCACCAAACAAACCCTACAGTGGATTATCGATGGAGGAGTAACCGTTGAGGTCTGACTGTCAAACGGCTTTTGGGGTTTCCTAGTTGCCATATGTTCTGTTTCTAAAAAAACTAGATATTTCATTGACAGTTATACAAATTGTGAACGTTTTTTAAAGGTCTTATTAATTTCAAATTAGAGAAAATAAAAACAAAATTCGATACTTTCAAGCATTTTATATTGTAAGTATTGAAAGTATTGGCTTTTCCTCGGGAGCTTCTTATTGGAATTTACAATAAATTCATGCTTGAAAACAGACAATCCAATAAGTTTTTTAATTGCTAGGTCAGGCCTTTCAAAACGATTTTTTCCATCTGCGGACCTATGAGGAACAATGGTTGAATTGTATGTACTGAATGTTTTACAATGGTTGATTTTTCTTCTTGACAGTATTTTAAATTGGTTTTGTGTTCTTTCAAACGGGTTTTAAATTTTCTTTTAGTGTGTCCAATATGTTTTATATCACAGTTATCACATTACATTTCGTGTATGCTTGATTTTTCTTCGTCTCTAAAAAATATAAACATCGTTACTGAAAGGCCTCACCCAGCAAATAAAACATGTTTTGGATTGTTTGTGTTCATTGGTTTTTGTTTTTATTTTCTCTAATAAAAAATTTATTCAAATACCATGCCTCAAGTTCTCAATTCCGAATGTTATAACCAAATTAATACATGTTTATGAAGTTAAACCATAACGTTGAATATTTATAGGAATGAGCACAACGTGCAAGCAAGCATTATTGGTTCGTAAACTAAATCAGCGTCTGATATTGACAATAGAAGCGCATGTAACAGCTGGTCTGTAAACTCGTAATCTGTGTCAGTTTCCTAAATTCTAGGAACTTGTGCATCATCTGCTGAACAGTGGACCTTTTTAAAATAATTTAAATGCACCTGGAACGAGTCTAACATAATACTACGGGAACCGCACATTTTTAAATGAAAGACTAATGAAGCCACGCATTTAAAACTAGCAGACCGTTCAATTGTTCAATCTTTAATTGAAAAAGCCTTTCTTATCACAAGTCATAAGAAAATAACTGAATCATGGGGATACCTTCGTACTTGCTTTCAGCGAAAATAATAAAATCTCATAGTATAGAGGACTTAAAAAGTTGTCAAAAACGTAACTAATGTCATATGATTTATACTAAAAAATATTATTATTCATGTAAATTCCTTTGTTAGAACAAACTGACTTATTCATAAAATTTCAAAACATGTCTTTCATCCATTGAATAGTTCATAAAACTGTATTTGTGTGATACTTTTACAATCATTCGGTGTAATACTTGTCTTTAGTTGGTCTTCTGCTGTTCCCAGCCAGCCAGCCAGTCAGCCATTCATTCAGTCAGTAAATGAGTAGCAGTCACGAGCAGCTAGTACCGGCCAAGAACGTGGTTTCTGTAAATGTTTGTTTTTTATTTAGGTTGTTTTGCGTGTTGTAAGTTTTTCTAGGCTAGTTGTTTTTTAATAAAATACATTAAAAACGGTAAATTAATTTGAAAATACACTAAAATAAAAGTCATATTTTTGAGGTGGAGGACTAGTCAGCTTATGTTAATTACTTTTATGTTAGTTTATGTTCTATTTGTTTACTATGCTTTAATTCACTTGTCGCCTTAAACCGGGAAGTGACTCCAGAACATGAAACTTCAGATTTTTCTGTTCACTAAAAACTATGGAAATAACCTCAAACAAACTCGTTTCACGTAGATTAAGTTTTCGTGTGCAGTTGCTATTACCAAATTTAGAAGCTGATTGCTATATATGAACATGTACTGTACACTTCACTTGTTGAACTGTCCACACAGAACATCCTAATACTGTATAATGCAAAATCTACTGGTAACTTGGAAAACGTTGTTTTCATATTTCTCTCTCAATGTCCCTCCGCTCTATTATCTCAAATAATTTGTAGGTTGAAAACATAAACTGAAGCAGTACTAAACGCTCCATTTCAACAATCTTATTTCACCAACATTTTAAGTAATGAAGGATCGAAGGTAATTTTAAACCATATAGCTTAGGTATAGGACATATTTAAAAACGAAATATCGTGCTTACGCCCGGAGATGCATACAGCTCTCAACCATACAACAGTAGGATAAGTTCAGGGTACAAAATAAATAGTTCTGTCAGATCATAAAAAAACAAAGATCTACTGAAATAAATTACATACATTTGTTCCTCAATATTTATGAAATCAAACAGTTACATAAATAAGCTGCTATAATAACATGAATGGTTACTAAATTATATAATAAAACTATACTATACCCATAACACCAATACGTCATTGCAGCATTGTCAAACAAAGAAGACAACAGGCCTCTTGTCTACCGCTGTTGTAATTTATCAGTTTGCAGTTTAGTCAGTGACAGGCTGCAAACTATCCATGGCTACAATATGCAAATCTAGTCCAAAGTTCTGGGGTTGAATCAGTAATTATGAGTCCATGCCTGGAATATACAGTATATTGGTTTTGTTTGACCAACAACGACAAACAACCATTTGGCCAAGGTGACTTAGTAGGAATCAAGTTCAAAGTAACATGTTAGTTGTTAATTTTTGTATAAATTGTAATCTTTTCAACGGTTAACCTACATAGCTAACAATAATAAAACAGTATTAATGTAGTATGGAAATAATAGCCGTTTAAGAAAATAGTAGTAGGGTTGTCATTATTGTCATTGACAAAGCTGTCTATAACTTGACTCAGTTGCGTATTTATGAAACAATTGTTTCGTTCAAAACGTTTTTAAGATTGAAACAAATTTGGTTTCTACAGTTTTAAAACTAGTCCCAGCTGTTTTCTAAAGAATGACTAAATTTTTTACTCACTATCAAAAGACAAAGCTTTGAGGACAAGTTCAACAATGGCACGTCCAGGCAGATTAGAGGAAAACACTGCAGTTGCTCGGTTAAAAGGCACTGAGGGAAGAGAGCTCAAGGGACCAAGTCAATCATTCGCTTTTGCTGTATAATCACTTTACTCTAGTTCTGAATGTTCTAAGTGTTGTTGTTCAAGTGACTGCATAATACACACTGTGGTATTTGCAGAGGGATTAAATACATAAAACATTATAAACGAATTTTAAAGTTATTTTCAGATTAACAAACTAAACCAAATGATCCGTATAGGGTTATAAATCATTACGTATACAAACAGTCAGAAATAAAAATGGTGTGAGTAGCAAATTGGAAATAGTGTATTGAAAAATTCTTGATTACTAAAAAGAAGTCTTGACTATCACTTTAAAGTGCATTTAGTAACAGAATTGTTTATAACAAAATAACACATGTTTAGAACAAAAATAACAGTAATTAAAACCCAAGATAATGAATGAATTTAAAATACATTATTGAACTGTGCTTCGGATCAAAAGACCATTCTTGCGAGGAAGATAATTCAACTTTCTAAGCAAAGGTTAATTAAAACATGTGTTCTAAAATGAACAGTTAAAAGAAAATAGTTTATCTCCGGTACAATAACGAAAGGAAGCTCACAAGGTATTTTCCTGTGCACTGTTTATGTGCTTGGGGCGACACTACTGGCCTCTGTGTAGCTAATTGAACAATGCGTTATCATAATTGTAATAGTTTTTTTGCAAAATCTTTGTCAAAAACATTGGTAAAGTATGAAAAGTGTTGTACGTAAAATTAAATGTTCTTGAAAGCCAATGCTATTTTCAAATTTTGCACGAACATGAAAGTTTAGATTAAATCTTAGTTTGGCACTCACAGAGGTAAATGTCAAGGCTATTTTGAATTATTTAAAAAAACTGCTTTTATTTACTGATACGTTTCTTTAAAATGCTGCTCAGTTTCAGTCACCAAATTAGGTATATTTAAATTAATTTATAAAGCTCTACTGTTCACAAAACTACAAGCAGATAATGCCCAAGTTCCTGGAATTTAGGTAACTGACACAGATTACGAGTTTACAGACCAGCTGTTACATGCGCCTCTATTGCCAATATCAGACGCTGATTTAGTTTACGAACCAATAATACTTGCTTGCACGTTGTGCTCAATCCCATAAATATTCAAACTTACGTTTTAACTTCATAACACTATGTTCATGTAGTTTATAGTTGACCTGTAGATAAATTAGAATGGAAAATAGTTATATAACAAAATCGTTGTTGTTGTAATTAAGTAAAAACAGTGTTATTAACTCGTATCTTTATAATTATATTTGCTGCAGTGGCTTGGTTTTCTGATTTCGTTATTTATTGTATTTTTTAATAAAACAGAAATAATGTTGTATATTGGTATAAATAAATATATACAAGTAAATAACCTACCAAAAACCATTAAACATATATTAAACCTTTGTTACGCTGCACAAGGTACTATTTTTATATGTACGTCTAGGTACATATTTTTTGTTCGCTCTGTAAATAAAAGCAAGCTAATTTATAATGTACTAGATCCGTCTATACGGAAGAGCATCCCTATATCAAAATGAATGGGTAAAATTAATGTCACATTTGAGAAAAGTATCGCCTACAGAACTGCTGTGTCGACAATATTCGTTTTTTGTACAGAAGTATGACACACTTGGTTTATTAATATGCCCTTCAAAACATGCTCTTGACTTTTTTTACTTGCCTTTAAAACGTATATTTTTAAATAAATCAATAAAAATGTTGGTATTCACAGTTTTACGAAGAAAACTAGAAAGCGTACCACCAATAACATCTCACCAGCCGCTAATCTACCGATAATCCACTGTGGCTTCGTATGGTGTATGAAGTCTCACCGGTCACCATGTTAGGCCGGAAATTGCTATCAAAAATAGGCACCCAAAGAAATAGGCTTTCACAGTTACAACGCCGGTGGCACTGGTGTCCATAAATACAAGAAAAAGATAACTAAGGCCAGTAAAGAGAAAAATATTAAGATAGAAAAAAACAACCTTTATTTAACGGTAACGTTGTAAATTGTACTTACCTATCTATTCTATAACTAGTTTACCAAAAAATACAAATTTCAAATTAAAAAGTAAAAAGTGAGAAATAACAACAAAGGTTAAATGCAATAGGTATACGTCTTATATGTTTGACTCATTAAAAGTATTAAATATTTGAATTGAACGTTATATACGGGTATAATAAAATGAAGTCATATAAAAGTAAACAACAAGTTGCAGAAAAATAAAATTGAGAACAAGTATGAAGCCACTTTTCTCAGAAATATTCCAGTATAAGTTGAGTGAGTGCACATACTTCTAGTAAGTATTCTACAAATGACTAAACACAACTTTATAATATATGTGAATTTATCGAGCCCTTTTGCTAACAATATCAAGCTGAAACAAGCAAGCTTGACCTAGACTTGAACTGTTGTCAGACAGTTTGTCATGCAATCTGTTTTATTTATGCCCTTATTGATCTGACCACAAACAAACAACCCAGCAATCGATGTGTTGGATTTACGTTATTTTCACTCATACAAAAATAGACGGTAAAGGTCCTGCCTCCAAAACTAAATACTCTACTCATTGAAAAGATTGGTAATTTCATGTGCATTAGGTTTACTCAGTTTCAACTATAATTTATATCGTCTCAAATCTTTGAGTACTCACTTCAGTTAGAAAAAATTAAACGTAATAAATTATGAACCCTACATGAGAAAACAGTGTTCCCGTGGATGAGACTCGCGTGACTTCAGTAAGCACGCATCTTCGGGGATATTCTAACTCTCGTACCTGTCACTTCTTAGGACTCCACTAAACCTAACAGCTTGCTGGACCAATATCGATATAAATAGAAAGTATTTATTCAATGATTGTTATTAATTACCAGAAGAGACTTCTCTGAGCAATGTATGGTTGCAATAGTTTAAGCGCAACACCAGGAAAGCATACTGGCGAAACAGGCAAAAGAGACTCCGTACGTACAGGCACAGTAGATCTGTTCACCTAAATATCAACAATACACACGTACGTTTAACTTAGTTACTTAATGGCTAAATAATTATTTTACAGTGGAAATCGATAAATATCTATAGAATACTGCGTCGGCCAACATAGGAACATAGGAGAAAATACTGACTCCTGGGTCTTCCTGGGTAGTGACGAGAAGTATTTTTAGTCTTCTTTTGTACTATTGGATCTTTTAACTGATGTACTATCTATTTGTCTTCAACATTTTCATCAAAATAGCCTAAATACAACAGGTATAATTTAGGCTGATAAGAAACCTAAGCTTTTCACTATGCACAATTACCTTGATTTTGAAAACAAACTGATTTTCGTATAAAATTGATGTGCTATATTGCGAGACCTAAATGTACCTTACTAATGCAGTCAACAGACCTTGGGCAAAACGTGTCTGATCTGAAAACAACAAATCTACTCGTAAAACATGACACCACGGATATTGGCAATAACACTGCAAGTAACATTTGGCTCTAAGGATTATAGTTGTACTTATGTTTTTGTTGGTTTGAAAGAACATTTGATATTGCTTCAGTTAAGTCGGTCTATTTGGGTTTTATTTCCAGGGGAGTGAAGAATTGTACTGGTCAAAGAGATAGGCTTTCTTAAACAGAGATTAAATAATGGAATTACAACTTTCATAGTGAGTTTTCAAAGTAACTAACTACCACTGTATTTGTGTCACCTTAACTCAAATATGCAGCTACAATAGTTGTCATGCACTTGGTATGTAGTATTTACTGCAGCTAGAACAACATTTTGAATACATTATTATAGCAGTCTAATAAGATAACATGTCACATACCCTAATTTCGGTAATAAAATGTTTATAATAAGTCATCAAACTTAATATCTGAATGAGTTTTTACAACATACCTTAATCTACATTCAATACAATCAATTTTCAACTTGATAAAACAACTTTGAGCATTTGAGTATTGCGTGAAATCTGGTGCAACAATTCACTGAATAATTTAAAATACATGTTTTGGTTGTAAGAGTCCGGGAAACTTCGGTGACATATCGTAGGCCTATGGTTCGTGCACCTTTGCTATTACCGGGAAAGCTATTTAAGTACAAAAAATAGTGCAAAAGGGAAATAAGAGTGAGGAAATCACTCGATACAATCTTTGTTCCACCTTCGCTCACTTAAATTCACGTTATGCTTAAATATTAGTTGAATATTTCATGTTATATTAAATATTCACTGGAAAATTGATGTAACTCGCACGTTTACTTCTAATACTTAAATACTATGAAACTTATTATATAAAGCATATTTAAAGTTCAC
Source organism: Matsumurasca onukii (assembly GCA_018831715.1). Lineage (NCBI taxonomy): Eukaryota > Metazoa > Arthropoda > Insecta > Hemiptera > Cicadellidae > Matsumurasca > Matsumurasca onukii. Next base: position 1,629,747 of record CM032058.1, on the reverse strand, counting down.
GCCTTAGTACAAGGTATTTATTAGTTAATAGTTTAAATATTTAATTTGTAAAATAACTCAAAAAAACTTACCAAATTGATGGTATTTATGTTATATTGGTAGTAACGTAGTACATAAATAGCTAACTAAAACTTAAAATAAGTTAATTTTAATCTGACTCTGACTTTTGAAAAACTCAGGTAGTAGAGAAGTTATATTTAAAAAGGTGACAGTAAGGTCACATTAACTAAAGGTCACATTAAGGTCCTCTAGTTTATCATTAGCAACGGCTTACTCCCGCCCTCAGGGTTTTAGGAGTTAACTACTGACCTTTTTGCAAACTAAAAGATAAAGTATTTGATTATTTAGAGCTTGAGGTGAGATAGTTTTGGAAACTCAACCCTTTTACTACGAACAAAAGTGAGCTGTTTCATCAGGTCTTTACACAAGATAAAACGTTGCATTAAGTATCTTATTAACATAAGTATTGAGACGACCTTTTAGAGTAGCAATAGATGACCTGTAGCCCCTAACTAGCTAATAAAACGTCTATCAATATACTGCGATACAGCTCTCTGTAGATTCTAGGAAGAATTTTGCAAATTGTTATAGTATGTACCTGTAAAATAATCTAAAGCCCTCCGAAAATTATTCAACCTTCATTCAATTGTCTTAAAATTATTAGTAATCAGTTTAATGCTTAGCACTACAAAGCACATGTGTAAGCACATTAGTTTTCTGGGTAGCCCATTTTGAGTTATACAGCTGCGATGAAAGTGATAAATGATAAACAAACAGGAAACTGTGTGGGATGAGCTTTGAAGTTCACAATCAAGGTTTGGTGAACTGTGTAGGTGATGTCATCACGCTCACTTTCATAATCGAAAATTGTTTTGCAGAACAGTTTGGTGAGCCACGCTAATTTAAATACCGTTTCGTTCTAATGTTCAACAACTATCTCCGGTCACGTACTTTTAATTGGTCAAAGTCGCCGGTCTTCATTGTGAAAGATGTACAATGTGTCACTTAGAAAATGTTTTATATTCTTTATAGGGTGTGCACAAAACATAAATAAATTGTGCAGAAATGCTTCTTTAAATCAATTGCCACAGTTCCTTGCATTTTAGACGTTTTAATTTAATGTCGTTAAATTCAATAATTTAAAAAATGTTAAACTGTTACATAATTTTATTAATCTAGTTTTACATAGGTTTTAACAAGCACACTGCAGCACAAGGTCTAATGTACAAGGTATTTTATGTATTCCATTATTAACTACAACAATGATACAGTCATTCAGTGGTAATGATGGTGGAGTGTTCTAGCCCAAAATGACTCTAAAAACCGTACATATATTTTCTAAATACGAATATATGTGTTAATGTAATGTGGCAGCTAAACCTAAAGGTAATAAAGCAGTTATTGTAAATATTACAGCGTCTGCAGTTGTTTTATGAATGAAATGATCTGTTATAAATAAACCGTTGATAAAAGTCTCATTGTTTGAGGAGTTAAAAGTTGACTTGGTGATGAAAAACAATTTCCCAGAAGTGCTCAGTCAAGAGAAACCCGCTGATAGACTTTGTGTCTTTCAAAATACATTTTCCTATGTAAATTACCCTCTTCATTTATATTATCATCATCGTACTATGTCATCGCAATATAGATGTAATTGATATTTTTGTTTTGTATCAACCTATTTATCAGTCTAATTTGAAAGAATGCTGAAACGTCGAACAGGACTAGTGAAGTGAGTTCGAAATGATGTTCGGATCTTAAGCCATCATGCTTGATGCTCAGTTCAATACAAAATGGGTTGTATTAATCTAAACACTTAAGGTGATGGACTAAGACCCAAAAAGGATAGTGTGATTACATACAATTATAATTTGGAAAAATAATTATTGTAATTTGGAATGTTTTTTAACAAAATAGAGATGAGTTCTTTACAGAAAATCAAGGCTTTTCTATCGGTGTAGCCCAGATGTTTAGAGAATGGCTTATTTTATTGTATTTATTTAGTGTTAATTTGGGTCCTGTATTCGTTAATGCTCATATCGCGAATGGATTGATTTCTTTGGGAAGTAATGAGAACGAAATGTTTTATACAGAACACTGTCAACACGCTTTTAAATTAAACAAAATAACATGTATACCATTTTATATGTTAGCAACTTTACTGTTATGTTAATCACTTTGTGTAGCGGTAAAGCAAACCATTCTTAACAGCTATGGGGCGATTTATGATTCAAAGTCGTGTAAACATAAGGCCAAGGTTGGAAGAGATTGGCAACCTTAATAATTAATAAAAGAGATTGGTTCTTAACAATTTAGCTTTGATATTCACTTAGAGTTATTTTCTTCCCAGTGACAGAAGCTTTCGTTTTTCAGTGTATTGTCTACCCAATTTAAGTTACCTGTTACAGTAGCCTGTATTCCTTAGGGTTTTGTTGTTTCCCGATGGGCATTTCAACCTATAGGTAGGTCATCTTCACGGAGATGCTGTCTATATACATTATTTACACCAAGAAACACTAAACTATATACACTTGTTATTACGCGGGCATAGCGTGCGGTGGCACGGTCGGGAAACATACATACCTTAGTGTCTACAGGCTACTTACTATAACAGGTAACTTAATTGTCAAGAGGCCTTAAAGTGGAAATAAACAACTAGTTATACAATTCAAGTATTATTACGAATATCTGAAGAGTTATATAGAAACTAAAAAATTACGGCACACTCTATAGTTAACAAAAGCTCTCGTTTCTATTTGAGAACGTTAAAGCATCTAGAAAGCAAGGTTGGTTTCCATTTCTAGAAAGTCAAATATTTGTTTGTTTCTTCAGTTACATGTTCTCCCACTCCCCGTGTAGACTTTGAGCTTTCTTTCAATTGTTAGACAGGCAGACACTAGCCTTTGCGCACTAAAACTAAATTTTTTATCAATATGTATATAAAATAAAACTGTCTGAAAAAACATTTTTGGTAAAATTTATTTGTATAAATAAATTGTGACTTGATTCGAACGCTAGGGCCATGATCACACTCATAGACCAATATAATCGCATACCATATTAAAGAATTAACAATGAAGTACCAGATTCAAATTTTAATCACGACTTTTTTTGGGACTAAGCCCATTATAAAGTGTATACAAAATATATAGTCTAGTACATCTAGGTTACATTAAATACAATTATAAATAAACACATGTGGAAAAGTAATTGTTTTGACGGTGATGAATAATTTTTCTAAATCAATTTTAGTTGTTGGTTTATTTGTGCTATTTTTTAACAACTAAAATTTTGTTTTAGACCAAAATTATTCATCCTAAAACAATTACTAATTTACAGCCCTCTTGCCTGTGAACGATCTTTTCCAAAAATGTATACCAATATCAATCATCACAAACTTATCAATATATATATTGTTTGACAGTTACATAAATGGGTAGAAAAAGTAAGCCAATAAGTTAAAGCAACAACTGACAAACAAATAAAATTGCAAGTCTAGAACATTCATTAGCACAATTATGATTTTGCACGTATTCAATAGTCACGCCTGGCTTAGTTGTCAATCAAATATCTATTGCACCAATGATCTTTGAAAATGAAGTAGCACTATACAAAGCTTCGAGAAACGTAGCTGATATTGTCACAAGATGCAAACAAGACAGTAAAAATGAAAAAGAAATTAATTCTTAAGAATGAATTGTGTCAATAATTTAAGTAGAGCCGAGGAGCTCAATGATACGTTGATACTGCACTGATGTTTTTACCTCACTGAACGATTACTTGAACTGCAAAATTGTGTTTCACCAAGTTGATGAATAAGTTCAAAGGTAAACGAAATAAAGGAGAATAGCTGAAAACTACCGAACATCAAGTTAAACAGCTGTCATCCGTCTTCCTCTCTTCATGAACTTAAGTCCCGTCTGTTTCTCTCAATTCATTGTCTATAAACCTCATTGTTCCGTGGTTTACATTCGCTCCGAACATTGGAGTTACTTGAAATTGTCTAAACAGAACCAAAAACTCTCTCATTACACTCGTTACCTCTAGACGAAACCTAGGCTAGTTATTAATTAAAATAAGAAAACTCATAATGATTTACATAAACTAACTGTCAGCAGTAAGAAACAACAAAAAACACATAGCATGGAATGGGCTCAAAATAGGTCACAGAAACCTAATTAGAGTAAGATACCCAATTCGAAATTCCTAAAAGATAAAAATGTTGCCCAAAATTCATAAATCTAACCTTCTGCTTATGCCTGAAATCTGTTATCGTGATTCACCGTGTGGGGAACCTTTGAAATACTAGTTAGCCATTTTAACTTTTGAGTTAAGGAAAACATTCTTATTTATCAAAACTGTAAAGAATGTCCTCCCAAATTTTTGGCTATAAAACAGGTATTTTCGCGTTCCTTGTTACAGTTGGTCAGTCTGATACACGTATGTGATTTGTCATATGCTGCTCGCAGCCCTTTCGATACTTGTTCTTTTAATTTCAAAAGGTCAATCTACTCTTTGTACTTTTTGTTTGTTGGTAGTTGACTGCTCAGTTTACGCTGATTACTTTTAGACTAGCTCATTTCCATATATTTTCTGTTATGTTTTAGGTTACTATTCACCTAAAGACGGGATCGGATTCCTTACTTTAAAACCGTCGTGTGTTTCTTGTTACATTAATTCAAGATGGAAAATATTTGCAATATTTTAAACTTAGAAACTCTAAAATTTTCAACAACAAACTTTAAACTTCCATTCCCGTTGTCGCGTCCGAACTTTGCGTCATTTTATAATGGAATTGATAAAACTTATTGTTGACAGTCGAGAGATTTTATTACAGTAGCATTCAATAATAAACAGCAAATAATTACTAAATTAAGTATTATTGCTCACTTATAGGGCCGGTCGGGCCACGCAGAGTGCATCAACACTGTCTCGACAAGTTGGCTTTTTGTTGCGTTCTTTTAGTTTTAACAATTCAAGCTAATCTTGTCATTTGTAATTTTGTTTACCAACTTTCCAAGTAAATACATGTTTCTCAATGAGTTTCTATCAAAAATAACCATCTGCTTTATTTGAGTAAGTTTGTAAACGAATTCAGTTGGCCAGTTTCCAACAACCAGTTTTCCACTGAGATATGCTACTCTTCACTATATTGAAGTCCTCTCATTTAGTAATGAGCCTACAACCAATACACCTGGAAACAATATGTATAAATTAGATGTTATATCATGTAAGCGCCCATATCTAGGGACGAGTCAGATTCTGAACATCATTCATTTCATCCAACCTCAGGGAAGAAGTGGTTCATAGTCTAGACTTAAATGAGAGCCATCATATGACAGTAGTTTTAAGGGTCTTTTCATATTTATATTTTCAAAAGGTGTCCTGAAAACAAAACAAAATTTCTTCTTATTTTCACCAAGATAATTGGGCTTAAGGAATTTTTAGTAAACAGTCCATTGCTACCAATTTCATTTCGAGGCTTACGTCATACATAACTCATGTTGAATAAAATAATAACAGAGTCAAATAAGCTGAGTAGTAAGCCAAATTGGAAATTGAAATGAGGCATCAAAGTTACAAAAAAAGCAAAGTAACAAAACCCAATTTAAACATAATTTAACCTATTATATATAACATAAATTACGGATTATATAAAATAAAAATGTATATTTGACTTTACTGCTTCAAAGCTGAAATTAGTGGTAAACATTTAAAGCGTTTTAATATTTCCAAACAAACTACATTGAATCATTCCAAGTTCTACATTGGTTGATCGTATTCATACATTTGTAAAGATTTTACCTGGGAACGAACTTTTAAATTAGATTTTCCAGCTATGCGCAAGAGAACTCAACAGATGAAGTAAAGGAATAAGGAATACCTGAGAATTACAGAGTATCAACGTAAATAGCTGTCATACATCTTTCCCTCTTCATGAACTTGCTTCATCTCAAGCCTCTCTGCTTGCTTTATGTAGGCTTCATCGTTCCTAACGAACTTAACCCTTTCATATTTTCTGGTGATTATTTACTTTCTTAATGGCTTTTAATGCAATAAATTCATGGAATGTGAAATAGCACGTTCATAAAATCTGAACCACAAAAACTCAAAATTCTTTGTTGGATAAAATTTTGTGGGCATAAAATAAAACAACAGTTTAAAGAACAAAAGTTAACATATGACAAACAACAATAAACTATGACTTTATCCACACGTAGTAGTTTATATGACTATTTAAAGTTATTTATTTATTTAAAGTAACACATAACTTAAACAATTTGCTTAAATATATGTCATATATGTACAAACCAAACACATTATTGTATAGCACACTGTCATACATAGACAAACTGTGTCAAAACCGAAGGTTAAAGTTAGTTTTGTAATAAAAGCAGCAGCGTAAACATAGTTTGTAATACGGCGCGAGTAAATAAAGGTCAGACATAAAGTAAACAGTATTATGTTTGGATTATTTTGTAACAAAACAAACCATTCGCTTGACCACCACTCCAGTGGCTTGGCTTCCCCGAAGTCACCACTACTAGTTTGTTAAGTTACTTTACGGTAACGTGGTCTTTTGACGTAGCCCTACAAAAATCTAAAAACTTCATAAACATCCCTTTGTACACAATAATATGAGTACTTTACCATTGAATATTATTTAAAATAGGCAGAAACCCTCAAGTAAAAATGTTATAATGTCAAACAAACTGTTAAACAATAATAAATATCACTCGTTTTAAGTTAATTATGACAAGTCATATGTTTACCTATGTCAAATCACAAAATGTTAACCAAATGTGACAATAAAGGAATTTATATAGTCTTACTATAAAAAATTAGATTGATGTGGTTATACTCACACAGGCCTTTGAACCTCGGGATGCATCCATAATATCTTTTAACATTATATTTTTTTTTGTGAAGTGTCTTTGTAAACTGCAAGATGATAAATAAAGCTACTGCGTATGAATAGCCTTGTCTCGTGCTTACGGTCGTACTACTGCACAAGGGAGTGTGGACATGATTCGTGTTCATTTTCACGGCTGGACGTGTGAAAAACGTTCTGCCTTGTGTAAACTAAGACGAGACCATTCTTCACTCTGACAGATCTCTCCAAGTCTTGTTCAGCAATTACTTGGTTCCACCACACAACTATTGGTATCATACATATATGCATTGAAAAGTACTTGCTTGTTGTATAGACACGTTGAAAGGTAGGTCAACGCTTTTAATGTAGACGTCATAAGTGTTAATGATTCAAGTAAAAAGTACTTGTATTTGTAGACTTGTTTTTACCACATTTAGTTTGGTTGCAGTTTAATACAATTTTAATTTTAATACAAGTTTAAGGGCACTGAACTTAATTTACATGTGTGTATACTCTGGAAATTTAATTTTAATGATCATATCGTAAACAAAAGTACTAATCACTAATTAGTAAATTTTAGCATTTAGGCTGTCTTGTAACACCTATAAGTAACGTTTTCTAACAAAGGCTTGGTATACTCAAAAATGCTCGCTTCTCAGTTAGAAAATTACCACCAACAATAGAAGTGCCAAGAAAAAACACAATTCAATAACTCACTATAAACCTATTAAAATATTGTGCAGAAAGCTTAAAACAAACCAAAATAAATGATTGTTAATTCTGGCAACAATTATAGAGATAAAGACTGAGCTTAAAGTTGAACTGCGCTTTCATCCAACAAGGGAAACATGTTTTGTATCCAAAGGAGGAATGTGTTCATTACACGAATGTATACGTCCAGTTTGGTTTTATTACATTCCTTTGTGGAAGCAAGAGTTACACGTGACTTTGACAACTACGAGACAAAAATAGCCGTTTAAATTTACCTTTTACTAAACTTTTAGTAATTTTAATATCTAAAGTAAGGTAAATACGAACAAATGTACAATCTTGTAACATTTGTTAAGGTAATAGTTACTAGTCATCAGTTCAATAGAACATGTCATGGCTGCGAACCATTAAAACGGGTTGATGAGTTTTTGAATGTATGTATTATTATGTATGATTTTAAATATACTCGTATAGCATTCATTCATATGTGTAAAAACCACATATATTTTTAATTTACAAAATGCCGTTCAGTAAATTTATTGTTTCTAAAGTCTGCCAATAAATAAATAAAATACACGACAAACCCAGTTATCAAAACGTGTTTATTATTTTTTTCAGGTAAAAATATATATTTGTACTTACACACATATATATTTGTACAATATTTTCACACACAACGTTTGCATTTTTAGGTCTTTATCGGTACCTGTAAGCATAATAACAGCTTATAACCCTATTATCTAAAGCTGGATAGTAAAAGTTTGATACACGAATGTTTGTGTCTTTATCAAAAGCATCCGAGCTTAATTTCGTTTGCTTACTGTCTAACCCTCAGTTCTTTAGATCTTATTGAAAATTGCATTTAAGCTACTCATTTTATGAAACAACACATGTAAACCCGTAAATTCCTGTCCCTAACACAATCAATATTTGTTATATTGTGTGTGTTAAAAGCATGTGCATGTAAAAAGCACGATTTGTTACTTTCTTATACATCGGCTAGTCTGTAAGTATTGTTAGAGAAATATTGTGGTTTTGATTTCCTAATGGGATGTTATGTTTAAACAAACGCAATCATGATTTTTAGCAAAGATCAAAGTTTATTTTTGAAGAGTTGTTAGGAACAAGGTCGTGTTCTTAGTACTATGAGTCATTTGAGGTCAAGTTTGCAGGTGTCGGTAGGCTATTTTCCTTTGTTGTTTCGTTATTCTTAAAACATTTTTTAAGTGGAGTTTTGAAACTAACTCTAACATTATCCAAAAATGTCTTTGGTCAGTAAAGTTTACTTTCTGTTATGTTTTCTGTTCCATACAAAACCTATTTCATTAAAATTGTTAGCAAATCTGTGAACGCTACATTTGTTTAGGATACTCACACCTGCAAACACCTTTTGACTCAAAGAAAGTTATTGTGTTTTTACGTATTCTTGATCAATAAATACTCTTTGAGCTTTGCTAAAACCACCCTTGCGTTTGGTTCACAATGACATCCAATTAGGATATGAAAATCACAATGTTACTGCAACAATGACAAAGATACAAAAATTGGTATAAATACCTTGCATTTAAAAGATATTGAAGTGAACAGCCTGGTAATTAGTAATTTTTGAACGTATATTTCCCGTAAATAAGGACTTACTATAGTTTAAAAATTGGTTTGCGTTCGTAAAAATACCCTGTATAAGGTGCAGGTTGATACTGACTACTAAGCTTGATCCACTAGGGATAGTTAAAACAGTAGAAGTCTTAGAAGGACACTATATTATGTTTTTCTTTGGAAATCCATTTCTTGTGTTTGTTTTCAAGCAAATCAAAACTAGTGAAACAACCAGTCTCCAGTTTGTTCATGAATGTCTAGATTAGAAACCGCTGAGACAGCGTGTAAACCGACCTTGAGTTGGATTCAGTTGCTGATATGCAGAATCTGAACTGTCCTCAGAGTTGGGTTTCTTGAACGATACCGACAAAAGCATACGTATTGTTACTAGTGCATTTGTCACATGCTCTTCCTTGAAATCACAGGCTCGTATAGTGAACTGAGGGATTCAACCTATAGAACTTAGGTATCATGATGTTTATTGTGCGATATGTTTTACATTTGTTTTTTGTTAGTGCTGAAAGTCTGATGAGGAATAATGAAAATACTCATGTATAGTTCGATTATCTTTTAGGTTGAGTCTTTTTACCAGAAGCTGAGAAACTATCAAGTATTGGATATAGTGCTATTGGATATAGGTACACTGGTCCGATTTGTACAACTGCATATTTAGAGTACCTGATATTTTCGGATACGCTGTTTGCGCGTTAAAGAAATGTGATGCAACATATTTTATATTGTTTCGTTATCAAATACCTTATCGAACTCACTGTTAAAGTATTAAGACGATAAACAGAAATGGAATACCAGACCTCAGGTTGAACTTTTAAACAATTGATTAATGCACTGCGTCGATTGTCGAATATTATCGAAACTAATTTTGTTAAGTCATATGCTAAAGTTGAATGTTGGTTTTCCCACGTTAACATGTCACGCAGCAACACAGAGTATTTACGAGTATTTATGACGAATTAAAACTAAGTATACGTATAATTTAATAGATAATCACAAATTAGGGATAGTTAAATTATAAATATAAATATACAGAGGAATATATCATATGGTGTACCTACGCTTACTCACAGTGTATAACACCTTAGGTGCTGCACGTCAAATTTTCTTTTGTTGCAGCTTAAAAAATCGTTTTGTAAAAGACCAAATTGAAAACAAGTAAAGAACCAAACTAATTTAAAAGTAACCTGAAGGAGGAAAGCGGTCTGTTTGTTTTGCGTCAATGTTTCACGAGTTAAGTGTCCCTCAAGGCAGCGCAGTGAGTTGCAAGTCACTTCTTCACTTCCTCAAAGTGCTTCTGGAAACTATGTTTAACAACTATCCTTTGTAAGAAGCTTAAGCTAAACACAGTAGATGAGAACTTAAACTGGAAAGATGTGGCTTTTCTTGCTCAATACTGCCTTTTTATATTATTTTTAATTTGTAATGTGTGGATAAAGTTTAACGGTAGATGTTTCGTATCTTGGGTAATATAGTAAACGATGTAGACATACATTTCACTATCCATCTTGGTAAATTGTTTTGACATTTGATTATTTAATTACACTAAGAAATGGTGGCTAGTGGAAAAATGAACGACTATTGACCAATGTTATATTGTGAAATTTGTTTGTCTCTACCTAAGGAACAATTTTGTATGAACTATTCCAGAGAGATATATCCGGGACACCCTGTATATTTCCAATAATAAAACACGCAAGTTATCTCTTATTGAAATTAGGTTAGGTAAATAATAACGTATCAAACATTGATTTCATTGAACTTTAGTTCAATAAGCCATTAACGCGTAGTAAATAACATTGTACTGTGAGAAACACGATGTAGATAGATGTTTGTTTGTACCAAATGTAAATTAGCTTCATCTAACAGAATCACGTATCTGCGAAATTATACTTTAGAATGCAATTTCAGGAGACGCTTTGTAAACTGACGACACGCTAATATTGTTTGTTCACTGAGAAACCTCTCACGCTACTCACCTCTCCCTTCTCCTCCTCCTTCTTCTTACAAACTTATTGCAGTGCGTCTAATTTGAAAGTGAAATACTTGTGTTTACTTTGAACAAGTCATGTATCTAACGTCATACAAGATAGCCTACTATCTTGCCTACCTCTAGGTTTTACTAACCTAAGCTTAACTAAATGTTTCATGTATAGCTATCAGTTTTAAATTTTAAGTTTATTTATCGTAGATTTATTCAAAATAATATCCGTATGAACCTAGTAATTTATTGACGTGTATTGTAAAACTTATTCATCAACGTTTAACGAAGCCTTTAGCTAGGTCTTTCAAAACCGACAATACCCGACACACTGTACGATCGTAAAACTGAAGTAAAGAGGTGAAGTTTACATTGTTTTGTCAACACTTTACATTTACACAAGTTCAGTTACTAAGGAAAGGTTAGAGAGTGTTAGTTTAATGGAAGCAAACGTGGAAGTGATAGAGCTGTATCCCTAGAGTATCTATAATCAAACATTGTAATTGCTCTACCAGACATTTTACAATGTTCCTTGTTACCACGCAACATTCACACTACAAACCTACTGACAAAGAGGGGAGATGAGAAAGTGTTTGTTTGATGTAATCAAATGTGAAACGGAGGGAACTGAATCCTTAAAGAAATGCATTGTATTTGATCTACCAGACATTTTACACACATCTCGTAGTTAACAATTTAGACAAAATTAGTAAATAGAGAATTAGTTTGTATACTTTAGGAAACTCCATGTATTTTCCAACGGTGTCTGTACACCATGAGCAAATATTGTTATTCCTTTTTGGTGATAAACCCTAGAACCTTGAAATTTTTGTCTTTTCCAAATTAAGGTTTTGAATAGACAAAAACCTAGTCATTATGTTTACATTTATAACTATAATAAATACCACCACATCTATACCTCTCAATATTACCTTGTCTGTATACAGTACAAGGGGTGTGAGCTATAGAATGTTTACTGAATAGTTTTTGGTTTGTGTGTGGCAGAACTGAAGCGGTCCCAAAGAGAAGGAACAGGCCAACAACAACCAGTTTAGACCAGTTGTTCCTTTGAGACTTTTAGATATATTTCGTAGTCTTCAAAATTTACATTATAACTAAGTGTTACGTACAATGTACTTTTCATAAAATCATTGAAATAGTACACTTTGTCTGTTAAAAGCCTTGTGGTTCACGTACATACTATATACAAAAAAACTAGTTTTAAAAACATTGTATGCTTAGTTATTAACCTTATAAAAAATAAATAATAATTTATAAGTTATTAAACACTAAAATATACTTGAATTAACTATTGGGAATATAAACACGTATACTCGTGGATTACTAACAAACGTCAAAAACAAAAGTCTGCACGGATAAAAAGATATTATGAAACTAAGAAGTGAACAAATATTTGTCTTTAATTTAAAACCAAGCTGGAGATAAACGCGTCCAACGTGTTGGTGGGTTCTCAAACCATTCCACACAGATGTCTAAATTTTGCGATGGACACAAATTCCCATAAAAGAGAATTGTTGCATTTTAGTTTGCCACAAATAGAAACTTGATCAGAAACGATATCAAGTTGGGTTGTGGCATCAAGTCACTCGAGGCAATGTTTACCTGTCGGATCTCTTACTATAGTCAGTCGGATATAAATCGCTTCTGAATACACTAATCGAGAGATACAGCTCAAGACTATTTATATTATCTTTGTTTATTTTGCGTTGTGAAGTTAATATGGTTTATATTGTATCTTAACTTCAAGTTATTATAAAATTAAATAGATAAAAAAATACTTGTAGGCTACAGTAACATTCTTTACTTAATTTCATAACAACAACAATAAACAACAGAACAGTTTTCTTAACTAATAATTAAACATATGGTTTCTTTAGAAATGAAATAATACATAAAGATATAACAATCTTCCCCATGAAAAAGGGTTTCAGGCTTCATAAATCAAGACGAACTGGTTTTCTTACAGTTCTTGTTGACCTACGTAGTGTTGTTGGTTCATTGACTTTTCTTGGGGTTGTTTCAATTAGTGGTTCTGGGCTTTTGTCAGGCGTACTTATGGCTGGAGTTTGAACATCCTCATCTGCTATTTTTGTAAAATTTGAAGGTCTGTAAAAATCACGTTGTCTGTATTGGGAATACATTGTACAGTTTGGCGTTTTTCATCTTCGTAGGAAGGGTTTCTCTTAGTGAAGGCAGGATCTGATCAACATATCGTTTTAATAACTCACCATTCACTTACCGCATGATGACAATCCCCTGTTCTTGTGTGTATCCTGCCTAATTTCCATTTTTCATCAGGATGTCTGTAGTCGCGAACTTGTACATTGTCTCCAGAGCAAAACTAGTTTTCCATGTGCCTCTTCATTTTTGTTGTTGTAAGTAGTCTTCAATAGATCAAGTCTTGTTCTTAAGTTTCTCTTCATCATCATTTCTGATGGACTTCTTCCAGTGGTCATATTAATGACTCTTCGATTATGTAGTAGGAACCGATACAAGTTTGTATGTACATCTCTGATTCTTCAACCATAGCTTTCAGTTTCTTTTTGATTGTTTGGACATACCTCTCAGCCTGACCGTTCGATGCTGGATGATAAGGTGCCATTTTCTTGTGGTGAATGCCATTAGTTCTCATGAACAATGCGAACTCTTCAGAAACAAATGCAGGGCCATTGTCACTGACAACTATTCTTGGACCGAATCGAGCAAATACTTCTCTCAATGTATAAATTGTCGTTGAACTTGTAATGTTTTTGGTTTGGAATACTTCAAGCCATTTGCTGTGAGAGTCGACAATAATCAAAAAGTAATTTCCTTTAAATGGACCGGCATGATCAATGTGGACACGTTCCCACGGGTATTGAGATGAAGGCCAAGGTTGAGAGTATTTTGGAGGGTTATTTTGTACCAAGGCGCATGGTTTACAAGATTTGACAAACAATTCAATGTCTGAGTTGATTGATGGCCACCAACAGTATTGTCTTGCCAACTATTTCATTTTAGTTATACCTGTGTGCGCTGTGTGCAGTTCTTCAAGTAATAGTTTTTAATTTCACTTCTCGTAACCAATCTCGGCCAAATATTGCATCCAAATGGTTCTCAACAATGTAAAGTTTGCTTTTAAAACTTGGTTGTTGTACGAGCATGAATGAAAACTATACCTTTGGTTTGAAAGTTTCCCAGTGTAAGTCTTAAGCTGCATTTGTGTACTGAACATTCTTTTATTTATGTTAAGCTTTCTGAAGGTACTATAAGGTAAAGTGCATAACTGATCCTGTATCCAGTTCCATTTGTATCGGCTGTCCCTCTAGTAGAACATTTATAAGTATTTTATCTGTAGTTTCAGAGTGTATCTTATAAATCTCTTGAGTTTCTTCCATGCAACTGTCATTCGAATCTAAGTCTGTTTGGTGAACCTTTGAATTTGACGGTTTCATGCACACAACTGCTATGTGACCTTGTTTCTTACATTTTCGGCAGAATTCTGAAGCAAACTTACATGTGTTAGCTCTATGGTCCGGTGAACCGCAACGGTAGCACTTTCCTTTAAGTTTGTCAAAAGGAGACGACTTAAATGTTGCTCTTGATGGCTTTGATTCTTTTCCCACCTGTTCATTCATAATTTTATTCACATAACCAGCTTGTGAACTGCTGTTTAGTTTAACTTGAAACCCTTCTTCTTTAGAAAGTTCCATGGACGTTGCGGTTTTAACAACATCGTGAAAAGATTGAATGGATTTTTCTTGAAGTAGTCTAGCTCTCACATCAGGATCCTTCAATCCCCTGATAAGTTGCATACGTAACAGAGTGTTTGCATTGGTTTTTCCACAGTTTTCACATGAAAACTCACAGTCCGTGGTCAGTTTTTGAAGCTGAGCCGCGTACTTCTTAACTGTTTCACCAGGCTCTTGTAATCAAGACAAAAACTTGTGTTGAAGTGCCCATGTGCTTGGTTTGGGATCAACGTAGTGAGACAGAATCTAAACAAGATCTTTGTATCTTTTCAAAGGATTTTCTGGCGCACAGAGGTCGTAGACTTTGATGCAAGCGGAGATAAGGCGTAGTAACGTGAAAACTTGGTCTTTAGGCTGCAGTCCTTGACCATGTAGATGCATGAATATTTCTAGGCGTCTAATAAAGTTTTTGAAACTTTCTTCATCTTGGAATGGAGTGAAGGATATGGCCGACGCAAGTGGCCATAACATCTGAGTTTTTGTAGTTTCTGATGTCGTGTTCTGTTGAACAGCTGTTAAAGTAAGTTCAAACTGATTAAGTCGAGTAAGTAGTAAATCTTTTAGTTTGTGGTATTTATCTTCCATTTCCGTTCGGTATGTAATTTCATCATCAATGTCTTCTTCATTTGTTTTCAGTTCTATTTTCAGTTGAATTACTTCAAATCGGTTCCAAATTTCTTGTAACATATCCATCCAATCTGTTCTGTAGCACTTCTTTGTGATGTTCGTTTCATCTTCCAACAGTCTATCTGCCCTGTTAGTTGGCCCTTAACTACAGATGTAGCCTTCTTCAACTCAGTGACAGAATCAACATTTCGTAGTATTTCCATATTTAAATATAACAATAACAAAAAAATAACAATAAACAAACTATAAAAAAAAAAGAACTAATTTAAATTGCTTTTGGCTCGTCGCCAATTAATAAATATGAAGTACGTGTACGTTGAGCAATGCTTAATTGAAACTGAATAATAACATTAAATGTAAACAACATAACAATTAGAAATTTGTCATCTGGAATAATATTAAAATAGCATATGTAACAGTTCAGGTTTGTTGATGTAAGAACTGCTTTGTAGAGCATTGTAGACTGAAGAAAGTTCTTCATCTTGTGCAGTAGCTCTTTGAACTTGTTTGTTTGTAACAGGTAGTGCGTTTAGCTAAACTTGCAATATTGCTTTCTCTGGAATGAAATCTTCAGAATTTGGAGTGGATTTATCTTCAATTGGAAATCTTGACAAGTAGTCAACATTGACGTGGTCAGATGATCTGCGATGCTGTATTGTGTATTGAAATCAAACAAGAAAATAGCATAGTGGAGTAGTCTGGTTGCTGTAAAGGGTGGTAAATTCTTTGAAGGATGAAATATAGCAGTCAATGGTTTATTGTCTGTGATCAATGTAAACCGACCATACAAGTATTGGAAAACTTGTGAACTCCCAGTGTATAGCTGTAGCTTCTTTGATTATGTGACTATAATTCTTCTCAGCTTTGCTCAAGGTTCTGGAGGCAAAAGCTATCGGACGTTCAAGCCGTCTGGCATTTTATGTGATAGTGCAGAGATCCCGTAAGGTGAAGCATCAGTTGCTAACAACAGGGGATATTCAGTAGAGAATGGTACAAGAACTGTGTCCGAGGTCATTTCTTTCTTAATTCCAACAAATGCGTCATTGCATTCTTTTGACCATTTGAATGTATGTTGTTTCTTTAATAGTTCATACAAAGGATGTAGTTTGCTTGCTAGATTTGGAAGAAAACGGTAGTTTACCAGACCAAGGAACTGTTTTAGCTCAGATACGTTTGTTGGTCTTGGTTTTTAACACAGCATCAATTTTCTCAGGATTTTTATAAGACCATTTCTATCAATGATATGGCCAAGATAACTAACAGATTATTGGAAAAATCTGCTTTTCTCTTTGTTTACATGTAAGTTGTGAGTTTTGATAAGTTCCAAAACTTGCGAGAGTTCGTTGTTTTGCCTCTACAAGCGTTTTCCCTGTATTACAATATCGTAAAAAAACCGCTACTCCTTCTTGACGAGGCTAGAACCGAATCCATGAAACGCTGCCATATGCTTGGGGCAGTTTAATGCCAAACATTAGTCTGTTGACCTTGAATACACCTATATGCGTACTAATAGATTGCAGTTTTGCACGTCCATTTC
The DNA here is from genome assembly GCA_018831715.1 of Matsumurasca onukii. Lineage (NCBI taxonomy): Eukaryota > Metazoa > Arthropoda > Insecta > Hemiptera > Cicadellidae > Matsumurasca > Matsumurasca onukii. The sequence goes on along the minus strand of CM032058.1, from coordinate 1,612,660 downwards.
TAAGTGAAGGTATTGGAAAGATCCAGGGTGGTAAAGTACTGTCCGTTATTCATCTTGTTAAAAATCTCTTCAATCCGAGGAATGGGTAGTGGTCACTGTAGCTGACCGTTCACGGAAATTTTAAGTCCGCGCAAATCCTCACAGTTCCATCACTTTTTAATATGGGAACAATTGGGGTTCCCCATTCAGAGTTGTTTTCTTTTGTAATAATATTTTGTTGTTGTAACAACTAAGGTTCCTTTCAATTTTATCTTTGAGAGCGACTGGAGGAACTCTGTATGTAAAGAACTTTGGTTGATCAACTTCCAGTAGGGTAGTTTACTTTGATATTTGGAACTTTTCCACTGCATTACTAAAGGTGGTTCAAATTTAGTAAGCACCTCCTTTTACCTGATCAATATTTTCCAGTAAATTATTATGTGGACTCACCGTTTCACTTATGTTATGGATTGATACATTCAATGGGCGAATCCATTCTCTGCCGAAAATTCTGTCAACATTGTTTTAACAACAAACAAACGTCCGTTTGTGCACCTACCATTAACGACTTCCACATTGGTTATTCCTGAATTCAATTTGTTCTCCTGTGTAAGTTTTCAGTTTTATTGTTTACTTCTGTAATAGATTTGTGTGGAAAAGTCCTGTTCAAATCTTGTAACGAAAGAAAAACAGAGCGCCTGTATCGTACTCCATCGTAACTGAAACTCCATCGATATTTGGTGTAACCATGTATTTTCCATTATTATTCAAAGTTACGGAATGAAATTCTAGCTATTCTATGCTATTCACTGTATTTTCCTCTTTGAATGTGTTTGAATCCTCAGATTCTTCCTAGTTTGTTTTGAAAGTCTTTTGTTACTTTACGTGTATGTTTGTCACTGAGATGCGTTTGAAACACACCGAAGCTAAATGACCTTATACCATTTTGAGCATTTATGTCTGATGATTGCAGTTGTTCGCTCTGTGGTCACTATTGCCACACCTAAAACATTTACCTTGAAGTGATGGATCAGGCCTTGTCTCTCCGGTGATGATTTGAACATACTACTCGTAGTTTGTTTGGCCACAATCTTATTGACTGGTTGCGTAAGAAGTGTATGGGGTGTAAGCATTTCATTCCCAAGTCTAGAAGATTCCATGTAAAAGCTATTTCTACTGCCTTTGTAAAATAGTTTTGTTCTTGAAGTAATCTGTCTTTGATTTCGTTGTTATGTAAACCTCGAATAAACTGTGTTCTTAGATGTATATCAATGTTGCTAACCTTACAACTAGAACAATTAAAATTGCAATGTAGTGTGAGTTTTCTCAGTTCTTTCAAAAAAGTTGAGACTGATTCTCCTTGCAGCTGTACTCTATTGTAAAATTTATTCTGTTCAGAAACTTTATTTGGTTGTGGACATAAATAGTTCTTTAACAACTCTACTAAGTCATCATAAGTCTTGGACTTTGGTAAAACCGGAGATGTAAGATCTGTCAAGAGTTGGAAGTGTTTGGGACTTAGACAACTTATTAATATTTGTACCTTCTTTTTGTTTATGTCTCTCCTGTTCCTTGAAGTTCATGTCAGTAATTTTCAAGCCTTTGTAAGTATGTGTTGAAGGTTCATGATTTTCATCAAAGTTTACAACTTGCCTATTGGTAACTTTTTAATGTTGTAAATTAGTGGATTCATTTGTTGTTGTTTTGTTGAAGGAATTGTAGTAGGGCAAAGTTAATATCTTCACTCGTCGCCATTATATCATAACTTAAGTTATTATAAAATTAAATAGATAAAAATACTTGTAGGCTGAACATTCTTTACAATTTCATAACAACAACAATAAACAACAGAACATTTTCTTAACTAATAATTAAACATATGGTTTCTTGAAATGAAATAATACATAGAGATATAACAGTTTAGTTTTCATCAGTCAAACTTTATAGAGAGCTGGAAAACTAAAAAACTGGATTTACAACTCTTTGACTTGGAACTACATGAAAACCAATCATAGTAAAGAAATTCCTTTAATCACTTACATTCAACATTGAAAAACGTAACTGAACCTTTAAAGCAAAGTATAATAAGAAGAGAATTATGTAACAGATTATTTAAATTATTTTGTCTACGCAACTAAACACGTTATAGAAGATCTGCTGCAAACTGTACTTAATTTCTAAGCAATGAAGGATTAATCGTATAACATTTAAAAAGGATTAGATGAGTTTTAATTTTTTCAGGTTTGAACTTGAACTACTTCTATTCTTGATCACCGTGAGCTTTAATGGTCCACCTTTAGTCGATTTTCTGGATTAAACTTAAGAAACAAAGTATATGTATCGGGTTTTAGATAAACTTTACTGGTATGAATAGGTTATACTTACCGTTCTTCTGGTTCAAGGGAAACTTGGGTTCATCACAATTTATCATATTTGTTATTATTACTGATTATTTGCACTAATTTTTATTTGTTAAAAATTATTAAAATGTGTGATGGAAATTTTTGCAGAACGGTTGTTTCAATTTATAATTGTTAATATAGTTGATTTTAGCAAGGAATTGACTTTTTGAATTTTAACAGGGCCTTTAGGCTTCTTTTATGGCCTGTAGGTATGCCTTTTTTATTTTGCCAACGCACCAATACTCATGTGACTAAGTGCGGGAGACAAACAATAGCTCTATTTAAGTTGAACTTCTATTAGTAAATAATTGAATGCTAATATGTTCTGAAATATAATAATTGTATTGCCAGTATGTATAAAAACGTAACATGTGAGTTAAATAGCGACAAGAGGCACGAACACAAAATTAATATGAACATTAAAATAGGAAAATCCAAAGCTTTGAGGATGAATTCGAAAGTTGTATTCACCTCTATCTTCAATATACTTAAGATATTTTCCTCAATGAAATAACCTGAAAGGACAATGTTAATTCAATCAATTCTATTACGTTTGGTGATATTGCAATACTAATAGTGAAAATATAATGCGTTTTTACAGCCTGTTCCGTTTTCTTGCTCATATTATTCGATATGAGCAAAATGTATTGATGGGGAACCCCCAAACTAGACTGCAATCATGTTACGATCAAACATGCAATCAGTGTCGTAACTTATTTTAACAGACAAACAAAATGTTTTATCGAACCTATGAACATGTATTTCGTACACCCGTTAGTCAGCTTCAATTAAAAACCTGTTAAGTACAAGCTGTTTGAAGTATCTTTATTAATTCACTTTGCAAAGGTTTTATTGTTATTATAACACATGTAGTTGATAAGAGTGTTAAAATATATAAGCATGATTATTGTAGTGTTGAGAAAGACAATTTTGAATAGAGATATTGTTGAACTTATTCAAATGTATTCGTTTAAAATCACTGAAAAGGCGACCCATGTCAAAGTCAGTGGAGCGAAATATTCAAAGTTATACATAATTCAAATACGAATTTACATTTCTCAAACCCAGAATGTGTTCATAAGATTCATTTCTAACTTTTATTCGCATTGAAACATATTTATATTTATTTAGGAAGTAGGGAAATATTTTCCTTTTTTATACACCAACCTCAGGTTCAAATTAATTCTTGCTAACAAATAAACAGAATTAAGTTTTATATTAAACATCTTCCGGCAAGGTTATAAAGGTAATAATAGAGACAAAATAAATAGATAGCATATGGTTAGTGTACCAGTGTTGTACAAAGTTTTGTATTCAACGAAAATCTACTTCCACCAATACATTTCGAAAAAAGTATAAAGGTGACTAGAATCGTAGAAATTATCCTCATCATAATACCAAAGTAGTAGTAGTTGTTCTACAAGCAAGCCACTGTGAGATATATGTATGTATAGATTTGTCGCTGTATATAGATTACACATTGGCAGAGCTGCATCTGACGTATACATATTGTATTGAGACAGCCATATTGTATAGCCCCCAGTGCATTGTAGAGAATTGATAATGTACCGGCAATATCTCAGGTATCTAAGCTCGATTGTTTCTTGCTTCAAGACAATTTATGTATCGACACGTATCGTGTATTGGTCCAACGAATTAAGATATACATATTATGTTTGGTGATACATTTTAAGACGTTCCTTTTTGTTAAAAGCCACTGTCAATGTTGACAGTAACAAGTCCGGTACCTATGAACAACTTAAAACCCTCGGAAAGATAGCCATTTTGATGATTTTTCTTTAAACTTTCGTAGGTTTAAACTTAACAATTTCTGTATCAGATCGGCTTTAGCCACGTTTGGAACGATATTCAGTAAAGGTCTACAGGTCACTTAAGACAAAGGGAGTGATCATATATCATCGTATGAACAGGGCGAGTCAGCGAGGTTTTGTCCAAGTATGGATTTTATGTTGGCGTTGATGTGATAATTCATGTTTGGCTTCTCGCCAGAGACCGAGTGGTCTACGCTCACTTGTGATTGATGCACTTATATATTTAGACTAAATTATCGGGTTTCTACGTTATTTGTCTTTTTTACAAGTTGTTTACGCGTACAGGGTCTCACATAATTATAATGTCTAAACTGAATAAAATTTTTGTCCGAAAATAATGATATAAACGCAAATAACGGATACAAACATGAACAGCATATAACAAAATCAAACGCACTTTGTTAAAAGAGAGTTGATATTAATCTTGTACTAGCAGATTGTCCAATCGGTAATTCTTCTGCTGAAAATAGCCTTTTCTACGTAGCCTACATCTTATTAAAAATTATCTTTAGCATAAGGAAAACTTTCGGCAGGAAATAGCACAAACACCTCGAATCATGGGGTTTTGGACTTTAAACAGAAAGCTTAAAAGAAAAAAACGCATCGTTCTAAAGTCCTATACGCATTCCTAAAACCCATAATCCAAACGTTTCGATACGTCAACAATAGTTCTTTGTGACTCACCGTGTAGGGAACTATCTAAATTCTTGTAGCCATTTCTATTATTTTGTTAGAACAACCTGACTCATTCATCAAAACTCTTCAAGAATTTCTCCCCAACTTTTTGGATGTTGTTGTTTGGTTTCTCTAACTGGTATTCAATTTTTCAACATCGGGGTGCATGTTGTATTGTTTACATATTATTTGTTGATTTGAAATTAAATTAATTAAGCAATATAAAGATAGTACAAAGTGGATGCAGCTTATTATTAGCTTATTATGATTACTTTTGGTCTGGTACATTTCCTTATGTTCAGTGCTATGGTTTACGTAACTAAGTCCGATATTAGATGCCAGACCACGAAACTTCTTGTCCTTAAATAACATTCGTAATTATATTAAATCAACATGTTTCACCTGAGCCTGGTTGACTCCACATAGTGTCCGTTTCCGGATGATGTCACTATCATCGAACTAATTGTGACCAAATTTCACTTGTTAAACTGCCCGCGCAGAACATCCAAATACTAAATAATGCAAAACAACTGGTAACTTTTGGGTAAACCAACTGGTAACGTGCTCATATTTCTCTCAACCTCCACTATCTTTTGTTTCAGATAGTTTTCAATAACGAAATTAAATTTAGCTGTATTATTTCATTTTACCATACTAAAACTAAATATATTTTGACAAGAATTAAGGTTCAAACCTACATGACATGTTTGTTTCTTGATTCTTATAAAACTTCTAGACGTTCAAAAAATAAATAGTTATATAAAGAAGTAATAGTTCAGGAGTTTTAGCTGATTCATGATATTTATCAAACTAGAATGTTATGATACAATGTTATACAACCTTATGTATATGTTGTAGTAGTTTCTCAGCCAATGTCCTAGAAAGCGCGCCACTAGTACCTCGTATAACTTCGAAGCTACTGCGGCGTAGTTTCAAGTGTATCCGTGTGATGGCGCCAATGTTTCAGTGTGCACTTCTCTTTCACGTAAGCTGCATTTGCTTGAGACTAACAATTCGTCCCATAACGTTATCATTTTGCGTTGTATAGTTTGTATAGGTTGTATGTTATGATACAACCTTATCATAAAACGAATCAACACACTGTTAGGGCCGTTTGTTTAATCGGCTGCTAACCAGCAGGTTAACTAGCCACTGGTTTAGTTGTTTACAGTCTGCAATGTTTACATTTTCACACAACATTCAAAACACTTATTGAAAATTATACATGCAATGAAGGTGTTCTGTTCCAAATTCTAAAGGAAAAGTTTATTTTTTAATTAATTTATTTATCGTGTTAATTTATTTAATTTAACATGTATAGATTATGCCAAAGTAGTTGAATATAAAATGTAACACTAAAATTCAAAATCAAAACAAAAAAAACTAAACCTCAAAAAATATTCAGTTTTCCTATTGGATGGCTGCTGGTAAAAATTTTAACCGCCAATTAATACCGGACTGAAAAAAGGACTTTTAATGTTTATCAGTTAGCAGTTTAGTGGCTATGACCCTGAAACTAACAAGTGACAGGTTGCAAGCTATCCATGGCTACAATATGCAAATGCAGTTCAAAGTTCTGGATTGAATCTGTAATTATGAGTCCGTGCCTGGAATATACATTGGTATTTCCTGACCGACATCGACAACCAATCATTTGGTCTAGTACTTAGCATTTAAATAATAAAATACAAGACATTGTTTTTTATGTGGGTTTTATGACGGTAAGAATATGTACTCGTCCAACAACAAAGCTGCATGACCAACACCAATAAAACAACACAAAGATATAGCCTATATTAGGAAAAAATTCTACTCAGAAAGAAAGGCTTAAGAGTTGTTGTTGTCAATGTACATTTTAGTTTGACAAAGACCATTTGAACTGTTCTTCGTTCAAAAAGTTCTTTTCTAACATCCAGGGTTATAATGTTCAGTTTTTTTTATCTTCTGACAAAGAGTATTTTTGATTCTTGCAATATCAATGTTATTTTTAGAAAATATGAGTTGCCATACAAAAGGTATTTAGTTATAGATTTAAACTAATCATATTTTTTGAGATTTGTTGCTATACTTGATATCAAAGTCAGTCTAAGTTGAACTAAACTGACATCCAGTCATGAGTAATGCGGCATGTTTCTTTTGAACAAAGAATATTATAAAATTAAACTAGGGCAATTTTTACACAAACAAAAACAAACTGTATTACAACTTTGATTTACATTACATCTATTGACATTTTTTGTCTGATTAGCTACACACATCTTCACGCAAAATCATAACTTTATGGGACGAACTGTTAGTCTCAAGCAAATTCAGCATACGTGAAAGAGAAGTGCACACTGAAACAGTGGCGCTATCACACGGATACACTTGAAACTACGCCGCAGTAGCTTCTGAGTTATACGAGGTACTAGTGGTGCTGTCTAGGTCATTGACTGAGAAACTACTATCAGCCGCTTAACACAAACCGTTCCATGTGCATAGATATCTGCTGGACAACTAAACCATAGAGGAATAAAGGACCATTTATTTATCACTACATAATATTTCTCATTTACTAAATCTGGGACAAATGTTAAACACCCCTTATTTTCTTATAACAAACCGTCATCAAAAGCAACATTTTGAACAGTGACTAAAGTAGTTTGATTTATTTAGAATAAATGCATTCATTAGTCACAAAGTCTGAAGAGAAACAGTTCCCTAATGAATCTTTGTTGCTTTTGTTACATCACAATCGGTGTTGAAAACTTTCCTTCAAGTTTAATTCTGCAACAAAACAAACCTGAATTGATTTAAAACGAGGTTTTAGCTGTGGGTTTAGAATAACACTACCACACATTGAAACAAAAATATACGAATATTTAACTTTGATATTGTCGCTAAGTGCATGAAATGAAGTTACAATACTAAACCACTACACCATCCGGCCCAACTATTTCTGCCTTCAAATAAGTACTTAAATCTGAATGTTTATCCAAAACATGTGACTGTTAAATAGTGACTTAAAATCAACAAGCTGGAAATATTACAAACATAATTTAAATACTGACACAAAATGACTTATTATAGATCTTAATTTGTAAAAATGCTAAATTGCTAATTTATTACTAAATAAATTTGAAGACAAATTAAGAAGTTACAATACTGTTTGAATTAGTTCTTGTTTTATACAAGTTGAGGTCTAATAAATCTTCACAATAGTAATTTTTAACAACACATGGCTAGTACTAACGATACTAATGACAAATACTGTACATAGTTATGACACTAAAAGTAGTTCAAACACTGCAACAAGTAAAAGTTAATTGGATAACCAACTAAAACAAAAGTATAAAACGTGCAAGCAAACTTTATCAGGAAATAGTACTTTAAATGAGTTTTACTGGTAGGTAGGCAATGAAAAATATGAAGATATTTCACCAATTTTGAAAAGTAATTGTTCGTATACACTAAGTTAATACAGTGAGGTTAAGCAAACTGTTTTTTATTGAGGTCATTTGCCACCTCAAGATAATAAATTTTAATTTAATTAGTCGGTATATTTAAAATGTCCAAATTCGATAAACCTAGTAGATCAAATATCTTACTAACCTCGCATCATGTAATAGTTATGACTTCAAAACTTTCGTTTTTTTTTAACTCAAATCCTTTTATTTAGTTTTAACAATTAGACATATAGCTTTATGATAACTACGTATAAATATTAATATATTGTAGACATGAACAATTTAAAGTTTTCTGTATCAAAAGAAATTAGTGTCTCGAGGGATCTAGGTTCAAAGATGATATCATAACAAAGTAGCACCTGACATCACAGTTTTCTTAAGCCCTCTAAATAAACTTAATTGCGCCATAAATAACAACAAAGCGACAGAGGGTCTTGCCCCCCTAATTGTTAGAATCACCCGTGTTTACGTTCCCTTCGCAAATTCTATTTATTTAAAAACGATGCAATAAAATGCGTTGTAATATAGAGTTGAAGATACAAACTGCGGTTCTAAATGGGTTTCGAACCTCCGAGAAAGTGGTCCAAAATTTCACTTTCTAACGCGATAACTACGCTTTCAAATTTAAAATATTCGGAATCAATATATCAAATCAAGGGCTTAGAAAACTAAAAAAACTTGTTTATTAGTAGCTAGCTCATTAACCTCACTCCAAAAGGTACTTTTAATGAAACTTAGAGTTGCTTAATTAGCATTTTAGAAATAATAAATGTGTTTAAAATAATACTTTACGCGATTTCTTAGCATTAAATATTTTATAAACCTGTAATACTTTTATGTGCAAGTACAAAACGTATTTTCACCTGAAAGGTCAACTAACTCTTCAATCATAGTTGCAGTAACCACACTGCAAAGCCAGGATTTGCTGTTTAAAACCACAACTCAACGGTTTACAAGGAAATCCTCCTCGTATATGGGAAGTTGACAACGTTGTTTCACATACAAACAAGCACATGCGCTCTAGTTCTAATGAGAACACATTTTTTATGAAAATACTAGACTCAAATCACTATTAATCATATAGATATTGATTTTTTGAAAACTGTTTATGCGTGATGTATCATGGCTTGTCAGTGGAAATTCCGTTGTGAGAAACTGCATGTCCAAAGTTGAGTTATAAATTATTAAAACATTCCCTTGCAAGTGCTTTTACTAACATTTTTCAAAAATGTTTTTGTTTTAAATTTATTAAAGAGTAAATAGTGATAGACGTATTAATTATTAAATACTAATCAGGTTCAACGTAATACTATCCATATGCAATAAAGCTATCACATATGTTTCAAATAGTAAATGAATCTTCCTTAAACTGATATTTTGTCTTGAATAACAGACTATCGAGCTTTGTATCAATTTTGTGTGTGCTGATTTTCCTTTTTATAAATTTCTTAAATTGTTCTATAAGATTGTCATTGCATAGTTTTAATACTTTTAAGTACTTTATTTTGGAATATTCTGTAGATTTCTTAAATAAACTGAAGTTTTAGTTCAGTTTGTATATTAAAAACCTTTATAACTATTAACCTAACAGCGGTCCTTAATTTTAGAATCCATCTGAAGTTCTTGACAAACCTCTGTAAGTTCCTAATAACTTTATAACTGCAGTTTACTCGTATATACTGTCTTGACACAGTTTATTTCTTAATTAGTGGCTAAAGATGGAGCAGTTGGTAATGGATGAGTTTAGATCGCAACTGTTAAGTCAATCAAATTAAGTCATACTTTTTAGTACCTCATCTTTTGTTGAACTCCTTATCAAGCTTGCGTTATAAGTAAAGTTTTGAGCTCATAGTTATAATAGGTTATAAGTAAAGTTTTGTTTGATTATACTCATTATTATAATGGTATAATAGTTATTATAAAATGGTTGAGAATACACCTCCCCCTCCCTCTCAGTCAGAATCTTGTTGTTCTCACAATATCACTACTTGTTGTCCTGCTGTGACAAATGCTCAGATACAATGGGGTTTCATCTTGTACAATGTTCAATTTCAGCTCTAAGTGCTCATTCCTCTCCACTCACTCGCACTTTGCGGAACTTAGCTTAGTAAGTGAAGTAAGTGTACTTAAATTGTGTATTCTTGTGCAAAATGTTAAACTAATTCTGTAAAATAAGGACATGTAGATTAAATTCCATGAAGATGTTATATTTTCATTTAATAACCCAAAACATCCATTACCGGTACGTACGTCCGGTACCTATGAACAACTTAAAACCCTCGGAAAGATAGCCATTTTGATGATTTTTCTTTAAACTTTCGTAGGTTTAAACTTAACAATTTCTATATCAGATCGGCTTTAGCCACGTTTGGAACGATATTCAGTAAAGGTCTACAGGTCACTTAAGACAAAGGGAGTGATCATATATCATCGTATGAACAGGGCGAGTCAGCGAGGTTTTGTCCAAGTATGGATTTTATGTTGGCGTTGATGTGATAATTCATGTTTGGCTTCTCGCCAGAGACGAGTGGTCTACGCTCACTTGTGATTGATGCACTTATATATTTAGACTAAATTATCGGGTTTCTACGTTATTTGTCTTTTTACAAGTTGTTTACGCGTCTAAACTGAATAAAATTCTTGTCCGAAAATAATGATATATAAACGCAAATAACGGATACAAACATGAACAGCATATAACAAAATCAAACGCACTTTGTTAAAAGAGTTGATATTAATCTTGTACTAGCAGATTGTCCAATCGGTAATTCTTCTGCTGAAAATAGCCTTTTCTACGTAGCCTACATCTTATTAAAATTATCTTTAGCATAAGGAAAACTTTCGGCAGGAAATAACAAACACCTCGAATCATGGGGTTTTGGACTTTAAACAGAAAGCTTAAAGAAAAAACGCATCGTTCTAAAGTCCTATACGCATTCCTAAAACCCATAATCCAAACGTTTCGATACGTCAACAATAGTTCTTTGTGACTCACCGTGGGGAACTATCTAAATTCTTGTAGCCATTTCTATTATTTTGTTAGAACAACCTGACTCATTCATCAAAACTCTTCAAGAATTTCTCCCCAACTTTTGGATGTTGTTGTTTGGTTTCTCTAACTGGTATTCAATTTTTTCAACATCGGGGTGCATGTTGTATTGTTTACATATTATTTGTTGATTTGAAATTAAATTAATTAAGCAATATAAAGATAGTACAAAGTGGATGCAGCTTATTATTAGCTTATTATGATTACTTTTGGTCTGGTACATTTCCTATGTTCAGTGCTATGGTTTACGTAACTAAGTCCGATATTAGATGCCAGACCACGAAACTTCTTGTCCTTAAATAACATTCGTAATTATATTAAATCAACATGTTTCACCTGAGCCTGGTTGACTCCAATAGTGTCCGTTTCCGGATGATGTCACTATCATCGAACTAATTGTGACCAAATTTCACTTGTTAAACTGCCCGCGCAGAACATCCAAATACTAAATAATGCAAAACCAACTGGTAACTTTTTGGGTAAACCAACTGGTAACGTGCTCATATTTCTCTCTCAACCTCCACTATCTTTTGTTTCAGATAGTTTTTCAATAACGAAATTAAATTTAGCTGTATTATTTCATTTTACCATACTAAAACTAAATATATTTTGACAAGAATTAAGGTTCAAACCTACATGTTCACATGTTTGTTTCTTGATTCTTATAAAACTTCTAGACGTTCAAAAAAATAAATAGTTATATAAAGAAGTTATAGTTCAGGAGTTTTAGCTGATTCATGATATTTATCAAACTAGAATGTTATGATACAATGTTATACAACCTTATGTATATGTTGTAGTAGTTTCTCAGCCAATGTCCTAGAAAGCGCGCCACTAGTACCTCGTATAACTTCGAAGCTACTGCGGCGTAGTTTCAAGTGTATCCGTGTGATGGCGCCACTGTTTCAGTGTGCACTTCTCTTTCACGTAAGCTGCATTTGCTTGAGACTAACAATTCGTCCCATAACGTTATCATTTTGCGTTGTATAGTTTGTATAGGTTGTATGTTATGATACAACCTTATCATAAAACGAATCAACACACACTGTTAGGGCCGTTTGTTTAATCGGCTGCTAACCAGCAGGTTAACTAGCCACTGGTTTAGTTGTTTACAGTCTGCAATGTTTACATTTTCACACAACATTCAAAACACTTATTGAAAATTATACATGCAATGAAGGTGTTCTGTTCCAAATTCTAAAGGAAAAGTTTATTTTTTAATTAATTTATTTATCGTGTTAATTTATTTAATTTAACATGTATAGATTATGCCAAAGTAGTTGAATATAAAATGTAACACTAAAATTCAAAATCAAAACAAAGAAAACTAAACCTCAACAAATATTCAGTTTTCCTATTGGATGGCTGCTGGTTAAATTTTAACCGCCAATTAATACCGGACTGAAAAAAGGACTTTAATGTTTATCAGTTAGCAGTTTAGCGGCTATGACACTGAAACTAACTAGTGACAGATTGCAGGGTCCATGGCTACAATATGCAAATGCAGTTCAAAGTTCTGGGATTGAATCTGTAATTATGAGTCCGTGCCTGGAATATACATTGGTATTTCCTGACCGACATCGACAACCAATCATTTGGTCTAGTACTTAGCATTTAAATAATAAAATACAAGACATTGTTTTTATGTGGGTTTTATGACGGTAAGAATATGTACTCGTCCAACAACAAAGCTGCATGACCAACACCAATAAAACAACACAAAGATATAGCCTATATTAGGAAAAATTCTACTCAGAAAGAAAGGCTTAAGAGTTGTTGTTGTCAATGTACATTTTAGTTTGACAAAGACCATTTGAATTTGATTTGTTGCTATACTTGATATCAAAGTCAGTCTAAGTTGAACTAAACAGACATCAGTCATGAGTAATGCGGCATGTTTCTTTTGAACACAAGAATATTATAAAATTAAACTAGGGCAATTTTTACACAAACAAAAACAAACTGTATTACAACTTTGATTTACATTACATCTATTGACAATTTTTTGATTAGCTACACACATCTTCACGCAAAATCATAACTTTATGGGACGAACTGTTAGTCTCAAGCAAATTCAGCATACGTGAAAGAGAAGTGCACACTGAAACAGTGGCGCTATCACACGGATACACTTGAAACTACGCCGCAGTAGCTTCTGAGTTATACGAGGTACTAGTGGTGCTGTCTAGGTCATTGACTGAGAAACTACTAGCTTAACACAAACCGTTCCATGTGCATAGATATCTGCTGGACAACTAAACCATAGAGGAATAAAGGACCATTTATTTATCACTACATAATATTTCTCATTTACTAAATCTGGGACAAATGTTAAACACCCCTTATTTTCTTATAACAAACCGTCATCAAAAGCAACATTTTGAACAGTGACTAAAGTAATTTGATTTATTTAGAATAAATGCATTCATTAGTCACAAAGTCTGAAGAGAAACAGTTCCCTAATGAATCTTTGTTGCTTTTGTTACATCACAATCGGTGTTGAAAACTTTCCTTCAAGTTTAATTCTGCAACAAAACAAACCTGAATTGATTTAAAACGAGGTTTTAGCTGTGGGTTTAGAATAACACTACCACACATTGAAACAAAAATATACGAATATTTAACTTTGATATTGTCGCTAAGTGCATGAAATGAAGTTACAATACTAAACCACTACACCATCCGGCCCAACTATTTCTGCCTTCAAATAAGTACTTAAATCTGAATGTTTATCCAAAACATGTGACTGTTAAATAGTGACTTAAAATCAACAAGCTGGAAATATTACAAACATAATTTAAATACTGACACAAAATGACTTATTATAGATCTTAATTTGTAAAAATGCTAAATTGCTAATTTATTACTAAATAAATTTGAAGACAAATTAAGATTACAATACTGTTTGAATTAGTTCTTGTTTTATACAAGTTGAGGTCTAATAAATCTTCACAATAGTAATTTTTAACAACACATGGCTAGTACTAACGATACTAATGACAAATACTGTACATAGTTATGACACTAAAAGTAGTTCAAACACTGCAACAAGTAAAAGTTAATTGGATAACCAACTAAAACAAAAGTATAAAAACGTGCAAGCAAACTTTATCAGGAAATAGTACTTTAAATGAGTTTTACTGGTAGGTAGGCAATGAAAAATATGAAGATATTTCACCAATTTTTAAATGTAATTTTTCGTATACACTAAGTTAATACAGTGAGGTTAAGCAAACTGTTTTTATTGAGGTCATTTGCCACCTCAAGATAATAAATTTTAATTTAATTAGTCGGTATATTTAAAATGTCCAAATTCGATAAACCTAGTAGATCAAATATCTTATTAACTTCGCATCATGTAATAGTTATAACTTTAAAACTTTCGTTTTTTTTAACTCAAAGCCGTTCATTTAGTTTTAACAATTAGACATATAGCTTTATGATAACTACGTATAAATATTAATATATTGTAGACATGAACAATTTAAAGTTTTCTGTATCAAAAGAAATTAGTGTCTCGAGGGATCTAGGTTCAAAGATGATATCATAACAAAGTAGCACCTGACATCACAGTTTTCTTAAGCCCTCTAAATAAACTTAATTGCGCCATAAATAACAACAAAGCGACAGAGGGTCTTGCCCCCCCAAATGGTTAGAATCACCCGTGTTTACGTTCCTTCGCAAATTCTATTTATTTAAAAACGATGCAATAAAATGCGTTGTAATATAGAGTTGAAGATACAAACTGCGGTTCTAAATGGGTTTCGAACCTCCGAGAAAGTGGTCCAAAATTTCACTTTCTAACGCGATAACTACGCTTTCAAATTTAAAAAATTCGGAATCAATATATCAAATCAAGGACTTAGAAAACTAAAAAAAACTTGTTTATTAGTAGCTAGCTCATTAACCTCACTCCAAAAGGTACTTTTAATGAAACTTAGAGTTGCTTAATTAGCATTTTAGAAATAATAAATGTGTTTAAAATAATACTTTACGCGATTTCTTAGCATTAAATATTTTATAAACCTGTAATACTTTTATGTGCAAGTACAAAACGTATTTTCACCTGAAAGGTCAACTAACTCTTCAATCATAGTTGCAGTAACCACACTGCAAAGCCAGGATTTGCTGTTTAAAACCACAACTCAACGGTTTACAAGGAAATCCTCCTCGTATATGGGAAGTTGACAACGTTGTTTCACATACAAACAAGCACATGCGCTCTAGTTCTAATGAGAACACATTTTTTGTATGAAAATACTAGACTCAAATCACTATTAATCATATAGATATTGATTTTTGAAAACTGTTTATGCGTGATGTATCATGGCTTGTCAGTGGAAATTCCGTTGTGAGAAACTGCATGTCCAAAGTTGAGTTATAAATTATTAAAACATTCCCTTGCAAGTGCTTTTACTAACATTTTTCAAAAAATGTTTTTGTTTTAAATTTATTAAAGAGTAAATAGTGATAGACGTATTAATTATTAAATACTAATCAGGTTCAACGTAATACTATCCATATGCAATAAAGCTATCACATATGTTTCAAATAGTAAATGAATCTTCCTTAAACTGATATTTTGTCTTGAATAACAGACTATCGAGCTTTGTATCAATTTTGTGTGTGCTGATTTTCCTTTTTTATAAATTTCTTAAATTGTTCTATAAGATTGTCATTGCATAGTTTTAATACTTTTAAGTACTTCATTTTGGAATAGTCTGTAGATTTCTTAAATAAACTGAAGTTTTAGTTCAGTTTGTATATTAAAAAAGCTTTATAACTATTAACCTAACAGCGGTCCTTAATTTTAGAATCCATCTGAAGTTCTTGACAAACCTCTGTAAGTTCCCTAATAACTTTATAACTGCAGTTTACTCGTATATACTCGTCTTTGACACAGTTTATTTCTTAATTAGTGGCTAAAGATGGAGCAGTTGGTAATTGATGAGTTTAGATCGCAACTGTTAAGTCAATCAAATTAAGTCATACTTTTTGAGTACCTCATCTTTTGTTGAACTCCTTATCAAGCTTGCGTTATAAGTAAAAGTTTTGAGCTCATAGTTATAATAGGTTATAAGTAAAGTTTTGTTTGATTATACTCATTATTATAATGGTATAATAGTTATTATAAAATGGTTGAGAATACACCTCCCCTCCCTCTCAGTCAGCATCTTGTTGTTCTCACAATATCACTTGTTGTCCTGCTGTGACAAATGCTCAGATACAATGGGGTTTCATCTTGTACAATGTTCAATTTCAGCTCTAAGTGCTCATTCCCTCTCCACTCTGCACACTCGTTGTTGTAACTTAGCTTAGAGGGCTGCTAAGTAAGTGAAGTAAGTGTACTTAAATTGTGTATTCTTGTGCAAAATGTTAAACTAATTCTGTAAAATAAGGACATGTAGATTAAATTCCATGAAGATGTTATATTTTCATTTAATAACCCAAAACATCCATTACCGGTACGGACGTACGTTACGTATTAATTTTTCAGCAAGTAACGGGAAACCTGGTTTCAAGTCAAGTATCAAACGAAACATTATTTTGCAAAGTTCTGTTTCACAAATTTTGTTTAATTTGCAATTAAGCCGATAAGCATGTACGTAAGGCATGTGGTTTTATATTTCGCTTAAAGCTGTTAAAGGTAATAAGCATAATTCGTGCAAACCGTGTATACTGAATGCAAAGAACATTTATACGGTTATTTAAGGTAATGACCACTTTCAATAATAAAGGAATAATTCCACTGTAGATAATCTGACGTGAATTTATTATTTTAATAAGGGAATACTTGCAAAAGGTGATAATGGTCGGAAATATCTTTGTTTTCGCAACTAAGATAAGGATTTATTTTAAATAGTTTTAATTAATTTTATTCTATATTCTTTTGCTTCATTGGTTGAAACTTGTAAGCAAACAAGTAGATTTATTTTTGAACATAGTTGTAAAATAAGTCATTGGTGTTTGAGATTGTTTGCGAAAACTGATTAACTTACGAGTGTTGACGTCTCACTCAAAGTTGATGAGTCCGTGACTCTTCGCAAGAGAGAAGGATTCAAACCCTTTTAATGTAATTCAGTATTGGCTCCAACAAACATTATTGTTCAAAACAAAGCATTATTTTTTTAATAAATGAGATTAGTTATTGATTCGTTACTAATTATTAACTGAATGAGTTATTATTATTGTAAAATTGTACATTTATGTCATCGTGTTTGCGTGCTACTTTTATTTCATTTGAAACTAGTAATAATTTCATTCGAAAATATATAAACACTAAAACCCACATCAAATCGACCTTTTACTAACGAAAATTTGGTGAAACGTAAACAAATTTCAGTTATTTTCTTAATGTTGTTGTTTAAAGATTGTACCGTCAATCTCGTTCTCCAATAATTTTGTTGAAAAGCTTTTTCTACTAGAAAAATCGAAGAACAGTTTGCTATTCAGAGAGCGATGTCTTATAATAAAATTAAGGTGGTGATGACTTCTACCATTACATGAAAACCAGATTAAAACTAGGAAACCCTTGTAAAAAGGTTTAGAAATCATTCAGTTTTATGTGGGGAAATATACACTTTATCGTACTATGAACTGCATAGACAACTTTGTTTAGCAACAAATTTTGCTGCCAAATAGAGTACTAACCTGTTTTGTGGCAACAAAACTTCATTCAAAGGTGCCATTTCGGGAGTTGGATATGTACGTTAAGTATAGGGTTAAGTTTAAAATACAAGTGTAAACAGCTCTTAAACGTAATGGATTCTTATGTATGTTGAACTACTTGAAACATCTAGAAGCTTATTTTCAAAATATTTGTATTGTATCAGACTTTCAAATTCTTAATTACACTGTGATTTCCTGCATATTAAGCGGTTTATTACCCGTATACCATATCGCAACCCCAACACCATCGAACACTTCATTGTGGTTAAACTGGATTGGTAAAGTTTAGCAGAAACAGCCTCAAGGACCTTAACTTGGTATTGAATTGACATTGAACTTCGACCGTTGTTCCTCTAGTCTTGACTATTGATTGGATTGATATGAACTTGTTTAAAGTGTTTATTCCTCGAAACCTCCTTGCACCATTTCAACAAGTAAAATAAAATGGGACTTTCAGGTGTAGTCTAAATCCGGTATTTGATTGTAAATCAATATATGAATATTCTTTTGATGATTCTCGCAACTCATATTACAAAACACGGTATACAGCTGAACGTTGCTTTACATTTATAATACGAGAAGTGTCACTTTTGTATCCCACAGGAAATTTAATTAAGTGCTCAGCACTCTGTTGCTGATAGCTCAATTTCCTGTAGCTCATATCCTTTTTATTTTAAAAGTTATAACGCTGATGCCGTTTCACTTAGCATTATCGCAAACGAATAAAGCAATAAAATTAAACCCGTAAGGTGACATAAAGTGTTGTTTAGTATATTAAACTTGTAACATAATTTAGAATAAAATATTATGTTTTTGTTTTATTTTTAGTATTAACATTTACCATTTGGCTCAAAGCTGATTCCATTTTCCTACGAAATTCCGTTCTATATAGGAATAGAAATGAACAGCTCCTTTTTTAATGGATATTCAATATCTAAATAAAACTGGTTTAATGCGGTTCTGTCTTCCTCTCACAGTGGAAATCTGGCTAATAAACAGTGCGCTGTTGACTTTGCTGTTGAACTGAGTAAGCGCCTTAGTCTTGAGCCCAAATGATGGTGAAGCCCTTTCCATTGTTAGAGAGTCTAGTGGCACAAGTAAAAGCCTAAGAGCACACACAGTCTCAAGGGCGCATTTATACGTTTTGAATATTAAAAAGAGTTTGTAGCAAATTATGGTGGAATTACAATAAATTTATCGCGCCAAATTACCGCTTGAGTGATTAAGTGAATAGTTCAATATCATGACGCACTTTATCCATCAAATATTGGTCAAAGGCACAGGCTTTAAGTTCAAGTACGCTTCAGATATATAGCCAATTAGCAGATCACCTAATTAGTCAAACTTCAGTTAAAATGAATTTCTTCTGGCTACTGGTTATCAAAAATAAACTTATAAGTAGGGACTAATCATAACTCTAAGTAATATACTCATACCATGGTGTTAAGAACTCGAAACAAGCCATAAAAAACTAGCAAGAAAAACAATAATAATGGTAGAACCAAGTGGTCAGAAATGGTTCACTTATAGTTAGATATCGTTATACTATTCTGAGGCAACACTTAATAGAACAATTGTTTAAAAGTTACCTATCCAGGTACAGGTCATAAACTTGAAATAAAAAATTAGTTGTTTGATACATCGACAAAATGTATTATATATCTCTTCGAATTCTAAATTATACCCCCTAAATTTAGAAATATGTCTAAGCCCCTTAAGTCGTGATCATATTAAACAGTCTCGGGTAATCAAACAAACTATGTCTACCAATGAGTTTATTTGCACCTTCATCAGCTGCATTGTAGTGATGCTTAGCTAATGAATAAAGTAAAGTGGGCTAAGCCTATTTTACATCAAGATGTGAACAAGTAAATAAATAAATACAACTGAGATACGAGTATATAAATAATTCAGCAGTGGAAACGTGTAACAGAAGCGGACAAGGGTTGTGGAAAGTTGATTCATTATTCACACAGTTAGGCTTGGACACAGCTGATGTGTTACAACTGTGTGTTGGACTTGACATTGGAAACATTATACACAGATAATTATCATTGAATAATTGTCCTCAACCCTGTCACATTGTATCTAACTTTGTATAGTTTTGATCACACCTATTACATTGAATACATCTATAAAGGAAATTAAAGTAAACACAAGTTAACTTGTTTTAGATGCTCACCACGTTTTAGATTGATTAATCTAAAAGCAAATAAGTTCTTACCAAATTATGATATATGGAATAATTGGGTACAAAGAAAACTGTTGTTTCTTAGTAGTTAGCTTTAGACATACCGTCAAATACAGAGGTTCAAATGTGGCTGGGTCTTTACTAACGCTTCTATGACTACTCAACAGTTTAAGAAAAAAAAAAAACCTCATGTATATGCCTTGAAAGGACTTTTAATGCGATTGTTTCAGATTTCTTGAATATACAAATGTCCTTAGTGCAATTTGCATACTTATTATAACCAGATAGTACATATATTTATAGACATCACGCCGATTTAAAATATTGGCAACAAGTATGCAAAAGAATAGTTGAATATTTCTTGAAATTATAAAAGTAGTAAACTCATTGACAGTTATACGTTATGTTAGCAAACAAGCAAAGAATGTTATTCAGTTACTGTTTCTATAAGTTTTTCGACAATATAAAAAGTTACACTTTTATATTTGTGTGTAGCATTGTCAACTGTCGTGATTTTCAATCGCAGAAAACATTCACGAAATATTTTTTTAAACCTTATTGTGCTTCTATTCTGATGACACAAATCAAAAGATTTAATCCAATCAAAAACAGGCAGCCATCTCAGCCATAATCAGTGTGTAGCCAATTATATTTATGCAAAGCATTTGCTCCAAATCAATGTCGGTTGCTATTAGCATTTCAATACTTACACATACTACGTAATATATAACGGGTACAAGTTGAGAAAACGAGTAAGTAATGTAAGTTACAGTCAATATAAATTAGTGAAAGAAGCTTACCCTCTTGAACTTGTATTACTCTCCGGAGAAGAACCTCCCATTTTATAAGAACGAGACTCCTTTACTTGAATGTTGCTTATGTCTCTATTGTCTTATAATAGTCAGTGCTTTGTTGCTGGGACATTACACAAACTCAGCCACTGTCGTGTTTTAGACTGGGATCCGTGGCGTGGTCCTGTAATTCAGCTTCATAAAGGTCAGGTGTTGAGGATGATATAGGTATAAAACAGCTCAGATAGTGTCAGTGATCAGTGATGATACCCGCATCAACTCCCACCATCGTTTAGACATAGCCTTTTAGACCATCATCTGCGTGGTTCGGAAGTCACGTTGGTCCTTGTATTTCCATTGGTCTTTGGCGATTATTTAATGACCACCTAAAAAAAAGAGTCGGCCTTAGTTTGTAACTTATCATCAAACTCATCCTTCACCACATATTTGCCTTAAAATACCCTCATGAGAGTGGTCGGCATCTCAAATAGTGATTTAGTGAGTATGAAAACTCTACTTGAACACTTATTCTTTTTGTACGTTTATATGTGTATATTATCTGTACATATTTTTCTTAGCACTCAAGTAGCAGAATCTTAATGTAGCAGAATAAAATATTAAAGTACACATTGCGTATGTTTAAGTTGATAAAACACAAACGATACAACATACATTTATACATTTAGTAAGACCTTTCGAGAAAGTTGTCCCCATCTACATACCATAAAATCAACAACAAAGCCGATTGTAAAACAAAGCAACTTGTATAAAAAGATTTTGTTAGAACGTTTGTGTTTTATTAACTTACAAATTAA
This sequence comes from Matsumurasca onukii, assembly GCA_018831715.1. Lineage (NCBI taxonomy): Eukaryota > Metazoa > Arthropoda > Insecta > Hemiptera > Cicadellidae > Matsumurasca > Matsumurasca onukii. The sequence continues at coordinate 1,590,811 of CM032058.1, read as the reverse complement.
AAACCCTACGAGGAACTCTACTAGATGTTCGCAACGTACTGTTAAATCGAGTTACAAACATGTACTTGGAAAATAATGCTTGGATAATATGTTTTCCATAAGGGGATTAAATATAATTAAACAAAACCAATAAATGATGCATTTAAGCTAATTTGACTTCCAAGTAATCAACTCTAATCAAAGCCAATTGTCAATAATGTTCTAACGCTTTCAATGTTACCAGCTCTTTATTTGGCGTTGACATTTAATTTGCACGGAAAATTACGTTAAAAATTGGAACATATTACTGTTATTAGTTATAGATCTTAATTTTGTATAAACACTAAAAAGCTAATTTATTACTAAAGAAATTTGAGACAAAATGTTTGGACCGAACCGGGACTTGAACCTGGTTCTGCTTGCCGGGCGGTTATGCTAAACGACTACACCATCCGGCCCAACTATTTCTGCCTTCAAATTTAGAGAAGTACTTAAATCTGAATGTTTATCCGAAACATGTGACTGTCAAATAAAAACTTTAAATCAACAAGCTGGAAATATTACAAACAGAATTTAAATACTATGTCAAATGTCTAATATATATCTTAATTTGTATAAACGCTAAAAAGCTAATTTATTACTAAAGAAATTTGAAGACAAAAATGTTTGATCGAACCGGGACTTGAACCCGGTCTCCTTTTCGGGCAGTTATGCTAAACCACTACACCATCCGGCCCAACTATTTCTGCCTTCAAATTTAGAGAATTACTTAAATATGAATTTTTATCCGAAACATGTTACTGTCAAATAAAGACTTTATTACTATTAGTTATAACTATGCATTACAGTTCTTCAATATCAATAGTGTTTTATTAGAGGTCCCGAGATGCATAGAATATTTTCTTTTTAGGCCAGACCAGTGAAAGAACGATGACAATTTAGAAAACGGATTGATTCTTTAGAAAACAGTATTTTCGTTGTTCTCTGAAACATCTAATAGAATAAAGAAATCTATTTTTGTGGTCACGAATGAAAATGCCAGATGAATAGCAAAATAAAAGCTGAGATAAAATGCAACAGTAAATGGTGTAACAGCCGGTACCCGAGGTTTGGTTGATTCAGTTCCAAGCCAAGTTCAGTTGCCTGGAGCTGTTTCTGTCAACTTTGTCAATCGAGTTTCACTTTGAGAAACTAAACAGTACATTCTGTAAATATATACCAGTTCTACTTTAGTATGCTGCGTGACGTTATACCTAGGTATATACCTGGTCTATTGTAGAATGCAGAGGGAGGTTGTTTGGGTTGTTTAACTTTAAACGTGCTTTAGTTTTGGTTAAAAGTAAGAACTTCCATTGGTTGATGATGACAAACTTCGGACATAATTCGTGTTAAAGAATGTAAAATTCTCGATTCAAAATATTGGTTTGATCAAGTTTTATGATATGGAAGCTTTTGTTAGGTATATTTTTATATAGCGGAATTCTAAACACAAACCAGTACAGTTTTACTTCATAACTACTTTATACTTAATATTCAGGGTTCTCAATAATTTGTTAAGGATTAATAACAAAAAAGATAAAACCCATCTAAATTAAACATTTTAAATGTCAGTACGCAATTGTTACAATAGTTTAAATAGCAGCCCTTAACATGATCTATGACTACGCTTAATTGACTGGAACTCGTGGCGTGGTCCTGTAATCCAGCTTCATAGAGGTCAGGTTTTGAGGATGATATAGGTCTAAAGCGATTCAGATAGTCCCAGTGGTCATCTGAAGATACCTGCATCAACTCCCACCATCGTTTAGACATATCAGACCATCACCTACGTGGTTCGGAAGTCACGTTAAGCCGTTGGTCCTTGTATTTCCATTGGTCATCGGGCTATTAGTTAATGACCCATTCTAAGGAAGAGTCAGCCTTAGTTTGTAACAATACTACACCTCATAACTCATTAATACCACTCATCATACTCATCTTTCACCACATTTTTGCCCTAAAATACCCTCATGAGAGTAGTCGGCATCTCAAATAGTGATTTAGTGATTTAAATAAGGGTATAATCACATGTTATTTCACGGATTTTATTTCTGTAGTATTTCTATAAAATGGCGATAAATGATAAATTTCAACCGTCTGCTAATGGAATATAAGCATGTTGCGTTTTTACATGCAAAGAGCACAGTTCGCGCTAACTGAGCTCATTTATGTAACGGTTATGTTTTCACATACTGTGACGCTACACAAGTTCAATAGAAACATTCAACCCACGATTTCTTTGTAAATCCAATTTGATTAAGTAAACTTTCATGAAATGTGTTATTCACTTACGTAAATTTAAAACAAATATTCCATAAAACAGCTTTGTTGAACGTGATTGTCAATAATTGTTCTCCCTTACCGTAAAATTACAAGAAATGTGTAATTGCATACAACGAAACATTGTTATGCTTCGTAAACGATTTATTTTGTAGATATCAATTAAGTTTCAATTTGTCACCATTTCTTCTATGAATTTAAAAAATAATCAGATATTTAATTTCTAAGACAGGATACCAGCAGTAGCTTTAATCTAAAATGTTATTGAAATGAAAAACTATGCTTGGTTTAAAACACAACGCTTGCAATAAGAGTCGAACAACCCAACAAATAAGGTTACTATACTTTTTAGTAGAGAGAATTACATACATTAATTTGTCAACCAGTTTTTTATTAATTCAATTTAGATCTTTACAGTCCACTGCTAAGTATTTTTGATCATAATTTGGTTATTCAGTATTCTGACGATACAACATTGAATTTCAGTAACAGAACAGTTGAACAACTAGAAATGTCAAGCAATACTAATTTTAATGCATGTATAAAGTATTTTTAAAACTTGATTCTCAAAACTAATCTGAAAAAACTACTTGCATAATTTTTTAGTTAAACCATTGGATTAATAAGGACAGTGCATTGGTTTCATTAGGAGAACATTTAATCAATTGGTCGATTGCACAAACTGTTAAGGGCTAAATATTGACAACACCTTATGTTAGGATAGCCGAATTGACCATATGTGTACAAAACTGTCATCTGGTATATTGCAAAATAAATTTAACTATTTAGAATAATATCTAGAAGAAAGAAAGATAAGATTATTTTAGGAAATACCTAGCCAATATTCTTTAGTCCTCTAAATAGTCTTTACCAGTGGCTTAAGTCCATTATACATTCTTACATTGTAATTCACCTTCCATTTCACCGATTTTGTATCATATCTATTTTCATAAAAAGTCAACACAAAACATTTTTTGATACACTGACTTAAATAAATTGAATTAAAACTATTCTGTCATACTCGTAGTTATAGAACTAAATACAAACTCTGAACATTTGGTTATTATTGTTAAATTGTTCATAAAGTAATGAGCAATCTCAATGATGATTAATTTATGTATTGGTCCAACCATCGAACAAAGTCTCAATGCAACTGTTTAACTAATTAAACAATGTCTACTTAATTGGACTGTGTTAGCATTGTTTCTGGTGAACATAAAAATACTGTAACAATTGTAAACAATTTTAGATAACGGTCATTTTGTACACATGAAATTAATAGAGTTTTTTTTAGTTCATACCTGTAGGACTTTTTTAGAAAATTAAAGACATCTGACCCTTTCTTGTATCTGTACATTGTATGATTCTATTACTAATTGGGTTTCGTATTATAAAAAAAGCCTTTTGATATATATTGTCTACTTTGTAAAAGAACGTTTTAAAGCTTTCCATTTAGGTAATGACCTAAATGAAACAGAGTGCGTTTTAGACATTTTTAAGTCAGTGGGAAGTTCCTCTGTAATACAAGTTCAAGAGGATAATCTTCTTACACTAATTTATGTTGACTTCAACTTACATTACTTTAACTCAGGACTCTGCAGCAGCTTTACGGTTCAACACGTCTTGAAAACTATTGTTTATAAAAAACTAACTGCTTTGTCATAGGAAATACAAGTACAGAAGGACTAGTAAATGATAAGTTATGTTCATAGTCACATATCTTAGGTCAGTCTTTATGCCTGTAGGCTTTCCATTGTTCAAAGACTGTTGTTAACGATGAGTGAATTTTAGAATTTAAAATATTATTATTTTCCATCGTTACTGAGCTAGATCATCAAAATTGAAATAATAATTTAAACTATATAGACTTTGTTTGACAGCAACTGGTCATTACTAAACTGTGGTTTATGTCGATGTACTGTGAATAAACTCAGAAAATAGGATGAATGTACTTAAATGAATGTACTTAATGAATGTACTTACCTTGAGGATGGATGGTTACTTAAGTCTTATTTGTATTTGAAGCACTTTTCTAAAAGTATCCCGCAATTAATTGGTGTATTGCATTTAATTATAGTTGTTAGTAAAAATCTTGCGTATCATGAGTGGTTATTTCACTTAAATTTTGCTAATGCATTATTTATTAATTAAAAGTTAAATCCTATCCAACCTATTTTGTCAATTTGTATTGAACAGTACGTGTAAGTATTGAAATGCTCAAATCAACCTAGATTGATTGGAGCAAGAGCTCTGCATGAATATAATTGGCTACACACTGAAGATGACTGAGATGCATGATTGTCTCTGATTGGATTACATCAATTGACCTGTATCAAAATACAAGTAGGTAAATTTTTAATAAAATATTGTTTGAATGTTTTCTGCGTTGTAAGCCCGCGATACTTAAAAAAATTACACTTATACCGTATAAAACCGTACTTTTAGAGAGCTATTTTCGTACCACTTTCTTGCTAAGTGTTTATTGTACTTGGATTTTGATCAAACATGATGTGAGCAAGGAGAAATCATAAATCAATCATTTCTTAGTTTCCTTGGCTACGCAATCGTCTAACCTTTTAAAGTGAAAAGGTCTCGTCCATGTTATGTGTAGGCTATGTCATTGAATACAACATACAAAGAGAGTTTCCATGTGAACTGTGGAGCTGTGATTACCAAATGTAAAGCCCAGTCTGAGCTTGTGTTGATACCTTTGGGATTGGAGCTAAACTGACCTCTCAAACAAACAAGCTTATTTTTCCTCCGTCCAAAGTTTGCTCTGTCACAATTTTTCCCGTGTTATTGACTTACACGGTTTTAATCTACAATAATTTATTTTAATGAATTCCCTTAAGACAAAATGAGCTATTCATGCCGACAGCTAGGTAATATCCAGACTATAAATAATAAGTACCGACCCTGAAGTCGCAGTGCGGGCAGACCTCCAGTATCCGAACAAAGAGTTGATATCATCAGTTTTGCATTAGGAGTCCCAAAAAGTCTATCCCTCGTCGAAGACTTGAACTAGGAATACCGGTTACAACAATTCACAAAATTATGCACAAAAGGCTTCATATGCATGCATACAAAATTCAAGTTCTTCAAAGATTCAGGCCATCCGACAAGGAAAAAAGAGTAGAATTTGTCACTTTTATGCTAATTGAAATAACAAAAAATGAGTCATTTTTGAATGATGTAATTTTTCCGATAAAGCAACATTTTACATCAATGGATGTATCAATAGACATAATGTACGAATTTAGGGACTCAAAATGCTCATGAAATTTTTTGAAAAGAGTGAGATTCGCCAAAAGTTAATGTTTGGTTTGGTTTGTCTAAAGAACAGGTTATATGACCTTTTTCTTTCGAGAGAAGAATATCAATGGAAATGTTTACCTGGACATACTTGAGAATTACTTCTTACCTCAAATTAAAGAGATAGAAAATGAAGTTTTTTTCACCAGAATGGAGCTCCTCCCCATTACAAAGAGATTGTTCGAGACACATTAGACGAAAAGGGTGGATTGGTAGGGGAGTTCCTGTGTCATGGCCTCCAAGAAGTCCGAATCTGACCCCATGTGATTTTTTTTTGTGGGGACATATAAAAAACATAGTTTACTCTGAAAACATTTGAAACTTAGCTCATTTAAAGGACAGAATTCGAAATGCTCTTTCTACTGTACCTTCTGACATTTTGAACGACGATTGGGCTGAAATAGGTCATCGTTTAGATGTATGTAGAGCAACCATTGGTGGTCATATTGAAGTGTACTGAATATGTAAATAAAATAACTTCCGTTTTCATAACATTTGTTGGTTTTCCTATTTAAGATACAAACTGCACCATTAAATTGGGAAAACCCTGTATAAGTTAGTTTAACGGAGGAAATATTGCAAATGATATTTCATCGTTAACGACCGATGTGTAACCTTCCCAGTCCCTTTATGTGATCCCCGTACTTTTCTCATCAACAGAACCGAAAATGCCGACGTATTTATACGACATACATATATTTAAATCTTACAAGTTGACAACCAGTTGGTGTGAAAAGCAGTAAACATTTGTATCAATAAGTTAACTATAGTTTCCTTGGCCACATATCTAGGTTAGCTTGTTCAAGGTTGTCAAATGCGGATTATCAGGCTGAGATTGACCAACCTGGGTGTTTGCCTACAAGGGACAAGGGGAGAATTTGTAGAAAGCGAAAAGTCATTTTGTAAATTTATTATTGTATTTTTAACACATTTTGTACTGGAATTAATGTACATGGCTGGAAAAACTATTTTGACACAAAATAAAATATGAACTATTTAATAAACAAACAAACAGATCCACGTGTTATCAAATCTATGAAGCTTTGTTTTTTTAGGTGTATTTTCTTGTCGGGTCGACGAGTCTAAAATATTAAACCAGATACCTTCTTCGAAAAATGCAAATACACCTATAATATTCAGAAACCACAAACGTCAAACATAGATAATTTTACATATTTTTATATTTATTTTAGAATGGTACGTAAACACTGGTGCAGCTCTGGTAAAGGTTAGCTTTTAAAATTGTAAAGTGTAACTCTTGGCGATGTTTTCTGAAACTCATTTGTCACTGTCTCCCAGTAATTACCAAAGGTAAAAAGTTTCATCGAAATCAGGCAATTCGTCAGCTTTCATACTTTCCCCTCAAAATTATTTTTAGTATGGTTAAAAGGAGTATGTTCCATTTATCTCAGGTTTACCACGAACTCACCTAGAACGGTAAAGTTGATGTATAACAGGTTGTCAATATAAGTTACAGTTCCAGTTACACCAAGTACCTTGAGTCTCAGAACGCAATAACTGTCAACTCACATAGCGCCTCTGTCAGTAAGTATTCATCACACAAGGTGACCGAGCAGGTACATAAGCACCTAAAGGAAACCGAAATCCAACTGTTCCCAAATTATCTAGGTAAAATTGGTTTCTAGGCCAATGAAAAAGGAACATACCATAAACTCTGAAGCCCTTAACATTTTGTGCAACTACCGCTTTGTGTTTTTGAACATTCCTTTTTCTGAAAAACAGATGAATCCATAGATTTGAAAATGCGTATAGACAAAATTGTATAGTTTTTAAACAAAGTTATGAAAACATTATCAACTAGTTTAAACCTTTTAAACTAAAATGACATCGGTTTAAAATATGTAATCGTGTCCCTCGTATGACACTTAATCTAGGTCAAGTGTAGGTTTGGCTAAAGAAAATTATTCCTCCTATTTTTCCATAGGCCATTTGCGATAATTCCATGTTCAAAGAATTTAAACGTCCGTGTGTCAACATGTTTTCCCAGAAAAAACCTGAACAAAACACGGTTGTACGAATAACTTAGACTTAAAGACTGTTCAGCGTCAAATTGTGTTGTCAATGGCACAAAAACGGTAGCTATAATATTTCTCAAGCAGTTCAGGATTATTCTGAACTAAACAAAGGTTTTTGTAAAGAAAAAAATATGCGAAATCGACTAAATCCCTATTTGTATATTAACCTTTTTGAATCAAACACAAAACTATTGAAGCTGTAAGTTTCAGGTTCGTTTAGTAATAGTCAAATTAATCAGTAATCTAAAGTATTACAAAAGTTCAAATACAACAGTCAACACACAACAACAACAGGCACAGTGTGTGTTAGCAAGCTACATACACACTTCAGTATAGCTTTAGTGTTAATGTTCTCCTAATGTCGCTGGCACTCAACAAGGTTCCCAGATCAACGTATATTGTCCCTTTGCAGAGATATTACCTTCTAATGTACTTTCACTGTTACTTGACACTGTTATAAATCAACTACTACACAGAAACTGCTCTCCTTCAGGTACTTCACAATTCGCTCGCTTTATAGTGGTTGTCTGTTGTCCAGATTCAATTCAATGGTACAAAACGTATTGAAATCATGTTCATATGATTATATTTCCTAATGTGTGTATATTATTCCGCTGAAAGATACTAAACTCAACTGCAGAAGGATGGTTAGTCAAGAAATATTGTTGTGGTAATGCCTGCAGTGTCGTTTGTTATGCTGTATAATTTACTATACCAGAACAGTCTGTTAGTACATATGACATTACGTGAAGTTTATACCACAACCAAACTCATGTGATTCATATGACACTAGCGATTGTGAACCACAAATAACGGGTTTTGTTCATAGTTTAACCATTTTAAAGATAATGTTTAAAATAAGCTTCTCAGTAAGTTGTCTGGTGTTTATTTTCTAACACTCAGCACGGTTCCGTATATAAGTCACCGTTAACAGAGGAGAATATATTGCATAAGATATATCACCGTTAACGGTCGATGTGTTACCTTCAGATTCCCATTATGTGATGTACATTTTTGATCATAAAATGGTAAAGTCAAGCATATTTCTTGCCTCATTGAAATTCAAATAAAAGTATTTATTGTATACTCAAAAGTTATTAGAGTTTTGTACCAAAAATGGGCTTGAGATGAGCTCTAGTAGGCTACTTAACTAATAAGAGCGGTGTTAGTTCTATGAAAAACAAATGGAGACAGAACCTTTACAATGGTTTTGAGTTTTTAACAATATACTAGAAAGTAGTTCTATATAGAAATAAGTATTTTTTACAAACTGAATTAGCTACACCGGTGGTTTAAAGTGGTTTACAGCATTACCGTACTTTGTTGCTAAAACTACTGCATTCTCTTAGAAATGACTGCGTTTCTAGGGTATACCAGGCTACTATATTTTTAGGATCTTTCTCAATTGTTTCGTATACATTAAAACGGGTTACCGGGTAGGCTACGGTGAAAATATATGGTTTCTTTTAAGAAATCAGTAGAGAAACTCCTCAGTGTAAATTTCTTGCCACTATAGACCAAAATGTATGTTTTTTTCAGGCCTTGGTTACGAAACTTGTTTACCCAGTAAGGCAGCATCAAAGTATTTTAAAAGTATCATTTTACTACAGTGCCTAAATTTGTACATGTGGGTTCCTTATTAAGTTAAATTAAGGTTCCCATTGAACATTCCGTATCTAGTTTTAATCGGTAGTGAAGCCAGCATCCACGTTTAAATTTATTTTCGAAATACCCTGTATAAGCCGTGTGCTCTGCCTTTATTTTGCAGAGCTAGAGCTAGAAAATGGATACATATTGTACGGCTACAAAATCATTACGGATAGAGGAACCACTAAAGTTTTCAGCACTGTTCACATAGTTAACCATAGCATATCCCCTAGTCTTGGGTGCTAATCAAACTTGTGTGAGTGTCCATATTACTGTACACTATTTAAACATTAGCTAATTATTTTCTTCGTATAACATCGAGACGGATTACCTTGTTAGTTATTTATATAAAGAAGTGAATTAAATACTTCATTTATTAAACACCTTTTAAACATTGAATTTATTATTACCTGAACTACTTTGTCTTTTTCCCTTCAATGATAAGGCTGCATGGCCAAAACCAGAAAATGGGCTTGTCAATGAAACCACGAAAAATGCTAGTCTAAAACAAGCGCACACAAAGTAGTGTGAAATATAATTAATGGAATATCTAAGAACTATATTTAATATAGGTTGTTGAAAATAAACAAAAAATTTATAGAAACGCTTTTGATAACACATTCTAAATTTTGGGTTCCAATATTAATCATACGTATAAAACAATCTGGATGTCCCTATCCTGAGATAACATCCACTTCATTGCTGAAACTGAATGAATCTCGACCTATTCCGTTAGTAAGCTTGTGATCTTCACATATATACTTTACGTAGTGTCTAGGTCTGAAGTAGCTTACTTATCATAGAGTACTTATGTCATCATCTCCATTTTTGCTATCTTCTGTTGACAATGAAAACACAATGTTATTCGCTGTGACTAGCCGCTAGGAGACACGCAAACATAATGTTCTTTAAAAGAACTATTCGCAAATAATTTCCATGTGTAAATTTACAAATCATTAGATTGTAGGATCGATCAATTTCCGGAAAGATCTTAACCTCAGCTTTTTTGTTTATTTATTCGTAGTCATTTTTTACAATAAAATTGTGTTGGAATACTACCACTGGTATGTCAAGGTCCAATTCCTTTATGTAATTTAAAACTATAATAATGTATACTAAATAGGGTATTCATAAATAAATCTAAAGTGTAAAATAAATGGTTTTATTAGGTATTGTTCAGTTTTTCTAAATGAAACAAACTCGTTGGTTGATCTAATATTGGGAGTTTGTTAAATAGTTTTTACCAGCCTGATCACACAACATTGAGTAGTTTCGTGTGTCATCAATGTAGTTGGTTGATCTAATATCTATTAGGGTTTGTTAAATAAAAGTTTTACCAGCCTGAAGTGGAGATATTTAACATTTCAAGGCGATGGGATTCAAATTTTAACATATTCCTATTGCGAATTTTGTAGTTATAAAGGAGGCAACATTGTTAATTTTAAAAAAAAACAAAAGTGAGTTTCAAAATGAAAGAAAGGAAGTAACGGTCAAAATACCCAAAGAGATAAAGCATAACGACAGGAATGTCTGACGGGCAAAAATCGTTCTGACTGCCGATTTTTTGTTTAGTCAATACTCATTGATATTTTAGATTCAGCAATTTCCCAAAACACTTATACCATACAAAATGTGAGGATGTATTAATCAAAAATAGGCTGTTCTCAAAACATTTAATTTGCAATAAGATAATAATTGTCTTAATAAAAAGACGCAAGATGTTATCTTTTACAATTAAAATCCAACATGATTATCCACCAAGTTTTTGTCCAGAAGTAAGCCAGAAACTTAACACTTTAAGCCTCATGAATGGTATTATTTATATACAGTGTGTACGTTTTCTACATCTGAAAACCAAAACTCATAAAAAGTTATTCATAATATTTTTTTTTAGATTTAGGCTTTAAAGTAGTTAATACAACGGGTAGCTTTTCTCTTGAGCAAGTACACCTAAGTTCTCGTAGTTTTTACAACTAAAACTTAAAGAAGTGGTGTCATCAGCGTACTGAATTAGTTTACAGGCTCTTAGAAAGTTGTTACTTTCAATATCACTACATTGATTTACATATAGAATAATAAACCTCAACAATTATTTATATTACAGTTTTTTTAGTTTTCTGGTTCTGACAAATGTACTTGATAACAACAAAAATATTAGGTTTTAATCTAAGTTAAAATAATGTAATTAAAATAGGCAAGAATTTTGTAGGGCATAAATCTCATTAAATTTTTGGGGAGGTTGAACTATCAATTATTGTTAACATTTATAAATTATTTTGTGTTACTAGTAGAATATTTAGTAGGTGAGTGTAATCTGTTGTTTGAAAAGTTAAATATTTTATAGACACATCTATAATCTTTTTGTATATTGATTAATTTTGTATCGTATTGTTAAACTTTCTTGGACGACGTTTATATTTATGTTTATATTGACGTCTATATTTAGCATTAATATAGAAAATTCTCTTGAAACTCGATAGAATTTCTAGAAAATACTAGAATACAAGGTTCTATGACCTTTAATAGCTAACAAAAGTGTACTTTTCCAAATAACATGGTACATACTATTCTATTCTACTACAAATCTTCATTTGAAAGAGAAGTTACTCTTACAAATATTGTTGGTGGAACAGATAAACCAATCTGAAATGGAATCTGAACAAGCTAAATCAATTCAACTCAGCAAACGTTCAATAGAAGGATTGTTTACTAAAAGGGAGATATTCGTGTTATAGGTTGCATTCAAAAACAAATTGGTAGTTATGGAATTTTTTTAGAACGTCACTTTTAACAATTTAACTATAAGTACTCAATTTGAATTGACATTTACATTTTGAAGAAAATGAATATTGTTCTGAAAACAGTAAATTCGAGTATAACTTTATGATTTAAAAGTATTTTTAATTTTCTAATGGTGTTTTTTAGTAATTAAAACTTTTCATAATTAAATTACGTAACAACAAAAAAAACCTAAACTATCATAACGGTATATATTTTCTACCAAAGTTGTAAATAAGTGTCGAAAAGTTCTTTCATATCAGTTCCAGCAAACCCGTAAAGACTTACAATCTAGCAGCCCAATCTTCAAAACCCAAACCTCTTTTTCAAGATCGGGAGACAAAACTTGTCAGCGTAGATTTGAGATTTCTCAGATACACTAAATGGCAGTGGATGAACAAGAGATGTGGTTCCAACAAGACGTCGTGACGTGTAACACAGAAAATGACAATTTTAACTTTCTGAAGGGACGTTTGGAGAGCGCATTATCTTGTATTGAGGTAATGTAAACAGGCCTTCACGGTCGTGCGATATCAACCTGACAGACTTCTGTCTGTGAGACGTTTCCTCCAACGATTGCTAAAGTTGTTCACAAAAGGTATAAGAAAAGGACAGGCCGACCCATATAGGAAAGCTTGATGGAAGGGATTGGATCTATTGATGTCTGTGTTTCAATTACAGAGAGTAGTGAGATAAGTAAGGGCTTTTCATCTCACACACTTTCATGTTCTTCTCTATGTCTGATCTGTAACTGTGTTATACCATATCTATACTCTTTGTAGGGATACAGACAAAAGGATTTTAAAATACCTGGGTTTGATAAAGATCAAACAGCGTTAGTATTATTACATTTTTTTTTTATTTAAACGCGTCCTATTGACTTATTGTCTAACATCATAGTATCATTAGTAATTAATACAATAATAATGCATAAATTACTAGCAATAAAATACTAAAGGAAGTAACTTATTTTGACGTTGTATAATAAGTAATATCAATTGTAGTAATTCCAGTAAATGAGAGGTGATTTACACCGCAAATGCTCTTTAACAGGAAGGGGCGTGTTTCCTTCAGGGATTGGGCTTTCAGGATTTACAAAATGTAGCCTATTTTAATCCGATTTTGATGAAAACTTGTATTATCATTGTGTCCAGTTCCATATAATCTTACATTGTATAGTGTTAAATGTGTTGTTTCAAGACGTGTTACACTGAACAATACTTAGATCCAAAAAGTACTAAACTCAATTATTAGAAAACTAGTAAATAAATAAAACACTTCTTTAAACACAAATTGCAAAACTGGGAAAAAATAAGTGTGTTAGTCTAGAGAAAGAAGATGTTAAAAGGGACATTGATAACTAGTGAGTGATGTTCAGCTTTTGGCTAGAAGCCAAACATGGGTTATCACATCAGCGTAAAACACTATAAAATCTATACTTGGACAAAACCTTGCCGACTCACCCCATTCAAACGGTAAGTTATGATCTTGTCTCTCGATCTAGAACAACGAAAGAAGTTTTGGTAAAAACAGAACGTCTTGCCAAACTGTATTACTTTTTGACATTACTGTTTTAATTAGTAGTCAGTATCTCAAACCCAGTATCTCAAATTCATTATAATATGGTTTATGACCTATACAAGTTAGATACATCTTTTACAAAGTAAGGTTGGACTCTTCAAAAACCATTTTCAGAAACAATTAAATGATATTATTAGAAACAACTATTTCGCCAAAACCTAAAGCATACATTAATCGGTAAACTGTCTTGGAGCAAGAAACAATAGAGCTTAGTTACCTGAGATATTGCCGGTACATAATCAATGCTCTACAATGCACTGGAGGCTGTCTCAATACAATATGTATACGTCATATGCAGCTCTGCCAATGTGTAATCTATATCTAGTATAATATTGTGATTGCTTCTTAAATAGCTAACCAACTATAGAAATTTAAAATAGCGAGCCCATACTTTACTTGTTATGTATATGACGATGTAATATTGTATTTCATCAATGTTTCTTTTACATTAGTTTGATGTGTTATCACTTTTAAGTTTCAACTTATCAATATATTTGTTCAATATTAACTTGTTCTTCTACATTTATAAAAGGTAAAAAATCGCTTTACGATGTTTTGTTTAATTGTAAATACATTTTAAGTAAACGATTTGAACTTGTTGACTATTTTAAAGTTTTATTACTGAATAAAACAAAGCCTATTGCATAAAACTGAACATGATCGAAAATTGTCCTAGAGTTTGATTTATTATAGATCAAACTATCCATTTTCAAGTGGAGTCCATTATTTTCATATACCTTTTATCCGTAAATCTTGTTAACTTACTTAATTGTCCACTATAGCTCTATTGCAAGTCAGTGTAAGAAGCTCGTTTGTGATATAAAGTTCAGCTATGGTGGTTAAAGTTCAGTTCATAAGGGGTTTTAACGCATTTAGAATAATTAAGATAAGAATATATAATAATAAAAATACAATTAGGTCAAGTTGTACCAAATTTAGGAACTTGTAGACGAGTAGGACTCCTCCTATCCATTAACCTACCATCCACAACCTATCAATTGAAGTTCATCAATAAAGTAGTTTTCAAAGTAAATAGTTACGGAGATATTAGATTGGAGAGAAGGTGACCTTGTGCCGGTTGCCTTGTGGCAGTGTCTTATGTTTATTGATAGACCCGTGAAGTGAAGTTACAGGGTGGATGCAAAATTACGTACACAAAGAAAAGAAAATCTCTCATCAACGGAGAAAAAAAGGTAGAGCGAAATAACAAGTAAAATTAGGCAACGCTGTTAAATCTTCTAGAAATTCAACCTGAACATCCGACAATCAAGGTTAACTACCACACCATTAACTTATCAGAACTCCACCAATCTTAACCGTGGTTTAAAATAATCATAGTGTGGGCGAGGTTCACAACAACAAGCGTGGGTAAACATGGTAAAAAGTTTTTGAACAATTTCTCCTTACGGCGTTATAATGATGTGCCGGGAGGTGTTTCCTTTGTAACCTCAAACGTCCCGACGCCTTTGAGTGAAACTTTGCTTTGAATTCTCAAGTGACGATTCAAGTTCAACTCACTGAGTTTCATCTACTTTCTTACTTTCACTACGTTAAACCCGCTTGTAAGAGTTACGATTAGATCAATAAAAATACACTCTTCAAGAAATGGTTTTTAGAAACACTAAGTTAACTATTATTCGGTAATCAATAGGAAAGTAAAGAGCCTCTAGCTTGTGCAACACATTTTAAGAAACGAATGTTGGATTCCTTCTCAGTTTTAGGGGTTTTTCAAAATTCAGACCTTTAAAAATTCAAAATGTTAGTCAATAGCTTTAAATTAAATTGTGTCCGGGTGTCCAGTGAATTGAACAACAAAACAATTTAAATTCAAATTCATATGACTTCTCAATAACCTACCGTATGAATCAGACATACGTCGACCTAGAAAGTGTACTGAAACGTTTAAGTATCAATAACAAGGTAATGTAGATTTTGGTTAAGTGTTTATTTTAAGTCGATAAAACTGGTTGAACTATTTGATTATTCTCTCCTTTTAACTAATCAGATCCACAGAAACTTAGCATTACGTGTCAAGTGGGTTTTCTAATGTAAACAAGACAGTGTTAAAATATCCAGTCTTAACTATAGACACTCATTGAACTGACAAAAATAAAATAGTGTTAGTTATTATTGTATTCCACAATGCAGTTAGAGCACTTCTCTTCTATTCCAAGTAACACTTCCACAAATGAACTTGCTGACTTCAAAATAAAGCTTAACGCAGGTGTTTAACTTTGGCCAACACAAGCGTAAGCTTTGACACTTTTAGCTTTTAAACTTAAGCATGAGGAAAACACCATCGTATTTGCTTGCACGTGAACAAGGAAACCAATATGTTTTATAGGCGAACTTTCATAGAAACTAGAGCTATTCATTTCCATCACCATATAGAACGAACGGTCGTATAACAAACCTTGAAGTAGTTTTAAGCTCCTTTTGAGCCAAAAGCCAGACTTTTTATATGTATATAGTAGTGTGATATGATCAAGCAACGCAATATAAGTTATTTCTCGTAGCCATTTAATTTAAACTACTCTACAAGTATCATTTGTGTCCTATTTTTACAAAACCTGAGACCAATGTCACAGTAGTAAATTTCTAGACTTTGCAGTGTCCACCGACAAGGTCGATTCATTGGACGCAACTGTCGGTTTCCCCTAAAATAAGGTTTAAGCTATACAATCGCATTTTTATAACGATTTAAACAGAAACCGGCCAAGACCAAAATCGAAAGTGCACCGAAATAACCATTTTTGCCACGACATAATGTGTACGTTACGTATCATAGAGCCTGGATCATGAGTGTAAAAAGGCATTCGCGGTGTAAACTATTTCCCAGTTTACAGGGAATTTGCTAGGATTCACGTTATCGTGTGTGGCATCGCTTCTGATGCGCAACATTTTACATGTTTGGATTGTAATAACATTCGACTGCTCCCTAGAGTTATTAAAGTTGTGTCTAGTCTAAAGCTGAAGCTAATGTTGATATCATATTGATCGTCAAATGTTTGCAACATTCACCAACATAAGTTTGAAAGTTTGATTAACCAGTTAAAACTGACAGTTATCTAACAACGTCAAATTTATTCACATGACTCAGTCTTATGTACATTTAAATGATATGGTAAAACGTTGCATTGTTTTCATTGTACATACGTGTTAAGACATTTGAATAATTGAAAGATTGACATTGAAAAACTAGTGGTATTAACTAGTTATAAGAAAACATTGGTGGACTCCAATGCGATCAGTGGATAAGAATCTGAGATGCTAAAAACCTCATAAAACTTCATGAAAAGGCTGTTCTAATTTATTTGTTTGAGGTGAAAGTTCAAATCATCACAAGATCAAACAAGAACTTCATTTCTCAAATTCAGATTGAGTTTATAAGATTCGATTACAAGTTGTCTTGACTTTTTGTTCACGTTGTATTGAACTTTGGTTTGGTAATAATGTTGAAGTTAAAATACGCGTAGTGACAAAAACCATCAGTTCTTGTATTTAAAAGATTTTGAAAATATGTCTAACTCTAGCAGTTAATAAACTATAATTATTATACTTGACATTGGCATGTTGTTTTTTATGTTAGTTCATACAAATCATATTTGAGTCTGATATAAGTTATTAGTTCATATTGATATTTGAGCCTGTCCTTGAAGCGGGATTCTAAAAGACACCATTTTTTTTAACGCCTAATAACTCATAGTTTAGAAAAACGTCTTGTCCACAGCCGGCAGAACGGTTCCACATTAGGAGACCACTGTTGCTAAATGTTTCTGGGAGGTTTCCAATGTATTTATGTTGCAAATGCATGTTGTATCCACGTAATTTCTAAAAACGAATGCGTTCTCAGAAGCTCAGAATACAGTTCTTTGGGTTCCCATTTCGAAACACGGTTCTTTAAAACTGAAATATGCTCCTACTTGATAAACTGATAACATTGTTTATACTCATACATGCGAGAAATAATAGTTCAAAGACATAGGGAATATTTTACACGCAAACTTTCATTGGAAAAAGTAGACAAAGCACTTATACGTTAAAGTGGTTTCATTGATTTCAATTTTACTTTAGAACAAGGCAATTATTGACTTAATTGTAATCATTTACTTTAGATTTAGTTTTTAAGTAATATAAAAATGTGGTTGAAGAAAATGATCTCCTTTACTACCAACAGATAACTATCATCCTCCGTTAACAATATCATTTTACAAGTTCATCATGTCTATCTGAATCTAACAGTTTGTGCATTAATAAAGTATTACGCTTTTAAAGACGCAGACTTTTAAATTGTATCGTAGTTTAGGGACATTAATTGGGAATACATGTATACATGTCTTGTGTAAATGAGGGTTTGGAGTATTTTTATAACAAATTCTTTTCTTGTCTTGATAACTGTGTGTACCTCAAAAGTATATATTTAAAAGTAAATACCAATTTGGTTTAGTTCTCAAATTATAAAAGATTTAAAACTGAAAAAAAGGTATGCCAAAAAAAGAAAATACTCTAATCACCATAATGAATTGTTTAAGCAACTAAGAAAGAGAATAAAAGAAAATATTAAAACTGCACATAAAAACTACATAACTTACATAGAAAATAATATTAAATCTAATGTTCATAGCTTTTGGAACTATGTAAATTCTAAAAAAATAAAATGATTCTGATTTAGGTACAACAAAGAACATGACTTGTATGGGTAAAACTTACACTGGTAAAGCAATACCTAGTGCATTTGCAGGTTACTTTGCTTCTGTATATGACAGTTCTTCTTCCACTTACCAACTTTGACAAAATAATGTAACACCTTTTACTTTCAATAATCAGCGAGTAATATTTTTCCAAACCATATGGTGGAATATATTATCCTTTTTCTACTCATATGATGTTGGTAACACTGTTAAAGAGTACCTTTTTGGTGGTTATCAAAGTCAAATATGTATTGATACGTTTTGTAACTTGAATGTAGGCCTATACGGTTTCATTCACTAATCATCTTGTTTCCATGGTCTCTCAAGTCAGTGGTAGGGCAGGCTAGACGTTCTTTAAAGAATGCTTTGTGTTCATCCGGTATGTACTAAATATTATTTTGCAAACGTCTTCAATCTTGGGCGCCTTTATAACTTTCCCGTTGTAAGCACTTGCAGTGGTACATCATTGCATTTAGATAGTTTGAAAGAATATTTTACTCGGTTGTCAATAGACTCGAAAAACTGCTGAACAGTAAACTCCTTTATTTTCAGACTCGAATGGAAAGTTCAGGTATTACTTATGGTAAACGTAACCTTTGTAGGTGGTGTTAAAGCCATACTCTTTGACGTCTGCTTAAAGTAGAGAGGCCACCATTGTTCCACATCGAAAATTCTGTTTGAACATGATTTAAATAAGACGTGGTGCAATCTTCTTTGCATTGTAAATTATTTTCATGTCCGGAAAAGGAAAAAAATAACAAGAATGCAACTTACATCAAACCTGTTCCTATTTGATCGGAGAATATTTCCGCCCAATGCTCAAGCACTGTAGGGCCTTACACTATTGCGCGACAAGAGTTGAGTGGAAGAAGGGAAAAATTCCTCTACTGGTCTAGAAGTGTTATCCTTCTTCCACTCACCCATTCTATTGTACATTAACGTAACTCCTTCCAGAAACAAACACAAAAGACTCGATTACGATTTTTATTGCGCATCACAGTGGAAGGAAGTCTTTTCAGTAAGGCAGTTTCAGAATGTAGAGAATGGGAATCACGTTTTCAATAAAGTACAAACTGAAGATAGCAAGAACAATCATAGCGCAATTGTTACTTTACACAGTTCAAACTCTTTTCCTCTCAGGCACTATACTTTCCGGGTCAAGCTTCGCAGAGAAATTTCGTCTGATACCGTAATAGTTATATTGTTTTGTAATACTATGACAAAAGTATAGTTTGTAGTGTTGTGAGTAAGTGGAAGAGAGGCCTTTAAAGTTTTAGCTTAACCACCAATAAAGTCTTATTGAATTTCAATTACAGTTTTGGTTGTGTAAATATTAACAACTATGCAAGGGTAACAATGCTTCACCAAAAGGTTTTTGTAAACTCTTCGTAGAATGCATAAACTTCTTGCATTTTTACAATGAATTTATACTATCAATACTATAATACATGACTTTATAATTATGCATAGTTCAAAAGTATTAAGGTAACCTCAAACACTCAGCGTGACACATTTCGTCTGAATTTGTTTACCTATTTTTGAGTGAAATAATTGCACAATTGTCTCTCCAACGGAACAGAGAGTTTTCTACTACTAAATTTATTACTAAAACTATTCAACTCAATGCCTACAGAAAAAACTCTTATTATTTTTGTGTATCGCAATCGTTGGTAATATTAGTTAAAAATAACTCTTTAAGTTCTAGTTTTGATGGTAGATAATGTGAAAAATCCTTTGATCCCGGCAACTGAAGATTTGTGAAATCTACTGAAACTCACACCTAGCGGTGGTATAATGATGCCGGGGGTGGTTTCTTT
>CM032058.1:1554254-1570551 GCA_018831715.1 Matsumurasca onukii | reverse complement strand
ACTATTTATAATAGACCAGCATAGCCAAACAACCTCATGCCAAAACGGCAAAACCTCATGTCTGTAAATTTCTTTTCCGAATTTTGAGATAAAAATAACATAGTCATTAGAATCACGTTTTTCATGCACAGCGAGTTATATGCGACGAAACAGGTGAGAGTGTGAGACTAGAAAGACGAGCAACGCGTCAACTGAGGCTAGCAATAATCCAAACCAAAGGCGAGCGTAGCGAGGAAGTATCAGAAGAGATAAGGAAGTTTTAGAAAGGCTAGTGTAGCGAGGGAAGTATCGGAACAGACGAATAAAGGAAGTTTTAGAAAGGCTAGTGTAGCTCGCAAAAATGACAAGACATGTGGCTCAGTAACCGAAGTGCAGATAGGTAAAAAAGTGAGTGAACTATTAGATAGATGGGAGTAACATAGGAAATAAGAGCCAAAGTGCAGGGGGTGCATCCCTTACGGAATATTTGATGAGCAACAAATACCACAAATAATATTTGATCAATATTTAATTGTAGTTTGAAATTTGAATTCAAAACATATCATCAATTCACCATCCTTACAGATGCACACTTCTGATCAAATCTCAATGATTGGTTGTTGATGTCGGTCAGGAAACACCAATGTATATTCCAGGCACGGACTCATAATTACAGATTCAACCTCAGAACTTTGAACTGCATTTGCATATTGTAGCCATGGATAGCTTGCAACCTGTCATTAGTTAGTTTTAGTGGTATAGCCGGCTAAACTATAGTTTAAGTTATCAGCTTTATGATTGACGTACAATTTAGTGAAGCAAATAGTTATTCCCTACGACGATGAAGGTGATGTTGTTGTGTCGGCACGATTATTCTATCTTAAGCTGTAGATTTTAAATTGTAGCTGTATACACTCACGTACGGTAGTCGCCTGCTGCAGATTGTAAACAACTACATCTTGTTTACGCATTTTATCTGTAAAATTATGACAATAGACTAGCACAAAAACCTTGTTTAGGTCTTGTGGTAGCCATGGACACCATTTGATGAAATCACAAATTCTGTACAGTTTGCATGCATTAAAAAAATTAGACACCATTTAAACACGTATTTTTAAAACCCGTACTATACACGTTAGGGTTTCTCTTGCAAGTTTACAAACTCACAAAAATGCCATAAAAAAATTGTATAACTATATTTATGTTTTTTACAATTTTCAATTCGACACATCTTTGTTGCTTCCTACGGCGAGAACTGTTCGTAGCTTTAAAAGATATTTTCTCCATAAGGCCAAACAGTTTAAGCAATCGGGTGAAAACTAAGCAGCCTTCTTCCCTTCTGAAAACGAAATAAAAGTATTTGGCAAACTTTAAACATGAGCTTGTTGAGTATTCAGAGTTGCACTCCTGGAGGGCTTTGTCTTTTTCTCGTAATTTTAATCGTGCGTCCTTTAATTATCTTACAATTTGAAAACTTTAGGCTAAACGTAAGAAAAAATTTAATTTAACAAAAAACAAAGAACCTTTAGATTAGTTGTACTGTGAGAAAATGGGTAGTTTTAATCCTTGTTTATGAATTGTGTGACAAATTTCCAATAATGGGTTATTTTGTCCAGGAATATAGTACAACAGGAATATATTATAAACAGCTTATCATAATTAAGTTTAATATTAAATTTCAATTAAGATGTTTAGAATACCCTGTAGTTTGTTGTATAAGTCAAGGGAAATTATCGCTTCACGGGACATACTCATACATTCACAGATGACAAAGTAGCAGCTGACATCGCAGCTTCCGTGAGACAAATAAATAGTTTCCTAAAGCTCTCAGAGTAACGATAATTGCACCATAAATAACAACAAAGCAACAGACGGTCCTCGCCCTTCCCCCAAACCTTCAGCACTAGTCATGTTTACATTTCCTGCGATTAACGTTTATCAAAAATAAGTGTAATAAAACCCATCATACAAATTAAATGCTTTAAAGAAAAATCCAAACTTAAATCAACAAGTTAATTGTTGGTTCAGACTTTAGTACAGAGTCTAACTACCCGTATTTCTTATGTAACATTTTAAAACTCAATTTCAACCAAATTTTCCAGTGCGTGACTAGGCATATTGTATACGTGTTAAAATTTAGTACAGTTGTTGAAACACCGCTACAACACTTCACGACTTCAAAAGTCAAATGGTATCAGTCCAGAGTTGCAACAAAATACATAAAAATAACTTTAAATATAAAAAACTATAAGCAAAACGCACAACATTATGTCAAGACTCCAAATAGGTCCACTTCCGTAACCAGTAAAGGTGTTGTACAACTACAACGCTTACAACTGTATAAGACAATTGTTTGCTCGAAAATACCCTGCAATGTCAGCAGAAGGCTGAACCCCAGTTGCAGTAGCCCAATACAGTACAAAGTGAGGATTTGGATTTTAAAGCCACAGCGCAACAGTTTACATGGAAACCCTCTTTGTATACAGCACGCTGACAATGTTTTTCCAGGCACAGCAAGTTTATGTGCATAACATCTCCACAATAGGCTAAACACAACCCTCACTAGGAATGTATTGTTGAATGTTCATAGGTCAATTTATTTCACAGTGAATATATCCGAACATAAGATAACGAGTGTTTAAACTTTCAACTTTATAGTAATGAAATATTAAGAAGCTCACAAAAAAACACGCCATATTATCTTTTTAACGACATGAGCCTCCTCAAAAGATAGAAACTTTAGTTTAACCACTAGCATATCGGTGCAAAGTACACAAGTTAAGCTTCAAATTAATGTACAGGGATAATGTTCAAGTGAAGTGTTATGTGAACCGATAGGATGTAAAGTAGTACGTAGTCTGGGTCCGGACCACTAAACTTGATTTGCACTGCTGCTAACTTTGACACTAGCGCAAAAGTCCTTAGAAACTCAATAGTCTGAGCCCTTTCCAAACCTTATGTTTATGTTCAAACCGAAACAATCAATTTCATGATCGAAAGTCTTGTTTATAAATGTTTGTATTTCCATATACCTGTATAATAAAAATGTTAGATTCCATGAATCTTAAAAAAAATTCAAAAAAGTATGAACAAATTGTAACGCATTAGATTTACTGTAACGGTTTAAAAGGTGTAGGATAATACTCCTAATTTTTACATAGTGTCTTATGACAATAGTAGGTATGTTTTCATTGTGGTATTTTATTAAAGGTAGTCTACAACTCTAGTACGCAATGTTTAATGGGAAGATTAAAAAACTATTGCAATAATTGTATTATTTAACATACACATATCTTTTTAAATTCAAATTTAAAAAGGTTACACAGTTCACACAAGACTAACCCGATTATATGTTACGATTTTTACAGTTGAATTTTAGCATGTGCCCTACCCAGGTAGTGCTAGAGAAACATTTTGAGAACTGGTGAAAAGGGTTCTAGCTGCTGACTAAAATAGTTCAAAATTGCAGTATGAAATACGCCGAGCAAACGATGTTTACATTAAAAGAAATACATATTGCTTTTCTTCAATTATACTTTATATTTTAATAATTAAATAAAACGGAAGGATACACTACATATTAGAATAAGTTATGAAGAACATAATGTCGAGGTAATCATCAAAGTTAACCCACTTGCAAGGTTAACGAAAAGTAGTTTAGTCGTAACTAACTTCTGTCGGTTAAACTAGTTTTCAACAACTTACCCGTCAGGAGGTTGGGTCAACCTAGTGATAATAGTGTTACTGAGGTGAGTAGTATGCAGCCCTGCAGGTCGGTTAACATTTTGTATAACTCTTAAAAAAAAATGATATGTTTAAGTTGCACTTGATCCCTAAGGAAATAAGGGTTTTGTTGAAAGTTTACAGTTGATATTAAAAAACTGGTAAATTTTCTTGATTCTTTTTTATTTTTCTTATTGTTGGATTATAAAAGGCTTTTTCTGCCTTTTAACATCTGACGACGAGGCTTCATTGATACTACTAAATATACTATGTTATCATGGTTTAATTTTTCCCATTTTTGAGACCAAAAGCTTATATTATGGTCATGAATTATATCCAGAAGTAAAATGGTGTTTCAACCTTACAATCTAAAAATGAAGTAGTGAAGGCCACTCAGAAACATTGAACTTTTGCTCTTTTGGTTGTTGAAACCTAGCCTGTCTTATTAAAGAGTAGCTCGATTTTCATTTTTATGCGTGGTTTTCACTCTTTCATATTAAGAGTATATTTCCTATTTTAGGGGCTTAAACCCAACTTTAATCAAGCTAGAATCCATCAGAGAGGTTGAGGAGTTAGCTGGATTACGGAGGGTCTGCACTGCTAAATCTGTAAGTGGATTATACTGGCAAGTTTCCAACACAACCCTCACAATGTAACTCAGTCATATCTCAAGGTGGTATGCAATCTGTAGAAACACAAGTTTTATAATGATTTTCACGATCACCTTTAGCGGTAGAGTTAGGAATCAATCAAGATGGGATACAGGAACCATGTAGAAGGGTAGAAATGAGATGTGGAAGTTTTAATTGTCTTTGCGTGCATTCAACGCAGTTGAAACTATTTTTAACAAGTGGTATATTGCTTGACAACAATCAGTAGTATTAGCCCAGCAATAAAGTTAATAAAGTTAACCGTCGGAAGTAATTTTGGCAACCTTTTTTCTAGTTGATGAACCATGACAGGATGATAATAGTTTGAATTCATTTAGATGCGTCCTAAAACTTTCTACTTGGTGGTTTATACTAATATTAACAAACTTTTGGATTTAAAGCTATTTTTTATTTGAATTAAAATTTAAATATGAACATTACATACATATGTGTTTATAATATATACTAGCCATCGGCCAGCTAGCGGCCTCGCCCCCAGACCCCCGCTTCGGCCTGCAGCCTCAGTTCCGTTCGCTTCGCTCACGGTTCTACTTCGGTTCTCGGCCATTTATTTGCTAATGACTATACTTTTTCAGTTAGGGCATTTCCTTTTCAAACTCTAGCACCCTCCAAGCTGCGTTAATATAGCGTTTAGTTTTATCCATTGTCTTCATGGTTGGTATCAGTTAATGTAGCAGTTCGCAATCATTCACTCATATTTCTTGGTAAATATTGCTTATAAATCTCTGTCCTTTCTCTTATCCTCGGAAATACATATCTACTAACTTCTCTGCCGACAGTCTACCCAGCAGGGAGTGTCTTGGCTCACTCAATAAAAGCCGGCGGTAAATATTACTTTTGTCGATTTTCTACCTTCGTTGTCAGTTATACCGACATTCCAGCCAGGCGTACCAAGAGGCTAAAGAAGTGCCTCAGGGCCGTTCGCTTCGCTAATGACTATACCTTTTTTGTTAGGCGCTCAAGCCTTCGGCCTCACAAGATGCGGAGTGTTTCCTTCATTTATAGTCAAATCTTTTCAATAGTACACTAGTTATCCCCGTGTCTATCACTCCGTACTTATAGGCTATTTAGAAGCAAATCTTTTAACAGCCAGTAACCCAATAGTTTATTTTGGTATGTCATGAATTAGGAAAGAAAACTAAAATTAGATACAAAATACATTTGATATGGTAAAAATTATGTTTGGAGACAACAAAAATGTTTTTGAATAAAAGTATTTCAGCCCGTTTGTTCGGTATTGCATTTTGTTTGCCTGTTAGTTCACCATTCACCTTTTGTATAGCTATATATAACTATCCAGTCTCGCCAGAGGGAGGCCAGCGAACATTGAGACCATAGTATATAGAAACACCGTATACATTATGGCTATTTACATAGTATTTACAAAGAATGTACAGATTTACATTGTCTAATCACAACGGGGAATTTTGGTAAGGCAGGCCCCTATTTCTACCTTAAGTAGCCTTCTAAGCTGAATTACAACAACGAGTGCGCAAAGTAGAGATGGAATGAGCACCTAGAGTTGAAATTGAACATTGCACAAGATGTAACTCCATTGTATCTGAGCATTTGTCACAGCAGGACAACAAGTGATATTGTGGGAACAACAAGATGCTTCAGACTGAGATGGAGGGTGAGGTGTCTTCTTAACTGTATCAAAACTATTTATTAACTATAACTGACAACAGTGCGTGAAATTGTATATTACTAATAAATGTTGCATTATGCAAGACCAAAACTAATCATTCCCTTTGCTCAACCATCTTCTATTGGCTGATAGGAATTTTTTGGTTTATAATACACTAGTTGCTTTAGAAAACATAGGTGATTATCAAAACTGTCATTAGTCTAGACTGAAAACTTTGGATAAAAAGGAGAGAGTTATTATATAATATGTAGTATGTTAAAATTGGAGATCAATGTCAGGATGAACGCCTATTAATATGTATTTACTATACACCTATTTATGCTATACGATATTTACTTTAGCTATTTATTTATTAAGTAATTCTAATATTGAGTTTTTGATCAAAGCACATCGCGTTTTACTAATAGTCTCGTTGGTTATTTTCAGAGAAATGACACACTTTTACACTTTTGCTTCCCTCAGGAAACTCAGTTCCGTGGCTATACTGCTTTTGACAGTTCAATTTAGATATTTATTCAATTATTGGGAACAGAGCTTTGGTTATTTTTGCATATTGGGTAGCAAACATCAGTATACTAATTGCTTCTTGTTTCAGAACTATACATAGTACACACAATCAAACGCATTGTCTCAAAATTTAATATAATTCATGATCAAGAGTGTAAGTATAACTTAAAGATATAAATTATATAAGTTTTGCTCCATTGTTATAAAGTTAACTTTTTTCTGGCTCATAAACAGAGCTGTTGACTGGGTTGACCTGAGTAAGAGCTTTAAGCATGAACCCGAATGATGGCAAACCCTTTTTATTAGTACTGTGCCTTGTTTACTAACCCAAGAGGTAAAAATTAAAGGTAAAGTTTGTATTGTTTAACGAGACAAAGTTAGGACTACAAAGTCCTCTCTATCACTTGACCTTGACCTTTACCGTGCGTCACCGTATAACAAATTGTCACATTACAAATTGTAAGTAGTGACTGCGGGGATCGAACTCACGCCACCGGGGAGATGAGCTCCGGAGTCGCGCGCGATACCAATCCACCACGGACCCGCTGAGAGGTCACAGCTCATTCAGAAATTAGCCATCGAGAACGTCATTATCAATACGGAAGACGCGATTATCACTTATTCTCCGTCATTCTCTAATTTATTAGTATGTTATAATGATGACAATTGGAAAAACCCATAAAGTTTGCCTCTATTTCCATAATTTGCTTATTAGGTTTCAAGCAAGTCTTCAAAGTGAAATTTCCTATCGGTTGACACAAATTTTCCGTTATGCTCTAATTTATTAGCATTCTTTAGTTATGACAAATGGAAAAACTCGTCAAGTTTACCCATATTTCCTTAATTTGCTTATTAGGTTTTAAGCAAGACCTCAAAGTAAAATATCCTAAACCTTAGGGACTGGCTGAAATATTTTTCAAATTCACATGTCCAAGCAGCGTGCAGTACGTTATGGTCCAAAATAACTGCGTTGGCAAACCAAAGTCACAAAATAAAAAATGATCGAACAGTAATATTTGTATATGAGTCAATACAACTGAGATGTATAAATAATTCAGCAGTGGAAACGTGTAACAGAAGCGGACAAGGGTTGTGGAAAGTAGATTCATTATTCACAGTTAGTTGATGTGTTAGTTGTGTGGCAGACTTGAAAATGTAGGTTATTTATATGATTAAACCATTAATCTTATTTAATTTCACCAAAAATAATCACACTCAAATACTCTGTTCTAATACAAAAACTAAGAACAAATTAGACATGTCTGTTTCAGTGAACATGCCATTAGCATATTGAATAAGCTGATGGAGTGGAGAAGCTTTTAAGCTGGATTCACAGAATGTCATCAGTTGCATTACGTTGCCGGGCACATCCAGCGTACTTGTCTTTTCCACTTCATTTATGATACAAGCTAATGTGCATAATACTCGTATACAGGGTGTCCAAGGTCCAAACCCCCTCCCTCCACACATGTACATTATTTTCCCTTCAGTTCGTGAATTGTGACTAAATAAACCCACTATTATTTATGAATATAAAATTACAAGATGTTTAATTAGAATATATAGGCACCTGAAGATGTATTGTAATTAATCAGAAACTAGCTAACAAAAATGTTTCAACATTGACTCCTGTAGATGGATATTTAGTTATTGACCTTGTTGTGCGTTAAGTTAGACTATAATCATAACACGCAAACAAGTCCAGTTAGAAGAAAATGTCATTTTAGCATGTAAACCACTACGCTCTTAATATGACTATATTAGCAACCAAGTTCACTTTGCTATTAAAACCTTGTTTACTTAAATACATAATTATCACTTATAATAGTTGACGATAAATCTTGTTGTTGTTGTTGTTGTGTGAAAGTAAAGATATTATCTTCCAGCAAATGGCTTAAGTACACGTCATGCCGTTGTTCTTTCAAAATATTCCAAGACCTTAAATGATGCATTTCAGATCAGAGGTAGCCAACCTAGCTGTAATTATAAAAGCCTACATATTTGTCACATTCACGTGTAGTTTAAATGGTTTTAAATTTAAGGTTCTCTTTATTAAAAATGGAGCCATCAGTAACAAAAGTAAATGATGATAGTGATGCATCCACTGATATAGCAACAAATGATCTAGTTATTCTTCTAAACTCTTAAAAATTCAACTGTATTTAAAAAAAACTACGGTTTACATTACACTCTAAATATGAAAGAGTGTAAAACCACTCCTAAAAGAGGGAAAATCGAGCCACTCTTTAACGAGAGTGTGGGTTAAAACGGTTTACCTGAACACTTATCTTCTTATGGCCTCTTAAAACTAACTAGGTATTGATAAAAGCATACAATAATAAAATAAATTATAAATAATTAAATATGAGTATAAAATTAGTTGTGTTACTTAATTAGCTGATGTAACTTTATAACATAACTATTTTTTCTGTGAAAAAGTACTCATCACACAACCAAAAATCTCCAATTTTCGTTAAATTTACCAATATCAAAAGCCTCATTAAAACTAAACAAAGCAGTAAGACTTTAAGACAGAATAAAACCGTATATAACCTTTTCAGGGTCCAATATGCAAAATACGCGAGAAGATCCCCAGGTCATGTTGACTTAGATACATTCACTTCACTCGGTGAAAAGTTGTTATTGTTTTTAACTAATCTGATCAGCCTGGAAGACCGAAAGAAATGTCAAGTGTATTTACCATTCAATAAACTCGTTATTTAAGTCAGAACAGTTTGCTCTAAAGATACAGTTCAATAATTGCTCAGCATTGGAAATCGATTTGTAAAGTTTGACGGAGACAGCTCCAGGCAACTCAAACTAGCTTTGAACTGGTCATCTCAAACCTCGGCGGCAGTTAATAATAACTGCTCACGTGGATATCAGCTGTTTATAATATGAATTTTTCTGCAAGAAATTACAACTTGTTTGATACTAATGTCACATTTAAAGTTGTACGAACTAAACCATAAGACGGATCTTTTATCCGATAGAGGAAGTTGTTAGTGTGTAACGAAGTTACGCACGTGTAAATTTGTGTACGTGCTTCATAAGTACTAATCGGTGTTTATTTACTGTTTACAAATCTAAAAATGCTATAATTTTTAGATTCTTTTGTACTTACCCCCATTGGTATATGGTTCGTCAAGGTAAGTAAAAACTAACAAGATCATTTATATGACTTATGATGAAAATGGCATTCTGTACATGGCACCTAATGTTTTGTAGAAACAATATACTATAAAATATTCATAGCA
The DNA here is from genome assembly GCA_018831715.1 of Matsumurasca onukii. Classification (NCBI taxonomy): domain Eukaryota; kingdom Metazoa; phylum Arthropoda; class Insecta; order Hemiptera; family Cicadellidae; genus Matsumurasca; species Matsumurasca onukii. Next base: position 1,560,766 of record CM032058.1, on the reverse strand, counting down.
AATTAATCAAAGATTATATAAGAACTTTTCCCAAAGTACGACGGACAACCATGTTTTATCGTCGTGTTTAGAGTTCAACAACGGTGTATTTGTGACAATCAACATGTAAAAGTTCATTATCTCAGTCTACAAAATTGTATTTGCACATGAAGTGCGGATGAAATTGAAACACTAATGCGGTTATTGACGATTGGCTGTGACTATTGACAGTTGATATTTTGGCAGTAATCTTTTCTCTTTTTAGTTTATCAATTCCTGTAGTAGTTACGTTTGGTTGAAGTCAACATTATTTTCAAATGAATTTTGTGAAACTTGAGGAGTGTATGTTTAAACTGAAAATAGAAATAGCTATGAGCAGTTTGTGTCTAATGAAGATTTGACAAATTTAACGTATATTTAATGTATAGAGTTGGCACCAGTAATATTTCTCCTCCAACATTCAAGTGAAGGAGAATCCGCCCAGCGGGTGTTCATCTCCTCCGTAAGGTAATTTAGTCTCAAGAGGGTAATCTTCCACTAATTTACAGCTATTCTAACTTCCATCAGTTTTCCGTTTGGGCACAGCCATCTGCAGTTTTGTTCCAACACTTAAATGACTTAAATATATACTTTTAATGTTTTTTTTCTTTTAGATTGCATGTTTTATATAGTTTAAGTAAAGAACCCCACATTGTGCAACCAACTTCAGCATGGTGAAAACAAATTACGTACAACAATAAATGTTGTAAGTATAGCCTTCACAAAGCAGTGTACCTGATAACACAGTACACCAAAAATGCCAGAAAGTGGGCGAAGGTTTTTGATTTATAGGTAAGTAAAACTAAATACGACGGATAAAAATGTTCGGAAATTCCTTATTGCATCAATGTGAAAACACAACGGGGACTTGAAAGTACTTTTAATCAGTAGCTATTGAATATTAAATATTTAATAACAAGGGTTATGAGCTCTAATACTCGTATGTGATAAACTCAAAGGCTTTATATGGCTGAATTCATATAGTCGATACAAAAATCAATATAGGCTGTTTTTGCGTCGAGACATCAAACAGTTTTCCATTTAAATAGAATAATATCATAGTTTAATTTTACCTTTTTTCATACGAGTATAGTTATTATTATCATATGTTACTAAAGAAATTTGAAAACAAAACTGATTGGACCGATGGTTATGCACTTTTGTCAAGGGAACTATAATACAAGTAACAATGTAGTTAACTATTTTCTCTCCTTACCGAATCACCCAAACATATTGGGGTAGAAGCCGACAGAGCGCGGGCTAAACTCAGCTAACAATGGTCCCATTTCAGCTAGGCTTCTATAAGCACGTATACTTTGATCAAGTAAACACATGTCCAAGTGGATTAAAGCACTACATACAAGGAGGGTTTCCATGTAAACTGTGGAGCTGTGATTTCCAATTGTAAAGCCCAGCCTGACCTTGTGTTAATACCATCAGCTCAGGATTGGAAGATTTACTGACCTCTCAAACAAACAAGCTTAGTTTTACAATAGTTCAAATTCTCATTGGACAAAATTCAAAACAAAACCTTAAAAGTATCCTCGCTCAAAATTCGTTTGATAGTGTTGTGGAGGTTATGAATATTTAAAATTATACTTATGTGATTTAATTACGATTCAAGGTCTTACTTGTGGTATATAGTATATTAAAAAATAATTGTAATCGTTTTGACATTAAATGTATTGTTGTTGCTGTTGTTGTTCACTAGTTGAAGGTTCTATTGCAGATTGACCAGTTTTGTTACAACTATAGATTGACAACAAGTAAACAGGATATATGTCATATTCAATTTTCAATTTTATTGAATCGACTTTAAATAGACCTTAGTGTTATGTTATGTTTGTTTTCGATTCCATTTGTCTGAGTGTTAAGGTACCAGAATAGTATTTTTCATCACTATAGGTCCTAAAGTGAAGCTTTTAAAACGAGCTCAAGTTTTACGATAAAGGCACGGAAATAAGGTATTTGCTGATATCTGTGAACTACAACCTAGATAATCTGTTAAGAACGATTTACTGCAAATAATATTTTGAAAAAGCATTTCCAAAAAAAGGGTTTAATACAAACTCAAACAAAGAGGCCTTCCCCAAGTTTTGTTTGGGGTGGGTGACGTAAAGTACGTCAAAATAAACTTCAGAATCCTAGAATCCTATAAAAACAATCCCTAAACGATAACATTTTTCTTAGATTTTCTAAAGTTAAGGTGGGGGCACATTTAAAACTTATAAAGGGTAGCTTCTTGGCTTTTAAACCTAATACGCAAAACTCAGGTCTCTGAGCGTGTAAAATGCCGGAACACTTGAAATGGTCTCTGGATCTCATTTGTCACTGTCTGCCAGTAATGACCAAAGGTAAAAACTTCCATTGAAAAGCTGTGCATCATTAACTTAAACACTTCCCTTTGAACTTGAAATTACCGTACGCCTTTATTAATTTACAAAAGGCTATTAATAAACTCTTTTCACGTAACCTGTTTGAAATATGTTTTTGTTTCGATAAAAGGCAGTCTCCCCCTTTTAACTGTTAAAAATATAATAAATATATTTATATATTAAATTCAGTTAAAACTATGAAATACACCAAAATAACAGTAGAGTACTAAGATTACTTATTGAAAGGATACTGGTATATGGCAGTGTTTAATAACTCTTGAAGAAAAAATGTTCCAGTTTGTAATCTTCAACTTGCCATAGTACCTGGTGAAGCAATATAAAGTAAATTAAAAACATAAAAGCCATTGTGAAAAAAATATCTAAGGCGTTATTTAACTACGCTTACACATAATGTAACAAACTCCGTTAAGCAGTTGATTTTATAATATAATTATATCGTTTATCTGTTATAAATCTATTTTAAAGGTTATGGTTTCTTTTTTCACTTCATTAACTTCTCGTAGTAAAATTTAAAATATTTGTGTTATGTTTTCGTACCCATTGTTTACTATCTAAACCTACTCTTTAAATTGCCGTTGTATATAGTCTATGGTTCGCGCTAGTGAGATCATTTCTTGTTCTAAATCTTAATTTGTATACATGCTAAATAGCTAATATATTACTAAAGAAATTTGAAGACGAAAAGGTATGGACCGAACCGAGGCTTGAACCCGGGTCTCTTGCTTGCCGGGCGAATATGCTGACCACTACACCATCCAGCCCAACCATTTATGCCTTAAAATATAAAGAAGTACTTAAATCTGAATGTGTATCCGAAGCATGTGACGTGACTATCAAATAGTGATTTTAAATCAACAAGCTGCCAATATTACAAACGGAATTTAAATACTTGTTGATTTAACTTACATTTATTGTTCTAATTATACTTAACTACTTGGTTTTATCTGATGTGTATTCGTTTGGAGAGGGTTTGTTTTAAGAATGGGGTGTTTACTCTAGTTGTCGCTGTGGGACAGCACACGGCTTTAAATATCAGCACTTCAACGCGCCTCATCTTGCTCTACCGATATCTTTAACATTTAAAATATTGCTTTTTCCCAAACTAGTTATGGCCTTAACAAAACAGAAGTTCTAAAACTGCCAATTTAAACATAAAATTGGCCTATCAGCCAAATGTTGTGGCTAATTGTACAAATTGTGGGGTGTTAACTTTCCTAGCCACAATATCATACTGGTTACAGAGCTAGTATGAGCAAGGGTTAAATAAAGAGAAGAAAGTTACCTATGAAAGTACTGTCAGTAAAGCAATGTTCAATCTGAGGAAGGATTCTTTACCTGGAAGAATGATTCAATTCACAGTTGATCAATTGTATTGACTTTCTTCGCTAGCTGTGTAGTCTTAATGCAATGTTGTCTTCTTGAGGATTTCTTGAGGAAAACAACGCTATGGTTTTTGTTCTAGCGTAAATACGTAAAATAGGTTTTACGCACCTTCCATGACATCACGCAGGTTACGTGACCTAAACACCCAACATAAAAGATTTTGCTAAAATTAAACTTCCTTCCCACAAAAGTACGCTGTTAAAGTTCACCTTATACTGGACCAGAATCCTATGATTTTATTTGTACTAAAAAATTAGATTCTACTAAGTCTTAGACAATACCTTCAAAAACGATTCCTATCAAGACCAATTTATACTATAAAAACTGCTCTTCCTTCCTCTTCTAGTCTTACTTTCTGTGTTATCTTTGCATCATAGTGGGTAGTTCCGAAGGTTCAGCTCTAATATTGGATTTACGAGTACCTATAATACAACATATTTAATATAGATAAACAAATATTTAAAATGTTATACGATGCACCTTTTGACTAGTAAAGCTGCCATAGTCTGATAACATCTGTGTGGATAATTCTAAGTTCTAATTCTGAGTAAGGTGAATAATATTGAAAAGTGAGCTCTAATATTGGATTAATAAGAAGAAACTAATTTGAAAACAAAAAACCAATATTTACAATTTTCGTATGAGACGCCTTTCAACAGCAAAGCTGCCTTCATCAGATTTTGTATACATGAATTACTTATACATTTTTATCTTACCAAAAAGATAAGTGTGGTAACTTACAAGCAGAAACTTTAATGTTTACCACAGAAATGAAAAGGTATGATGAGATGGTGAAGATTGATAGCATGAAAGTCTTCAAATTAAAGTTGTGCCAAGCATTAAAAACTATATTGTTTTGTTTCGTATTGAAACAAATCTCCTATTCCAACAAATACAAAGTTGGCATAATCATTAAAAAGCCTCCAATTGTCTTCAATATTGTCCAATATTGTCTTCAATTGGTTAGCGTACACGTTCAACCATGCAATCATCACATCAAACGAATCACGTCACAGAGTATTCAGGTCAGGACGTGATTAGAAGCAATCACCTGATTTGTGAGACACACCACACAGTGTTTGCTGTACCTTCATATTCATTACAGAAACCAGTAGAGACAGCACTATTTATATTTTATTTTGGAAATCTTATTTATCAAACACATTGTTTCAAACCACGAAGCAATGTAACGGAAATAAATAAATATCAAAAGAACGTTGACAATGGTATCAAAATTAAGCCACTGGTAAAAACACACCGAAAATTTGCACAAGTTAGACTATGTTAAATGATAAACATTCTCTACAGAATAAAATGGCATTGACAAAAAATATTACTATAATTTATCTTTTATTTTGCTCCCCGACATAGTCTATTCCCGAAGGCCATGATAGTGAAGAGTATAGTTATATCTGTTTAAATGTTAAGGATGGCAATGGACCATATATCTCTCATTTCTTACAATAAAAATGTCAGAAGACATATGATTGCAAACAGGATATACTGTACACGACGAGTCTTTAAACACAGGTGTTTATAAATGTACAGTCATATAATTTGGTATAACCAACGTCATGTGGCGTGGGATCATATAAAAATACAAATGCAGTGAATTATGCGCCAGGAAAACTTAGGTATATGCATATTGTATTGTTACAACTTCTTGATATGGTTTTGACTCAAACATTTTGTTATGATGTTCAAACTCACGTCAAGATCCTCAACAGTTAAAGCTCGATGTTGTGCCATTTGCATCTTTTGGTTTTTTTTAATGAATTGGCCCATACGTAGTTATTTATACATATTTAGTACATATAGACCAGTATGCGCCTTAAGATAATTCCTTGTTGAACTATTTTTTGTTTTGTTATGGACTAAAACGATTAGTTTTCTATTTGATACTTGCTGCCAATCCAATTCAAAATATAAATAAAAACTTAAATTAATATAGTTATAAGATTTTTGGATAAATCTAAAATTGTGTTTGTAGCCTTTACTTGATTATCAAGGCTTTTAACGACAAATCCTTTGAAATCATAAATCTTTTGGAACGCACTAACGCTTTCAAAACAATGATTTTTATATATGTACACACGCGATCCTTTTACCGATTAAATACAATATACCTTCACCTATTTCGCTCCATTCACAGCCTACAGCTTTGCTTCGGCAAGCGGTCTGTTTACTACCACGGAATGGTACATTATTAAGGACGATACGACCAAAAGTGTGTATTTAAAACTTATTATTATTATGTTTGGACATGGTGGGAACCGGAAGAACTAGACGACAGCTTTTTTGCATGTAAGATTTAACGGTGCAATTCAACGGAGTAAACTGAAAATGTTATTTAATAGCAACGCAGTATCCAATAAGAACTTTTATTATGTAGGTCCTATGATTGAAGCATGCATAAGTTTTCTAGCTATGATTTAATTTCTCAGTAAAATGCTTATATAGCAATCTATGTAAGGGAAAATTGTCTATTTTAAAGTTGACTGGAAAATTTAATGTCAAGAGTTTGACCTGCAGAAACAATCGCGCTATGAGTGCTGTTGATATCACAAGTTTGTTCTTTATTGAAAACGTGAGTCACATTTTCCTTATTTCGATACTACGTTATCAACATTACTATCTTCCACTGTAATGCACAATTTGAAGACTTCTTTCAGTTGTTTCTTTTGTTTCCTAAATGTATTTGTGAATAAACCTTAC